>OZ024914.1:57316525-57771607 GCA_964017125.1 Flabesymbios commensalis | reverse complement strand
TTATTCCTGTTTTTTTATTTTGGACATGCATGGCTGAAATTAAATCTCATGTTTTTTCTATTTTAACTGGTGAATGCGCAAAACAAAATTTAAAAAAAACTTACCCAGTTTTAGTCTATGGACATATTGACATATTATGGACATATAGGAACCAAAATAAAAATGATGATTTTGACCTGATTTTATCGCTTTAGATTTGCAAATGTTTGGTCTGAATCTAACAAATAATTTTCACCCTTTTGGAGTTGAGGGTCGCGGTGGCGTGATACAACTTAAAATGGGCTACCTAGCAAACACGAGACATTGAAACAATGCTGGATTAATTAAGCCAGCATTGAGCCAACGCATCATGTCTGCTCAGTAGTTGTTTCAATACTTACGAGAGGGGTGTCAATACCTCCGACCACGGCCAGGCCCAGGTCATAGCAGCCTCTCTGTATGTCTATACTGGTCACCTCACCTTCCAGGACGGGCAGTCTGTGTAGACTGGTCACCCCTAAAAAATAAAATAAAAGCTGAAACGTTCTACATAACTTTACATACATTTTACATAAAAATCCAGGTGAAGTGATTTTTCACATATCAGTCCCTCCTCTTAACTATACAGGCATCTCAGTTTAGATAGGAGTCATAGACAATAAATCTAACCTCAGTATCGATTGTGTACCCTTGCGGGCGGACGGCTGTTGATGGAGTGCAGGCCTACACCTGATTAGCACCAGTTACTACAACGATTTAAGCGCTATATGGGAGGGTGGCTAGAACCTAGAATCACACAGTCTAAAGTCATGTGGTGATACTAGTAATAGCATGATTTAAGGTGGGCGTTAAGCTGTTTTTTGCAGCACTTCATTAATGTTTAACAACCCTTCATAGTCAACAGCAGCCATTGGCTTACGCCTTGGGTTGCTGTTGTCTATGGCGGGATGTTAGACATTGGCATGGACTGCTAAAATAGCTCAACGCTCTCGTTATTGTTATATTTGCAAACTATAAGACTGGAAATATAACTCTTTCTGGGCTGCACTGGATGTAGCTTTAATAGTTGACACCACACACAAAGTCCAGCCATTATTAAACATGATTCATAATTTTAGCCAAATATAGTGGAAGTTATTATCGTGCAGAGGTCTGCGGCGCTATCCCAACATTGATGCGTTACCAGGTAAACGTCTTGTGCTTGCCTGGCTTGAATTAGCCCCTATAGAAACCAAGTCAATGTGTGACGTCGAGCAGGAGCTGGATAGGAAATGAAATAAATCGGGCTTTAGGCCACCTTTGTGCACATATAAGCTCAACTGGGCCAGGAGAACCTCCTGAGGATGTTGAGATGAATGAGATGACACTGTCCTCCAGACACAGGATTCGAAATTCGAGCACTGGCGATCTGAGGTCGAGCACACCACTTCTCGGTCACAGAGGCTCTCCACGATACTGAGCTGGATAGGAGCAATGACGGACAGAATTTGTAGTGTTGTTTCGGCATTCCAAAATTTTTCAGATGGGTTGTACATTGACATAATTATATACCTGTGCCTTTACGTAAGCCAATCAAACATAAATAATTAGTAGACCTAGGTCTGCACAAATATGGCACGAGCTACTAATATTCAAAATCTTTGATGAGTTTTATTTGCAACTGCAAAAATCTAGTGCTTTTAAACGTTGACCTCTCTTATAGTGCGTCAATACAGTTAGTGACATAATCAGCACTCAATACACTTGAATAGTACTTCGGCGCAGGTGTCAGTGATTTAATATCATCCAACTGATGAGGTTATTTAAAGTCCAAAACTCACCCAGCCCAATTTGAGGAAAAAAGACTGAGCCCCCAAAATATAAAAATATGATTAGACGGACGGACGGACGGACAGACGGACGAGCAACCAGAATATACGATCGATCTCAGGATAACAAGTGATACATCCCAGCAGACACAATAAGTTGAATCAATGTCAACGACGTTGGACCAACGGTAAACCAACATTAATTCAACGTCTTGTGTCTGCCGGGTAATGTCGGCCGCGCAGGGACCTGAGCCCGCTTGCATGAAGCGGTCTCGGTCTCAGTCTGAGACCGAGACCGCTGATCCTGTGAAACGCAGTGACGTCACCGGAAACCGTTTTGAATGGGAACTCGGTGAAAACAAAGCCATAAAAGACCCCCTCCCCATACTCCATTGTATTAGCTAGCTCGGTGACAACAATGGAGGTCAAGGCTATTGAATTTCACAGAATTCGTGTAACCGGGTCATGGTTTTATTATCGACATATTAGTAGGCTATATGTAAATAATCTGTTGCTCTGTGTCTGTACATTTGGTTTGTGATGCGGGCGCTGAATATACACCGTTAACAATTATGTCTACCACCGAGACGACAAATGGAATAATTATACAAAACTTACCCTTATTTACATATTATTCATGAGGCGTGCCGTATAGGGACTTGCGGCATAATGTGCCGGTAGCTCATTTATTTTTTGAATTGTTCACATTGTTTCATACAAGCACCTAGTAAACTTATTGTATATAACATATCTTTTGTTGGTAGGCTGTGGGTGTGTTTTTTGGCGATTATCCCTCAATACATTTTCAATCAACCTTTAAAGCCCTACATCATACAATGTAATTTTGCATCCACTTAAAGTTGTGTCTCGCTACCGCGACCCACAACTCCTAAGTGAATAAAAATTAAAAATACATGTATATACATACAAATTAATTTCATAATATAATGTCACTCTTGGAAATTTATTTTTCATTCCTCTTACAAATTGTGAGAATAAACAGAAACGTTAAAACAGCTATAGGCGCGATTGGCACCTAAAGCGTTATCATCATTCACTGTATTTGCCTCTATTAAGTACATTATGAATGCTGTTATTATTCAGGTCATTATTCTAGCCACCGACTAGAATAATTTATTTCAGTGGAAGTTTTCTCAGTGGAAATCTAGAATGTATTAAAATTGGATGTAATTTGTTTATATTTTGATTTAGAGAGCAAATAGGCATACATAAATGTGAGCGTTGGATTAGCTAAATAGGTCACTATGTATATCAATGTTATGTAGGAATTCTTAGGGATTTAAGATATTTTAGGCCTAATTTTTTTAAAAACCGGTTGTACACTGATGCTAACAAACAAATACACCAGTGGGAGTTAATTAAAACTTTAGGTCGCTCTATTAAAGCTAGTTGATTGAATCAGGCTTCGCAAGGAAGAAACCCCTTTCAAGCCGGAATTTACCATTGTCATTTTCATCCATTACAAGCCGCGAATTGCTGTCGCAATTCTCGACTTGTAGTGGATGAAAAAGACTTGAAGCGGGTGTGGCCAATGAAACAAATTTATTTAGTTATTATCAAAACAGCTCCATGAAACTTTTCGTTTTAAAATCCCTGTGTTTCAGGAAATTAAGTCATTCTTCAGAGATGCAAGATGAGGCTTGGTTTTAAAGAGTTCATTTTTTAACCCCATAAAGCACTGATGATGTCGACTACAATAATGATATTTCAGTGTTGTCCTCAGCACTTGTGAATCTTTTTTTTAAATACGTGAAGTTGTGGGTCGCGGTAGCGAGACACAGCTTCGCGTGGGTGGAAAGTGTAGTTTACAGCTCAGAGCTCTGGGAGTTAAGTGTTGGTGGATACCGGGTATTGAATTTTATCGTTTCCACGAATACAATCAATCAGTCTTTGTTGGAAATCGGTTTTCCCAGAGCGCCCCTAATTAAAACAAGAGCAAACACGACAATAGTCCGCCGCCATTATTGAATTTGTCCGTTAAATGGTTATTAGCAACATGCATAACAAATTTGACAAATTTATCAGCCATTGTTGAACTTGTCCGAGAACTAGTTATTAGGAACATGCATAGCAGGGAGTAAGATACATGAAAAACTTGTCAAGTTATCGTGCCCACAAGTAAATGATAAAGCAGACGCCGATGCCGACGCCGAACTTCAATTGCAAAAGCCCACAGTTATTAATTATAAATGAAAACACGGGTTAAAAACATGAACCAACATAACGGCAGAGAATCGTTCAGGTATTCACAATAGTATATAAATAACTATATCCCAGTAAAACACAAAACATTTGCATAACATTTATAAAACGTCGGCCCAACGTCTTCGATGTTGGTCCAGCATTGTATAAATGTTATACAAATGTTTTGTGTTTACTGGGATATTATTATAATGTTCTTACCTGCCTGGTGTTCCCTGTATGGACACTCCCATAAGTGGCTCTGGAGTGCTGACCTGGGACCGTGGAAGGTGCAACCCATGTCTGACTTGACACATTTAGTCACAGCACCTTTACATCTGTCAACAAATAAACACACAATCGGCTATTTCATTTGTTTTAGGACTCATCGCTCACTGTACCGTAAATACACACCATATATTGCAAGTGGGTAATTTTTACTAATTTTGGAACTTGAAGCGAAGTGTGAAACGATTGCGACGTTTTAACCTGCCTTCGGCTGATCTTGGTATCTGAAGGCAGGTCTAAAGTTCCAAAGTGAGAAAAAATATATATATATATATAGGGCCTATATATGTTTGGGATCGGCGGTTAAAGGGTTAAACCCAAATCAAGTATGTCTGTTGTTGGTTTATTCAGTCATACACCCTAATAGATGACACAGCTGCATGTAGGAAAAAATATTGATGCAACTTGTCCCACACTGAAGTTTATCTCCTTTTTAAACCATGACCACCAGATCTCAACTACATAAAGAGTCAAATCTATGTGCATAATTATTAACCTCGGTAACACGAGCCATTGATTCCATGTTGGGTCAATGTTTGGCCACCGTCTGCTTTTGAAATACTCTCTACAATTTCACGAAATTTTCAGAGTAGCTGGGGGTGGGTAGAAAATAGTGATTGTAAAACTTCATGAAAATCAGTTGAAAATTAATTGGTAAATTTGTGACAAAATGCGTTAAAAGGTAATTTAACGTCGACTACTCCAAAAGCCAAAAGGCAGCATATGCTTACTTGCAGTGAAAGTAGATGTGTTTTTTTTCTTTACACGGCAGTATTGGCGATCAAGTTAATAACGGCATCGTGATATTGCCTTACTGTGCCCAATTGACGTTAGACCCCAATTCATTGAAAAAATAATTGAAGGTTTTTTTGGGGAGCTAATGATGTCCAAGCAAAGAATAATAACAATGGCCACCGTAAAACGTATCATATATAAAATATTTGTTTGTATTATAGTTTGATAATAACAAGAGGCCTGCAACAGCATCACCCGCCATACATTAGATTTTTTATTTTTTGTGCCCACAAAAAATTATAAAAAGAACCGTGGTGGCCATTTTGAATTTCACTAAGAACTTACTCATTTGCACATCTCTATGCTATCAGGAATCCGATTTAATTTTTATTTTTGCCTACTAGTTTCTCAGTTTTTCCAGCCACACAAAACACGACGGACGCATAACGGACGCGTGACGTGTGACGGATCCCGACCCGTAGTACGTGGACATTTAAATTCCTTAAAAATTGTCTATTATTATCTTGTGCTATATTTGCAATTGTTGTTTGCTACTTTAATAAATTTTTTAATTGTGCGAAAAAGCTCTGCACTTAAAAGTTCAATAATTATTAGAAATAACGATGTCAAGCTCATAAAAGGATAGGCCTAATAATAAATTTATGGAAGATGAATAATTATTTATGGATGATATGTTTTCTTAGGATATTGTGTTGTCCCATTACATTTATATATTCTGTATAATCTAAATTCCGATATTGTTTGTTTATCACTGTTGCCAGTGCATACAGGTGGCCTAAAACCCCGTTCCTTCATTTATTCATCTATTCATTTATTATTTCATTCATTTATTCATTTATTCATTCATTCAATCAATCAATTCGACATTAAATCAGGAATAATTTGCCAAATTTCCTGAAAAATTCTAATAAAGAAGAAATCTCTGTTTCTGAATAGTCGGAGCTTCTAGAAGTCATCATTTCCCAGCAAACATGAGACTTTGAACCCATGTTGTGTTAATGTTGGCTCACCGTCTACGACGCTGACTCAACATTAAAACAACATTAGCTAAATTTATGTCCCCTTGTGTTATTGTTATCGCTAGTATTGCTGCTATATAAGAGTTTAATAAAATAATATGCTGGGTTAAGGTTGTGTTCGTACACAAAAAGTGTGCTTTAAAATACAATGAGCTGTAGATTATTACATGACAGGAGAAAATACTGGGGGTTTCCCTTGAATTATCATCCAACCACGGACGTACGGGTCAACGTCGATACATTTTGGGGAAACCTGTGAGACGCTTGGACCACTGACACAGCTGCAAGCGACGTCTCTCCCACGCACTGTCAAGCAACCGTCGTACAGACGTCCGAGCTAGAGACGTCAGAGGTAGCCTTCGCCGGCGTGAGTTTGACGCCTCAACTGATGCAATAGGCCCCATGTTGAGAGAGTTAACATGTAGGCTAAGGATTGTCCCTCGGGACTT
This sequence comes from Flabesymbios commensalis, assembly GCA_964017125.1. Lineage (NCBI taxonomy): Eukaryota > Metazoa > Annelida > Polychaeta > Terebellida > Flabelligeridae > Flabesymbios > Flabesymbios commensalis. The sequence continues at coordinate 57,765,106 of OZ024914.1, read as the reverse complement.
GCAGCTAGGTTACCAGAGCTGAATCACAAACTATATACCAGTTTTGCATCGGCAAAATCTCTGGCGTGTGAATTTTGGTATCTGAGTGAAAGAGGTTGAATAATTGATGGCGTGTTTCGGAGAATTGTCATTTACTTGTGGACACGGGGGTCTATGTGAATGCTAACCAGCTGAGAAGAGGCAGTGTAGCCGATTCAGGAGACAGTGTCATTCTGAACACGTCATTATACTGCCATGCAAAGCCAAAAGGCAGTATCTGCTCACTTTACAAGTAAGCAGATACTACCTTTTGGCTTTGCAGAGCGGTATACGGTAGACTGAAATTTACCAAACACTTCTATTTTTCTTCATTTACTCGATATAAAAATAACAAAGACCACCATAATCCTCCCTTGCCCTCGTGGTAGAAACACACAAAAGACACATCCAGGCCTACACCTACCGGGTGATGCGAGTGTGAAATATGAAAAAATAAAGCTATTTTGGCTCAGACATGAGGTAAAAATAGGTGAAATTTCACAATCCGAAAAGGCACATACTATACTGTGGGCGATGTGTGTGTGTGCAAAATAACAGGAGTTCCCCAAGGCCAGGGGTTTCAGAGATCTGCTATGGAAACGAGATTATTTTGACTCCGAGATGAAGGTGAAAAAGTAGATCAAAGGTCATAATCCACAAAAAAACACATATGCTCCGGTCAGAGATATAGGTCAACAGACCACCCAGTCAACTGTCGTAAACTGATAACCCCAAAAGGCACATAAATGTGCTCTTGAAAAGACCTGTTCGGGTCAGATTTTTTCAAAAGATTCTCCGACGATTTTGGTAATATTGGCTCAGAGATGTTGATGAGAAAGTAGGTCGGAGGTCAGGACCCCCTAAAAGCACATTCACACCCCTGAGGGATGTTTGTGTGCAGTAAGAAAAAAGAGAATATGCTACAGAAACGAGATTGTTAGTATCTCAGCTGTTTTGGTTCATAAATGTATAGCAAAAAGTATCTACACCCCCTAGTGATGAGTGGGTGCAATATGAAAACACCCCCCCCCCCCCACAGGCATGCTCCAAAAAAGATACAGTTAGTAACTAAGTCATTTTGGTTGAGAGATGTAAGTAAAAAAGTAGGTTAAAGGTCATAACCCCAAAAAGGCACATCTACACCCTCTGGGGGATAAGTGTGTGCAAAAATTCTCCAAGAGGTTTCAAAGATGCCAGCCCCGGAAACAAGATAGTTAATCTTTAAGTTATTTTGACTGAGAGATGGATGTCAAAAATAAGGTCAAATGTCATAACCCCATACACCACCTCAATGATGTGTGTGCAATATGAAAGTAATCCTCCATGGGTTTTGAGATAATCTCCATTATGCTGCTGTGACCTAGATATTGACCTAGATGACACGACCTAAATACATCTATATGCAAATTGTGATGCTTAAACACACATTTCATTCTCAATATCAGTGATTTGATCGTCTAGTAAAGCAAATTAAAACTATAGTCGTCAACAGTCGTGCTAAGGGGTTAAGCACCACTAGTAGGCTAATTTATGGCAGCCGAGACATTAACCCTTAGAGCACTGACGTCAACAACAGGGCCTTCTATCTATAATAGTGTTTCTGTGATCAGTGGTGTTTTTATTCCAACCAGTTCCAACCAACTTTTCTTTACATATAGGCTAAACCGGGCCAGGAGAACCTCCAGACACATGACTCGAAATACGAGCCCTGGCGGTTTGGGGCCGAGCACGCTACCTCTCGGTCACGGAGGCTCCCTACAATATTGAATTTTAACGAGTGAGCGGGGAAGAAAAATTTTGTTTCTTTGAAACTTGAAGGCCAGAGTGGGATTCGAACCCGCGATCTCCAACTGCACCAGGGCTCACCGCCCGAAAAATGTCTTAAAATGTATGAAACTGATATAAATGGTGTGACCTAATCTTTTAAATCCACAATTATTTTCAGTCACTTAAAGTTGAAGGGGTCAGAACAAAACCAAAGCTAAGTCACTTTTTTTTTTTCAGCTATTTGAGTTTGAAGTACCATAGGACAAAAATGGATGACTTAGCCTTGATTTTGTACTGAACAAAATGGCCGCTTATGTCTTTAATATTGGTTATTTTCATGATATGTTGTGGTAGACACATGACACACTGTTTTTTTGTGCTATGGTACCCCAAACTCAGAAAAAATGACTTAGCCTTGATTTTGTTCTGACCCCTTCAGTTTTGGATCGCGGTAGCGAGACACAGCTTTAAGTTAAGTTAAAATTAAATTGAATAGCCCAGCGCTCTACGGGTTTAATTTTGGGGTGTTTTAAATTACGCGACCCATAATTTCAAGTGGATAAACAATAATTTTATCTGTGCAATTTGAATCAAAATATAGGCCAATCTTGCAGACTGAACACTCATCTCTCTCTCATCTTCTTTAACCCTTTGACCGCCAAATTATTTAATTTGAATTTTCACCCACTTGAAGTTGTTTCTCGCTGACGCGATCCACAACTTCAAGTGAGTGAAAAGTATTCAGGTTTGACAAAATGGAGGTCAACTTTTTATAAATCTTGCTGGTTGATGTCGCATTTTATCTTTAACATATTTAAAATGTGGTACTTAATGTGCTAATAAAAAATGAAAACCCGAATACATATGCGGCACCGGCGGTTAAAGGGTTAAAAGACAAGAACAACCAGAGAAGTAAAAGACGGCTATAGACGTGATTGACCAAGTCTAGTATTCTACCCCGGACTAATAGAAGAGTGGTTCAGCCTGTCATGTGACGAGATCGAATAACCGCCGTCATGCAGCTGTTATTTAAATTAGGGGGAATACTACCATACTTGGGCGCAATTTAATGGTTTAAGCCTCATTCTGGTCAAGATAATTCAACGATTAAAAATAAAAACTTTCGTCATCTGCACAAAATGTCCGTAATTCGCAGGTTCATAAGGTTCATAATTACAGTAGGGCCTATTCGCTGGAGCTGACGTAAATTTGACAGAATTTCAGCACACTTCCGGAGGTATGATGGGAAAGGAAGTCGCTAAGGGCTGTGGGTGCGGAGGGAGGACCCGCGGTAAAGAGCATGGCGCCGCGCCATGGCTCTTCTCGTTAGTGGCATCACCCCCGCGCCTTAACGGAACCCAGTCACGGCACCTAATTGTGGCTTCAAAGATGCCCTGCTAAATTGCATCAGAAGGCAGGGCAAGACACGGGAGCAATGGCCGATCTTGAGGGACACCCTTCGCTATCCGATAGGTTTCTGTCTCTGAAGAATGAACTATCGCTGAGGTTCTGTGGAAGCGCCACCATCAAACCGTTTTGCTATTCAAATCGCGAGACAAACATAATCTAGCTTCATGGTCCACATGGACTAACACTATGTGTGTGGGATATAACATTCCCCTCTTTGCTGTCCACTTTTCCCAAATAACCCTCTGACAGCTAAGTTATCTTGTCTAAATTTTCACCCACTCGAAGTTGTGTGTCGCGGTAGCGACACACAACAGGTGGGTGAAAATTACTCACATTTGCCTAATTTGAGATCAACCGTTTCCGAATCTTGATGTTCAAGCACCCATTTCGTCCCAATAACAATGATTTATTCGGCTAATAAAACGTAATAATAACGACTATAGTCGAGCTTAGCTCTTAAAGGGTGAATTACCTGTATCTTCAGAACAGTACATTAACGATGATCGTGCAACTCTCAACTTTATAACAAGATGCATTTCGCTTGAATGAGTATATTATTGGAGAGTCGCGATATGGATGCCCGCATGGACCTGTTACCATAACTTTGTTCTGAATGTAGGAGGCAGTGTGTTACTAGATAGATGACAAATCATGTCATCATTATGGGCTGTTCACCCATCCACAACCCATTACCTCTGGAGAGCTCTGAATTCCTTGGGGATGTGTGATCAGGGGTTTAATCCCTGGTCTGTGTAATGTTGCGATACACAGAAGCCTGAAGCCTATAGAACTAATTACTGGTATTTTATTTAATATATAATGCTGATCGTGTAGATGCAGCTCAAAAGAATGCGTATTAGATATCGTTGCGCATCCCTATAGTATCGGCACATGCCAATATGGCCTACATCCAGACCTTGCTAAAAGCCTCAGAATTCCCAATCATTAACCAGTCAGCGAGATAAACACAAAAGGAACATTTCTGAAACTAACCATGGAGTTAGTAGTCTCTAAATAGCTGAGACCGTTCATATAATAGGGAGGCTGACGTCGACCTCCGTGGTGATCATGTCCTGAATACTACAGTATCAGCGCCGCTGCCGTCACGTTCACTTCAAGTTTGAATCAAATTTAAGCTGAAGTTTATTCAACTTTGAATACTTATTTTATATATTGATTATGTAGTTCATAAGAGGGCAACCATTCAATCTCTTCAACTCAGTGGGGGGGGGGGGGGGCTGTAGTATTTTTGAAATACATAATTTCGGGCAGATTCTGCATGAAATAAATTATTTATTTCAGTTCTATAGAATATAAACGTGTAGTAAAATTTTAAAATTGTATCTCGCCGCCGAGTCGGGTTGAAATAAAAAAATGTCCGCGACAAAATCTCTCTTCCCTTGAGATGGAATGTGGCCCCTTAATTGACTTGAATCAATGTAAAATGAATTTTTCTTGTCACGCGCCTATAATTTTCCAAGTAAAAAAACGAAAAAACTATGTATGAACCGCGGCCGTAAATTGGTGGGTTGGTCTGTGCCTTAGAGGGGGTGCGAGCTTCAGCTGATGGCCCTGCTGTCTGTCATAGAATACACAGTTAGGTCATTGAGTTTAACTTAGTAGTCTCTACTCCATGGTTAGTTTCAGAAATGTTCCTCTGCGTCCAACCTTAAGCTAGAGCCACTTATCGCGCACTGTGTTAATGGATTCAATATCGCGGGACACTTTTTATCCGCGATTTACACTTACTGAGGACCAAGCTGACCAAGCTCAAAGCGCATCCTCTAACCGTAGAGTTAGCAAGGCTGGGTTTCTTAAGGTCGCATGGTCTGCGACCTAGAGACGTCTAGCCTTGCTGTAGGGAAGATGGGAAGCCTAGCCTTGCTGTAGGGAAGATGGGCGTCCCGGACAAATCACACTGCAGGAGATCACGTGAACTCTGCAGCAGATCACGTGATCTGGAGGAGCACACATCAGACTGGAGATAATGAAGAGATAAAAGTATAGTCAACCAGGTCACGTGTCATCAGGACAAGCCCTGAAATCCGGTTCCAGTCTGGATCGGGAATGTCCCGTAAATAGTGCGGCCTTCTCAACGCGGCGTGATGCGCCTCCGTAATAATACAGTCCCTAGAGTGCAAAGCCAAAAGGCAGTATCTGCTTACTTTACAAGTAAGCAGATACTGCCTTTCGGCTTTGCAGAGCAGAGTCTTGTCCCGGCGGAGTCTCATCGAGAGGTGACACGAATACCGTGTGATTGGCTAGATTTCACGGCAATCAGCCTAATGTGGGATCAATAGTCCGGGTCAAAGGTCACGCGGAATCATTCTCCGTGGTGATGGTACTATTGGAAATACTAACACAGGCATCAGACCCTGCTTCTCCCACGAGGGGAGCTCCTACATGGTCTTGAGATGAATGTAATTGACTCCCTTTCAAATGTGATTGCGGTCCAAGTAAGCGTGTTCTGCTCTGCAAAGGCAGTTTTTTCTTACTTGTAAAGTAAGCAGATATTGCCTTTTTACTTCAGTTTAAATAACAACTGAATGCCGGGGGAGAAAGTTCCGCTGATTCGGTCACACGTGATAGGCTATATATGACAAAACCGACAATTCACCAGGGAGTGGAGTACTGTACAATACTTGGATCATTCATTTTAAGCTGGCTTTTGTGCACATGTAGGCTAAGCTGGGCCAGGAGATCCTCCTGAAGATGGTGAGATAAATGAGATGACACTGCCCTCCAGACACAGGATTCGAAACTCTGATTCACGGAGGCTCCCCACAATATTGAATCATTACGAGTGAGCGGGGAGGAAACCTTTTGTTTCTTTGAAACTTGAAGGCCAGAGTGGGGATCGACCCCGCGATCCCCGACTTTCCAAGCAGGCAGCTTTAACCACTGCAGCAGGGCCCCGCCGAGCTGGTCTCTCTGACGCAATTGACAGCTTTAAATTAATGAAAAGTACACGTACGTTTGAAAATTGGGTCCGTGCTTTATTTTACATATATACACCTGAAAATATCGACTGAAATGTATTAAATGTGCAGTTTTGCACATTTCATACATTTCAGTCGATATTTTGGTTGCAAAAACCCACCTTGCAAACGCTCCCATTTGCAAGGTTTGGGATACGAGGGTTTTCTCCACTGACCCTAAAGCTGGTAACCATTTAATCTTTAAAGCGCGGAATTACTTGTATATAGCCCATGGAGACCAATGGGTTTTTTTAATTTGAAATCATCATGAATGTCTTAGTAAGCTCTTTCTGCTTCATTTTAATATATATTTTATTGGTCTACGACCATTATAAAAATTTACTTGTTAGAGCGCGGTTATCGACTTTAGACGTGTGTATTTGGGGATGTTGAGCGAACAAATACAGATAAATTGAAACATTCAATTCATTGAAATTATTGACTGTAAAATAATTGACCTAAATGCGACCAGGAATACGTATGGTATTAAATACATACGTATTTAGTCTAAAAATACGTATATAAATACGTAGGCCCCATAGTAGACGTACCTTTCCATTTCTGACATAACATCTAATATAATGCAGGTTTGGTGTCCCTGTCTGTGACCCATCTGCACGAAATGAGTCGCATGTCAACTCCGTACAAGTTTAGAAAATGTGCAATATGCATGATTATGGACTAATAATAGCGATTTTTTTTTGTCAAATGTTGATGCTTTAAGGCCTCGAATTATCATCTTAAGGTCAGAAATGGATTATACGCCCCAATATTGGTCAGAAATGACATATCACATGATTGTGATTATCAGATTTTTCGTTAATTTGTTTACAAATGGCCATCTTAGATTTTACCCATTTAAAAAAAACGCTCGAAGTTAAACAAAGTTCAGCCGGCAAATTCTGATAGTAGACATCTTGGGCTAGATACAAATCAATTGTTAAAAACTATATAGAAAATGTCCAGGTTTGGTCGAAAAATTATGTTTGACCATAAGGAACTATTTTTTTATACTAAAAAGAACTTACAATCAAATTTGTGCCATGACTTTAAAGTCAATTTTCTCCATTTTTATTTTTTGAAATATTGACCCATTTGCGTCACTAAAATGATCAATAACTCAGCTCCAGATCAACATAATTTTATGTTCTTGGTGTTATGTTAAAGCTCCAGCTTTGTGCTATCCAATTGTACCATAACCTCCATATTGTATTTTTCCGACATGAGACTCGTTATGTAGAGATGGGTCACTTCTTACAACGCAAAGTCAAACAAAGTTGAATTTAATTGAAAAGTAAGCAGCTACTGGCTTTGCAGTGAAGCATTGGTGAAGGGATTTTGTTTCACGTGACTGGTAGCAGGTAAAGCCTCTTGATATGTGGATATGTAACCTTTACAGCGCGGCGATCGACTTTAGACGTCAGAATCTGACGTCTGTAGACGTCAGATTCTAACGTCTAAGGTCGATCCCCTGTGGAAAATAAAATATTTATAATGGCCGTGGACCCATAACATAGGTATTCAAATGAAGTGGAAAAGCTAACTAAGAAATTTAGGATGATTTCAAATTGAAAATACCCCCCCCCTCTTTGGTATCTGTGTTTGTATAAAGGGTTAATTCAAGGATTAATTCGGCAGTATTTCTATTACAGCATGCATTGGATGTTATGTTTCCACGCGTATCGACCGCAGTACAAACCGCTAGACTGTTTTGCACAACCGAAAGGCAGTATCTGCTTACCTTACAAGTAAAGCAGATACCGCCTTTTGACCTTGCACGGCATTAGAGAAGAAAGAGAATGTCAAGGTTTTCCGGAAAAGGGGCCGACCTCCGAATGTCCTCCCTCCATTCCCGTGTCGCCATTTAGGGAAATCCTCTTAAATTACATAAAACCTGCAGAGCTACTTTCACTAATCTACTCTCAGATGCCAACCCGGATTTTACGCGGCATTTAATGCAGTCACCCAGCATTTACACAGCATTCCATGCAATCTCCCGGGTTTTTTCTACACGAAACAGTTGATTAGAAAATGGCGATACGCGTTTTTTCAGCCAGTTGACACAATAATGATTTTATATTGAGAGAATAATACTGAGAAGTGCCAATATTGAAATCTGGTGAAATTTAATTTCTAATGAAAACATTTTCTGTGCAAGGTCTTAAAAATTGCTACAAAGTGCGACAAAGAAGTATTTTTCTTTATTAACCCTTCAGCCGCGAAATTATTCAATTTGAATTTTCACCCAATTGAAGTTGTGTCTCGCTGACGCGGTCCACAACTTCAAGTGAGTGAAAATTATTCAAATTTGACAAAATGGATGTCAAAAAATTGCAAATCTTGCTGATTAATGTCACTTTTTATCTTTACCAGGTTTAAAAGCTGATACGTAATGTGCTAATATGAAATGTAAAAAACGAATATGGACGGCACCGGAGGTTAAAAGGTCAACACACGCATGGCGTGCAATTTGGCTAGCGCTATAGGCACGAATATGAGCGTTTTTAATCCATTTTACTAACATATTAAATCACTGTTATTGGGAAGAAAATGTGTGTTTCAACATCAAAATTAGCAATTTTTTGTCTCAAATTAAACAAATTCGAGTAGGGGCCTGCATGTTAACCCACTTGAAGTTGTTTGTCAAGTGAGTGAAAAATTAAATATCCTCAGTGGGTAAAGGGTTAACAAAACGAATTGGCACACGTTTCAATCACATTTCCATACATTATGCAAAAATAATATAGGGCCTACTCCTTGGAGTGACAAATAATCACTTTGAGCCCAAGAGCAGGATACAAAGAACACTCTCAGTAAAGCTCCCCTGGCACACAGAGTATTAACCCTTTCAAGTCTGAATTCACCATTGTCATCTCCATCCACTATGACCACATGACTTAAAGTGGGTAGCAAATGAAAAAATAGTGTTTTTTTAAAACAGTTCCACGAAAATAATTGTCGCTCTAAAACCACTAGTTGTAGGAAATCAAGAAAAAATTCAGAGATGCAAGATGGTGCTTTGATCCATCATGAGGGCTTAAAGGGTTTAATAGGGGATCAGCGTCGTACATGGTCACCAATACCCCACTCCAAATCTTCCCAGGATTCACTATGGATTTCTTCGTCCGACATGTGAACCCTTGAAGTTTCGAAGCCGAATTAAACCCCTACGATTGCTTCGGTGAATTAGTCCGTTTTAGGGATACACTGTATTCACCTGGCAGCCAAAACAGGTGGGGGTCTATTTAAGACGCTTCTGGTTCTAACTTATCCGTCTCATAATCTATACGAATTGCGAATTCATTTTGGTACACAATTTGTTACTTGACCGAATCTGTCAAAGTAAAAGATGTATAATTTAGTGAATTCGGCCCACAGAATTGTTGTAGAAACAAACTGTTTGTTGTAGAAACAAACTTTACGTGAAGCAAAATAATTATCACATTTGTGATTTTTACAGTTATGCTCCCTTTATTTGTATCTTGTTCACAATAATATTTTTAAATAAACACGATGACAGAAGCAATAGTCCACTGGCTGCACTTTTGACTGGTAAACCTTACAACTCTGAAATATTTTGTGTAAACCATGGAGACCAAAGGGTTTTCAAAATCATCATAGGTATTTAAATGAAGCGGAACGAGGTTTCAAAAAAAAATTTCAAAAAAAAATCCAGCGTTGTAAAGAATAAATAGTACTGATCTGCAAAGTACATATACTGATATATTACCTATACTTGTAAATTAAGCATTTGACTTTGCCCGGCACGCTATACACGTATCTCCCTTTGTCTTTTATTTGAACGTCGACGGCAGTTATACCACTGATCACACACATTAGGCCTCAGTAAAGCGCTTGCACCCATGATTGTGTCAGCGCCGGCTATTCACATCTGATCAGGTCTCAGTCATTTAAAAGAGGGTTCGATCCCTAACTTCCCTCATACCTGGATATACCGTGATTGAATCACGACATATCCAGGTATGGGGGAAGTTAGGACCAAAGATAAATTGTCCATAGTTACAGAGTTAAACATGAATTTTCACAAATTCATTATGAATTATTCGACATATTTAACAAAACCCCTCCAAAGATTTTAAATAAAATATAAAGTCACGGCTATGGTGGTTTAAGTCATTACATTAAAATACATTACATCAATCAATATCCTTCGTCATAGGTCCTAAGTATACTCATTTATTTTGCCAATTTAAATTATGTAAAGGTAAAGGTGCAGTTTTATAGTCTGATATCAAGTCTGAAGACCTATCATCCGACTTTACATCTTACCCCCTGGTCACTGGACCTGTTCAATCGTGTGCCATTTCAACTCCATGGAGAGCATACAGTCCTGCAGCCGTTTCGGCGCATTGAACTTATCGTAGGCCTACACATTGCCATTTCTGTCCTATCAGGTACTCCTTTTCAATTGAGTCAAGTGAAGCATTTGAGGGTGAAGTGCCTTGCCCAAGGACACAAAATTTTAACAATGGCCCAAGATTGAGAGGGAAGAAACATGATAATTCTCTAAAAATTCTGCACCAAGCGGGATCCGAAACCGCACGGCAGACAGCGACATCGACAGAGCGCCAAGCTCTAACCATTGCGCCATGTCCCTCTCTCATGTATATTGTATCTATAATGTAGTAGGCTGAATATTAAACATTCTGTGAAATTTTCTGTTAACTTGCATCTTTTTGAAATGTATTACTTTTGTCTTTCTATTTTTTTAATGGTGTCCTCATGCCATTGACCTTAAATAGATCTTAAAGAGGTCTTTAGACGCTGTTGCCATTGATCTTAAGTTATAGGTTTTAATGAGGCCTTGAGATGCTGAAATATTTTTGTATAAACCATGGAGAGAACAAAGTGTTTTTTTTCAATTTGAAATAATCGTAAATATCTTAGTTAACGCTTTCCGCTCCATTTGGTATCGACATTAGACGTCAGAATCTGACGTCTACAGACGTCAGATTCCGACGTCTAAAGTCAATCCCCGCGCTGTAATGGTTCATGAGGTCTCCAGACGCATACGCTTAGTTATTTTTATAATTTATCTACTTTTAGTTTTTCTTATGTCAAATAAATCAAGTTCAGTTGACTCTTGGTTTGTAAAGCTCACTGCGGTACGTTGAGGGTCATTACTCGGCGGCAGGTTTACTGAATGAGTAAACATGCAATGAGCCCTGGTATTGGACTGCCAGGATGACCTTCACCGTGTCCTTGAGGGATGGTCAAATCGATAGATCCACATTCCCATGTATCTGCTGCCAGTCACATGATAACCCTAACTATCTTTAGTCGGTGGAAAATGTGCGCGGGGCTTTCGCTTGTGATGTTGTGCTGGTCGTGTTCTTAATCCTTGACGACGTCTTGTGTGGTTCGTCATCTTATAATGTTGATAGTTAGACTTTTAGCGCTGAGCTCCTGTGGGCACAACTGCATTCCCACCGCTGAATATCTGGGGAGCGGGGTTAAAAAAAATCAGAATATTTTGTAATTTTAGATTTGTATGAAGACATCAGCAGTATGTTAGCTTATCAGCAAATAATAATATAAAGAGAAGGAGCAGTGCTTTACTGGTGCATAGCACAAAGATCATGTAAAGGTCACGTCAAGGTCATCTCAAGGTCAAAAACTAGCAAAAACTATTGAAAATATTTCAAGCTTGTCAGTGGTGCAGACATCTACTAGGAAGGATTAATGATAACATATTCTTGGTCAGATAATATTTCAGCACACATTTTTAGGAAATGTAGGGCATTGCTAATATTGGGAGGGGTGATACACCCATCTTTACCTTATTACACCACTTTCCTCAAGGCTCAAATGAACAAGCAACATTACAATTGTGCAGCAACATGTAGCATCAGCTTGGGCTTCCATCGCAAAAAAATGATACATAATTGAGCAGAGGGGTTGACATGGGTTGAGGTTGCGCTTTGCTGCATGGATACCGCTCAAAAGCAACGTGAAGGTTATATCAAGGTCATGTAAAATGTCACGTTTATCAGTTTATAGGTGATTGTCAAAGAGCAATTGTTCTAGACTCTTTGGTGATGTGTACTAAATGCGCAATAATGAGTAGGTGTGCAACTAATCAGCAATGCTGAGAGATATTTTCATAGCATTTCAAGCATGCTAATGATGCAAAGAAATGTATTTTTCGTTTTAAAAGAATACTTTATTAAAGGATGAAAGCTACATTCGCCCAGATGTTATTATGGGGTGCTATCCTTGCACAATCAAAAGAGAAACATATTTGTATCAGCAAAAACAAGGTTCTACCTCCATGGATGGCAGACCACATTGATTTTACAGACAAAAATACTCTGCAAAAACAATCTGCCTCCGTGATAACTCGGGGTGGGGGGGGGGGGGTGGGGGTGGGTTTACGGAACATTTTTGGCCCCAAGATATCTCGAGACCCGCGCTAAGAGGGTTTATGATTCGTCATCAGTACTTGACCAACATCCGTGACGTTGGCCCGGAATAATACCAACATTGTCTTACCATCTGTGCTGGCTGGGGCACGCCATTGCCAATACACGGTTTGTTGGGGAAATGATTTGAAATAATTATGTCAGCAGCGTATGTTTATCAGAGTTTGAGCAAAGGTGAGACAAATTCTTTCAATGGCGTTGGTGAGAAATGTGTGCAATCACCATGTCCACCTTGCAAAGCTTAACCCTTTAACCGCCGGTGCCGCATTTATTCAGGTTTTCATTTTTTATTAGAACATTAAATACCACCTTTTAAACATGTTAAAGATAAAATGTGACATCAACCAGCAAGAAATGAAAACAGTTGACCTCCATTTTGTCAAATCTGAATAATTTTCACTCACTTGAAGTTGTGGATCGCGTCAGCGAGACACAACTTCAAGTGGGTGAAAATTCAGATTGAATAATTTGGCGGTTAAATGGTAAATACTCATTCATCAGTATATGATTCCATCTCACTTGAGGGTTTCAGGTCCCTGTGGTGCTCACCATGCTAACCCTCGCAAACATTTTAACTCGCAAAGTTTTGACAGTTGGCGGCGTCCTCAGCAACTCTCTGACCTGCTGACCTTGAAATTTCTCTTCAAGTAAGCATACACTGACTTTTGACTTTGAAAGGCAGTATTGTGATGACTCATAAAATGCCACTGAATATGATCATATAGGCCTACAGTTTGTTGTAGATGCTCAGTTAATCAAATAATTTATGTGGGAGATGGAAATATTTTTCGTCTTTCGAAGCTGGGAGACCGTAGCCTATTAAGTTTATTTTGGGCGGGGGCCCTAGTTTAGTGGTTAGCACCGCTGCCTTTCACGCCAGAGTTCAGGGTTCGGTTCCCGGTCTCTGCGGTTTGAAAGAAACAAAAATGTTTCTTCCCCATACACGTGTGAAAGTCAGTATTGTGGTGAGCCTCCGTGATCGAGAGGTATAGCGTGCTCGGCCTCAGACCGCCAGGGCTCGAATTTCGAATCCTGTGTCTGGAGGACAGTGTCATCTCAATCATCTCACCATCCTCAGGCCCAGATTAGCCTATATGTGCACAAAGGTGGCCTAAAGCCCGATTCATTTCATTTCATTTCATTAAGCTTATTTTTGCCTGAGTTTGTGTCCTATTTAGGGGAAAGAGGGGATGAGTGAAAAGTGGAAACAAATAATACAGCAGCACAATTATTGACCCTTTAAGCGCTAAGTTCGTAATTCGCCTGTTATAGTGGGAGTGCTTAAATATCAAGATTTGAAAATATTTGGTCTCAAATTAAACAAATATATACGAATAATTTTCAACCACTTGAAGTTGTGCGTCGCGGTAGCGAGACACAACTTCAAGTGGGTGAAAATGTATTCCTATAATTTAGCCACATATCAATGGCGAATCGCAAAGGACATAATATAGTAGGCGGAACTTGGAATGGTGACAATATCCACTAGTGATATTCCAACATTGCGCTGGTAATGCTGAAATAGAGTTACCATAATATCCGAAGGGTCCACACGGACATTGATTTCCATAGAAATTGCATTTGCGAAATCATTTCCCCCGAGTTAATCTAAATGACGATAATCAATACGAATTCGATACAAATTCAGTGTCTACTATTTAGCATCTTCCCTACAGCATGGCTAGGCTTCGCGAGGTGAAACCTCGAGAAGCTATTTAGATGAGTGTGTAATTGAACAACTATTTTATACCGTGCAGTGTGTATTCTAACATTTAGTTGCCAGGGTGTTCTGAAGTACCAGTCTCCAGCAGAAATAAATTCCTCAACTAGAATTTCTAAATTGTTTGTTTATGGGCTACTTTTGGTTGGTTTATCTGGTTATTTGTATATGGCAATGTAGTTGTAGAATGTCAACACGGTTCACAGCTAGTCACGACTTTATTCGCTTTAAATTCGTTTTATTATTTGATCGAATTACTGGTAATGGGAATGAAATGTGTGTTTAAATATCAAGTGTTTGGTCTCGAATTGAACAAAATATGAATAATTTCCCCTACTTGAAACGACCCACAACTTCTAGTGGATGAAATGAAATGAATGGGGATTTATGCCACTTTGTGCACATATAGGCTAAACTGGGCCAGGAGAACCTACTGAGGATGATAAGATGAATTACATGACACCGTCTTCCAGACACAGGACTCGCAATTCGAATCGCGGCGGTCTGAGGCCGAGCTCGCTATACTCTACAAGTGGATGAACATTAACCACTGTCTTGCTCAATGTTTTGTTTCTGTATTTCATTCATTTGAAACTGGAACTGCTGACGCAATTTTCAGCTCTAAATGAATGAAAATAATGTTTATTTATGAAAAAGACGACATAAGTATAGTAAACTGAATTATTTCATGAACACACCACAAACAATGTTATCAATTCATTGTAATTTTGTTTGGTATGTAAATTGATTGAAACCGTGTAAATATGACCCTAACATGACAAGGGTTGAAATAAATAAGGGTTTAATCGTATAAGGGGACCACCTTTCAATCTCTGGAGTAGATTTATTTCAACCCGGCTGAAAATTTTAAATTGTCTTACACGTTTATATAGGACAGCTCTTGATATATAGGCCTATTATTTATTTCATGCAGAGAATGCCGAAAATTATTTAAAAAAACTCCAGCCGTCCCCCCTCCTCCCAGTGACGTCACTGTACTGACCTGTGTGCGAGGTGTGCCTCTAGGTCACATCTGGGGAGCACGTCCTCACAGTAGTCCACGTTAGGACACACCACCAGTAACTTGTCCAGCAATCTGCGAGAAAACAAAACAAAAACAACCGTTAAAAAGTTCAAGGTTATTTTCAGCAAACACGAGGCGTTGGCCCAGTGTTGGGCTGATGTCGGGCCAGCGTCGTAGACGATGGGCCAACATCAGCCCAACATTGGGCCAACGCCTCGTGTTTGCTGGGTTATGACGTAACAACAGTTCATTTACCACAAATTTGAAGCCGCTGAATCAAGTGAATTTGTTTTCAATCTGTTTTGTTAGAAGGTTAAGTCACAGTCATTAGGAATGTGATGCGATTTTAAACATCAAGATTTCCAAATGTCAGGTATCAAATTAAACAAATATGAGTATTCGTCACCAGCTTGAAATTGTGGGTCGCGGTAGCGAGATGCAACTTCAGCTGAGTAAAATAGTAGAGCAGTAGAAATTGTTAAAATAAATCAAATCCAAAATAAACACAAATATTGTCGGCTCAACATCACAACATCATTGGTCCAGCTCCGCACATCTTCCTCCAGGAAGGCTGCGCTTCTCCCAAGGGAGAAGCGCAGCCTTGCGGCGGGAAGATGGCTCCGCATGACAATAATAATGCCAGGCAGACGACATTGTCAGCTGTCTCCAACAATAAAAAAAACATGCTTGTTGCAGAGATGTATGTAAAGGTGAAGGCGCAGGTTTATAGTCTAAAATCACGTCAGTCGAATTTATGTTTTAATTCCCCTGGTCACTGGACCTGTTCCTGCAGTCATTTCGGCGCATTAAACTTATCGTACACATCGCCATCTCTGTCCTACCAGCGACCTATTTACACCTGAGTCAAGTGAAGCATGTGAAGGTAAAGTGCCTTGCCCAATGACACAACATTGAAATAATGTTCCAGCATTGAGAAGGGAGGGACAATATATTTCTCTGAAAATCCTGCACCAGGCGGGGTTGGAAACCACATGGCAGGCAGCAACAGCCCAACGCTCCGGCCATCGCACCACGTACCTCTCAATATTTATGTGTAAGACGAAACCTTTTGTTATAGGGTTGTAGGAATTATTAATTCGCTAATCACGAATACAATCGCTATTAATCTGTATCTCCCCTCCTGTTTCTGCCCCCCCCCCCCCAAATTTTTTTTATTAGGCCTAAGTCGAAAAGTTAAAAATCATTTGCACATCTCACTATTGTTGGGAATGCGATTTAAAATGTCAATATATTTTTTACTACGAGCCCAATTTGAATTTCAGTGAAAACTTCAAGAAATCTCTTGCACATCTAAATATTGTGGAGAAAGTGATTTTACATTTTGAATAACTACAGAATTCCGCGTTTTTGCGCCAACAAAAAGTAATATTAGGAAGTCAAATTCGTGGCGGCCATCTTGACTTTTGGTAGCATATTCACATCTCCATATTGTTCGAAATGTGTTTTTTGTCCAAAAAGATCGGACTGCAAGCTTTTGTGTTTTTGTGGACACAGCCCAGCAAATACAAAACATTTGTATAACATTTATACAACGTCGACCCATCGACGCTGTTCCAACATTGTATAAATGTTCTACGAATGGTTTGCGTAGACTGGCAGGCGTGATCCACCGCCTCGGGAGTGGATTTGGGGGATACAAAACGAAAAACACGAGTGAATGACATCTCGGTGAATTAGATGAGTTATTTCCCTAACGAAATGACAAAGCTACCGTTACTTCTATATGTACAATAAATTTAAAAGTAGCTCCCGGAAATACGACATTCGTATCATTGAAAACTTACGAAGTGAACAAGTAAACTGGTTTTGAAAGAACATAGACACCGATGTAAATATTGAAAAACTGAGAAGGATGAAAAAATTGTTTTCTCTGCGGGATGCCGGGTTTTCCTCTAGGATAATCTATTTTATCATCTGTCCAAAGTTCCGTCCCCTTGGATATGAATGAGTGTATCTGTCACTTTGCAAAGTGGCAGATGCACTCTTTCACATCCAAGGGGATGAATGATAAAACCACGTTCGATTCCCCCGTGTTGCTGAGTATGAAATAAAGCCTGTCATACAAAATGATGGATACCACCCAGGATTCATTATAAAGGGATCCGTGTAAAATTGTCGTACTCGACACCTACTATAGGCCTACCCGAGGGTTATAAAAATGAATCTTAAAACAAATAAGCGTCATTTCATTCTGATTTAAATTGAATGTCGGGTCATGTCCATTCCGGTCATAGTATGTATTTTTCACATTGTTGTTTGATCATTTGTAGAATTGGGTTGATCAAAAGTTATCGACGCGGTTCATTATCATGAAGCTAAGTATTGCATACAAAACACACCACTATATTATGTTCTTTGTCCGACAACGACATTCTAAGCCGGGAATAGAGAGTTATTGTTGATAAAATACAGACTAATTATCACGGAGTACTGTGTAATGCTTGTAGATGGGCACAACAGAAAATTACTTGTACTATAAACAGTCAGGTTTGACCGAGCTAGTGATTATGAGGGATCCTTATTATGGTGGGATGTGTTTTAACCCTTAAATCGCTGAAATAGTTTTGTATAAGCCATGGCGACCAAAGGGTTTTTTTCAATTTGAAATCATCATAAACAAACTCACAAATGTCTTCGCTAGCTCTTTCCACTTCATTTGAATACCAAAATATCTCATGGCTCTACGACCATTATATATTCTTTAATTCTTTCAGTGTGGAAATCGACTTTAGACGTCAGAATCTGACGTCTATAGACGTCAGATTCTGACGTCTAAAGACGATCTCCGCGCTGAAAGGGTTAAGTCAGTTAAAGGCCGAGAGGTTCTCCATTGTAGAACTCCTCTGACTTTATCCTTTACAAAACAACCAGCGGCCATCTAACATACAGTGACCATACACATGATACATGTAGGTCTGTATTCAGTTTTTTTATGTAGGTATTTTTGCCATGGATATTGTCCTCCAGGGATGAAAGGGTGGTGCGAGTCTCTTACGTGAGTGGCGGTACTATCCCTCCGGTCCCCAGAGACAAACACAGCCAAGTCAAAAGGAGTCGCTGAATCAATGTTGTATTAATGTTGGATCAACATCCTATTTAGACGTTGGAACAATGTTGAATTGACGTAGGAATACCGCCCGCGACGATTGTTTAACATCTAACATCGGGGTTTGTGTATTGTACCTGCTGATTTAAACAATATGCCGTGGAAACCAAAAGGCAGTATTGCTTACTTTACAAGTATGGAGATACTGCATGCTGCTTACTTTACAAGTAAGCTGATACCGCATTTTGGCTTTATTGGACTCAAAATACAAAATCAAGAGAGCCATACTTGCGTTATCTGCGTAATTGGGCAAGACTGACCAACTTTGTCACTTTACTTTGGAGCAATATGGTGACAGACGTTTTCTTACTTTTAGGCCTATAACCACAAGAAAGCTTTTTTCTCTGTTTTTATTAACACTGTATTAACCAGTTTTATTTTTAAATAGTGTGTATTGAATCCGCGACACTGATGTCATGTAGATACGATGAGAATCAACTATTTTATCGCTTAGTAAGCACGACTATAATCTTTTTAAGTCTGTTTTATTATCTGCTACTCGCGATCGCGTGGTGTCATATTCAACAAATATAAGTAATTTTTACCCAGTTCAAGTTGTGTCTCGCTAAGGCGACCCACAACTTCAGATGGGCGAAAATTTAAATATGATAACTAAGCGAGAAAAGGGCTAAATTTGTGAATGAAAATGTAATTTTAGTAACGAGAGCTCTAATGGTTAAATTTGCTGTTTGTATGGGAACCATTGATTCACAATTCGACCATAATTTCAAGAATCGAGCTACAGCATTCAATTTAGGGTAATATTATAATACATATAAGCCTTGTATTTAGGTGATGAATCCGTATTGTTTTGTGCATCGCAATGTGTCTATTCTAATGTCGTGTAAGGTCGGCAGTAAAAACAATTTGTTACAAATAACAGACCAGAAACAATCATGCCACTGGTGACAAATGTCTATGCACATGAACTTTATGACCATGAAATCTTAGCATCCAGAAATTGTAAGCCGAGTTTAAGTAATTTTGTTAATTGTCCGCTCCCGCTTTTAGTGCTACATGGTTTTTTCCTCGTGGCCTGGGGAGAGTGCGGCAACAAACAAATAACTCAGAGAAATGGGCGTTCTGGGGAACAAGAAAAACCCATCAAAGAAAACACCTCCCTGACCTCTCTGGTGACACAACTCTCCGTCTTATGATATAATGTGTATAAATCTAAATTAACCCTTGAAGCGCTGAGATATATAAAAACCATGGAGACCTAAGAGTTTTCAAATCTAAATCATCATAAATGTTAGATCTTTCCGCTTCATTTGAATATCTAAATGATCGATCTACGGTTATTATAAATCTGTTTATTATCTCAGTACGGGGATTGACTTTAGAGGTCAGAATCTGACGTCTATAGACGTCAGATTCTGACGTCTAAAGTCGATCACCGCACAGAAAGGGTTAATATGTTCACAGGCGCATAGACTCGCCTGTGAAGCAACCCCCGTAAAACAAATAGATTATCTCGCCAGGGGAGAACACAATATTATGAGAGTTTAATTAATTTTCCCGAGACACTGTTTATGTTCTATAATAGCTTACTAAAATTAACCCTTTCATCGCAGGGACCGACATGAGACGTCAAAATCGGATGTCTATAGACGTCTGATTCCGATATGACGTCTAATGTCGACCCCCGTACTGAAAGAGTAAAATATTTCAAATGTTTGTAGTCGCATAACATAAGTATTCAAATGAAGCGGAAATACCTGACATTTATGATTTCAAATTGAAAAAATCTGGTTTATATAAAAATATTTCAGCGCTTTAAGGGTTAATGTACTTTTATTGCAATAGTCAATGTTATCACAGCCTATATCTATTAGTTATACTTTTTCGTGAGGTAAAAATTACACTCATTATGCCGTCTATAATAATATTATTTTTATTGCCGGGAACGAGTTATTAGGTTATTAGGTCATAAATTCATTAGGAGCGATCAACGCAAATCACAAGAACGAGATACGTAGGACATGGTAACAATTTAGCTATCACGAAAAGATTTATTAACTCGTTTCCACGACTTATCAACTCATTCGCAGGGCCTACATACTTGTTTGCCAAAAAAGGTATTTTTTTTAAAATTTTAATATTGGTTAGCTATGAATATACTTCCTAATTTCATGTATATCTGTAATAAGTTTTGATTTATTTGAGGATCCTGACTGCAATAGAATAGATTTCGACATAGTTGACAAAAAAAAAATGGTTAAATGTAAGTAATTCAATATCTCACTGGCAAAATTACTGCACGTTTTTTGACAATTTATCTTAAGAAAGATTGCAAGCCATTTTTCTGTGGTTTTGTTTTGCCTTTCAGAATGACTGCGAATCTGGAAAAAATCCGCTATAAATGTTTTCTTCACGCCAGAATATATTTTTTACCGGCCACTCATCAGTCCACTCAAATTGGGTGTGCGTCGTTTTCCCACGGATCTATCGATCCCTACCTAGCAAACGCGAGACGTTGATCCAATGCTGGGTTATTGTTGGGCCAACGTCGAAGACGTTGGCTCAACATTACCACAACATTGGGTCAACGTCTTGTATTTGCTAGGTATCCTGAGTGGACTTGGCCTTTCGCACCTCTCTATTTATGCGCCATCGACGCCGCTGTCCTGTGTGGCTTTGACTGAAACGGGTCATGTCAAGGGTCGCGAATGACGGTCATGTTGGTCGGGAACCTGTCCACTTGCTGTCATCGCATTGCCGAGGGGAGTGACAGGGAGAATTCAATTTGAGGACGAAATCGAATATAGGTTGACATGTAAAGCAGCATAGAAAGCGCAGCGGAGCTTCCATGGTGGAGAGGTAACGTGCTTCGCCTCAGATCACCTGGCGCTGCGTTCGAGTCCTATGTCTGGAGTGCAGTGTTTGCGAAGTACCCTAAGAGCTGTATGCATGAAACTAGTTTAGCTTAAAACAATGGCTAAAACCATACAAAACACCAGGTTAAATCATTGTTTTAACCCTTGTCCTGATTTTATCTGTTTTATTAGTCGACCAAATCACAGCTTTGGGAATGAAATGTGTGTCCAAACATCGTGCTCAAATTAAACAAATATGAGTAATTTTCAGCCACTTGCAAGTTGTGGGCCGCGCAGCGAGACACAACTTTATGTTGCTGAAAATTTAAATAAATTACTGGATACAGGTTAAAGGTGATATATCACCCCTTATATGGTATGAATAATTTTGTGACAAATAAATCAAAGTTGCCACAAGATGCACAAGTGTTTCCTTATATGGGTTGATTGGCTATCATGTGACCCTCTCAGAGGGTCACATGATAGCCAATCACCCCATATAAGGACATAATTATTCATACCATATAAGGGGTGATAGATCACCTTTAAACTAAACAAGCTTCTTGCATACGGCCTTTAGAATGGTACATATTCACCATTTGCAATATCAACACGCCGCGGCTCCTATATTGGTATCAGAGGGGTGTTTGTACGGAGACAATACAATAGGTCTATTTTGTTACCGTTTTACGTGTCTTACCGCCAGGTCTAGGTTTGAGTCTTATCGGACAAATCTGCACACGAAACATAATGACATCACGATTTATCTATTCAATAGACACCACACCAAACAAAATATCACAGCGAACCCTAGACATTCACCCATTGTCCGCAGACGGTGGACCAACCTTGATCCGACATTGGGTTGGTGTCTTGTGCCTGCGGGGAATAGTGGTTCAATGTTGCTATCGACGCTGGACCAGCATTATTACAACATCGGGTCAAAGTCGTTGGGATAATGATGATGAACACAAAAGCAGACGTTAAAACAATAATTAAGATTCACACATAAATTGGCACGTAGTATTCAAAGGGTTCATGGTGACAGGTCACTTCAGGATGACCACGTGACACTGTGCTGACATTTCCAATCCAATCTCCATGATTTCATCGATTTTAAGAATTCAATTATTCCACTACAGTGGTGCTTAGATTAGTCTCACGGAATTAAATTACCATAAATTTAAACCACTTAGCTACAGTAGGAAACCAGCTGACCTGCAAACCAGGCAAGTCAAGTGAGAGAGAGAATGAATTTGATGTACTAAAAGTAAAAAAATACACCAGCGAGCCAGCATCCAGTCAGCTAATCACTCAGCTAGTCAACAAAACAGCAAGGCTGTCAGCCAGCCAACCACATAGCCAGTCAACAAACCAGCCAGGTGGTTAGTCGGCCAATCAGCCAGTTAGTAAAAAAAACTAGCCAGGTTGTCAATCAGCCAGTCAAAAAAACTAGCCAGGTTATCAGCCGGCCAGTCAGCCAGTAAAAAAACTAGCCAGGTTGTCAGCCAGCCAGTCAAAAAAAAAATTAGCCAGGTTATCAGCCGGCCAGTCAGCCAGTAAAAAAAAACTAGCCAGGTTGTCAGCCAGCCAGTCAAAAAAAATTAGCCAGGTTGTCAGCCAGCCAGTCAATCAGCTAGCTAGCTAGTCAAACAACTAGCCAGGTTGTCAGCCAACCTGTCAGTCAGTCAAAAAAACTAGCCATGTTGTCAGCCAAACAGCCAGTCAGTAAAAAAATCTAGCAAGGTTGTCAGCCAGCCAGTCAGCCAGTCAAAACAACTAGCCAGATTGCCAACCAGCCAGTCAGACAACCAGTCAGTCAGTCAGTCAAAAATTAGCCAGGTTGTCAGCCAGCCAGTCAACCAACCAGCCAGTCAGTCAAAAAACTAACCAGGTTGCCAGCCAGCCGATCAGCCAGTCGAAAAACTGTCCAGGTTGTCAGCAAACCAGCCTGTCAGTCAAAAAACTAGCCAGATTGTCAGCCAGCCAGTCAGCCAGTCAAAAAAGCTAGCCAGGTTGTCAGCCAGCCAGCCAGTCAGTCAAAAAACTAGCCAGGTTGTCATCCAACCAGCCAGTCAGTCAAAAAACTAGCCAGGTTGTCAGCCAGCCGATCAGCTAGTCAAAAAACTAGCCAAATTGTCAGACAGTCAAAAAAACTAGCCAGGTTGTCAGCAAAACAGTTAGCCAAACAGTCAGCCAGTCAAAAAACTAGCCAGTCTGTCAGCCAGCCAGTCAGTCAACCAATCAGTCAAAAAACTGGCCAGGTTGTCAGCCAGCCAGACAGCCAGTCGAAAAAACTATCCAGATTGTCAGTCAGCCAGCCAGTCAGCCAGTTAAAAAGACTAGCCAGGTTGTCAGCCAGCCAGTCAGCCAACCAGCCAGTCAGTCAAAAAACTAGCCAGATTGTCAGTGATCCAGGCATCCAGGTGGTCAGCCAACCAGCCAGTCAGTCAGTCAGTCAAAAAACTAGCCAGGTTGTCAGCCAGGCAGTCAGCCAGTCAAAAAGCTAACCAGGCTGTCAGCCAAGCAGCCAGTCAGTTAGAAAACTAGCCATGTTGTAAGCCAGTCAATCAGCCGGTTAAAAAACTAGCCAGATTGTCGGCCAGCCAGTCACCCAGTCAAAAAACTAGCCGGTTTCAGCCAACCAGCCAGTCATTCAAAAAACTAGCCAGGTTGTCAGCCAGCCAATCAGCCAGTCAACAAACTGGCCAGATTGTCAGCCAGCCAGCCAGTCAAAAAACTAGACAGGTTGTCAACCAGCTAATCAGCGAGTCAAGAAACTAGCCAGATTGTCAGCCAGCCAGCAAGTCTTACAAAACTAGCCAGGTTGTCAGTCAACCAACCAGCCAGTCAGTCAAAAAACTAGCCAGGTTGTCAGCCAGCCATCAGCCAGTCAAAAAACTGTCCAGGTTGTCAGAAAACCAGCCAGTCAGTCTAACAGCTAGCCAGGTTGTCAGCCAGCCAGTCAGCCAGTCAAAAAAGCTAGCCAGGTTGTCAGCCAACCAGCCAGTCAGTCAAACAACTAGCCAGGTTGTCAGCCAACCAGCCAGTCAGTCAAAAAACTAGCAAGGTTCTCAGCCAGCCAAAAAACTAGCCAGATTGTCGGGCAGTTAAAAAGAACTAGCCAGGTTGTTAGCCAATCAGTTAGCCAACAAGTCAGCCAGTCAAAAAAACTAGCCAGATTGTCAGCCAGCCAGTCAGCCAACCAGCCAGTTAGTCAAAAAACCAGCCGGGTTGTCAGTCAGCCAGTCAAAAAGCTAGCCAGGTTGTCAGCCAACCAGCCAGTCAGTCAAAAAACTAGCCAGGTTGTCAGCCAGCCAATCAGCCAGTCAAAAAACTAGCGAGATTATCATCCAGTCAAAAAAACTAGCCAGGTTGCCAACCAACCAGTTATCCAACCAGTTAGCCAGTCAAAAAATCTAGCCAGGTTATCAGCCAGCAAGACAGCCAGTCGAAAAAACTATCCAGATTGTCAGCCAGTTGAAAAGACTAGCCAGGTTGTCAACCAGCCAGTCAAAAAAAACTAGCCAGGTTGTCAGTCATCCAGCCAGTCAGCCAGTTAAAAAGACTAACCAGGTTGTCAGCCAGCCAGTCAGCCAGTCAAAAAACTAGCCAGGTTGTCAGCCAACCAGAAGGTCCAGTCAGTCAAAAAACTAGCCAGGTTGTCAGCCAACCAGCCAGTCAGTCAAAAAACTAGCCATGTTCTCAGCCAGCTACTCAGTCAGTCAGTAAAAAACTAGCCGGGCTGTAAGCCAGCCAGCCAGTCAGTCAAAAAACTAGCCAGGTTGTAAGCCAGTCAATCAGCCAGGTGGAAAACTAGCCAGATTGTCAGCCAGCCAGTCAGCCAGTCAAAAAACTAGCCAGGTTGTCAGCCAACCAGAAGGTCCAGTCAGTCAAAAAACTAGCCAGGTTGTCAGCCAACCAGCCAGTCAGTCAAAAAACTAGCCATGTTCTCAGCCAGCTACTCAGTCAGTCAGTAAAAAACTAGCCAGGTTGTCAGCCAGCCAATCAGCCAGTCAAAAAAAACTAGCCAGGTTGTTAGCCAGCCACTCAGCCAACCAGCCAGCTAACCAGTCGACCAAACAGCCAGCCAGTCAAAAAATCAGCCAGGAGATCAACCAGCCAGCCAGCCGGCCAGTCAGCCAGTCAACAAACCAGCCAAGAAGTCAGCCAACCAGTCAACCAGCCAGTCAACAATCCAGCCAGCTGGCCAGCTAAGCCAGTCAATCAGCCGGTTAAAAAACTAGCCAGATTGTCAGCCAGCCAGTCACCCAGTCAAAAAACTAGCCGGTTTCAGCCAACCAGCCAGTCATTCAAAAAACTAGCCAGGTTGTGAGCCAGCCAATCAGCCAGTCAACAAACTGGCCAGATTGTCAGCCAGCCAGCCAGTCTTACAAAACTAACCAGGTTGTCAGTCAACCAACCAGCCAGTCAGTCAAAAAACTAGCCAGGTTGTCAGCCAGCCATCAGCCAGTCAAAAAACTGTCCAGGTTGTCAGAAAACCAGCCAGTCAGTTTAACAGCTAGCCAGGTTGTCAGCCAGCCAGTCAGCCAGTCAAAAAAGCTAGCCAGGTTGTCAGCCAGCCAAAAAACTAGCCAGATTGTCAGGCAGTTAAAAATAACTAGCCAGGTTGTTAGCCGATCAGTTAGCCAACCAGTCAGCCAGTCAAAAAACTAGCCAGATTGTCAGCCAGCCAGTCAGCCAACCAGCCAGTTAGTCAAAAAACCAGCCGAGTTGTCAGTCAGCCAGTCAAAAAGCTAGCCAGGTTGTCAGCCAACCAGCCAGTCAGTTAAAAAACTAGCCAGGTTGTCAGCCAGCCAATCAACCAGTCAAAAAACTAGCGAGATTATCATCCAGTCAAAAAAACTAGCCAGGTTGCCAACCAACCAGTTATCCAACCAGTTAGCCAGTCAAAAAAACTAGCCAGGTTATCAGCCAGCAAGACAGCCAGTCGAAAAAACTATCCAGATTGTCAGCCAGTTGAAATGACTAGCCAGGTTGTCAACCAGCCAGTCAAAAAAAACTAGCCAGGTTGTCAACCAGTCAGTCAGTCAGTCAAAAAAAACGATCCAGATTGTCAGTCATCCAGCCAGTCAGCCAGTTAAAAAGACCAGCCAGGTTGTCAGCCAGCCAGTCAGCCAGTCAAAAAACTAGCCAGGTTGTCAGCCAACCAGAAGGTCCAGTCAGTCAAAAAACTAGCCAGGCTGTCAGCCAACCAGCCAGTCAGTCAGAAAACTAGCCATGTTCTGAGCCAGCTACTCAGTCAGTCAGTAAAAAACTAGCCAGGCTGTAAGCCAGCCAGCCAGTCAGTCAAAAAACTAGCCAGGTTGTAAGCCAGTCAATCAGCCAGGTGAAAAACTAGCCAGATTGTCAGCCAGCCAGTCAGCCAGTCAAAAAACTAGCCAGGTTGTCAGCCAACCAGAAGGTCCAGTCAGTCAAAAAACTAGCCAGGTTGTCAGCCAACCAGCCAGTCAGTCAAAAAACTAGCCATGTTCTCAGCCAGCTACTCAGTCAGTCAGTAAAAAACTAGCCAGGTTGTAAGCCAACCAGCCAGTCAGTCAAAAAACTAGCCAGGTTGTCAGCCAGCCAATCAGCCAGTCAAAAAAAACTAGCCAGGTTGTTAGCCAGCCACTCAGCCAACCAGCCAGCTAGCCAGTCGACCAAACAGCCAGCCAGTCAAAAAATCAGCCAGGAGATTAACAAGCCAGCCAGCCAGTCAGCCAGTCAACAAACCAGCCAAGAAGTCAGCCAACCAGTCAACCAGCCAGTCAACAATCCAGCCAGCTGGCCAGCTAGCCAGTCAGCCAGCCAATCAGCCAGTCAACAAACCACCAGCCTGATGTCCAGCCAGTCAGCCAATGCAGCCGGCCAACCAGTCTATCAGCTACTCAGCGAGCCAGTTGAGATAGCCTGACAACTAACTGACCAGCTATTAGTCATGTAGCCATCCAGGCATACATGCAGCTGGCTCAGACAGTCTGTTGTTTAACAAACAAAACACTGGATATGCGTCCTAGTTTTTTGCCGAAGACAACAGGGAGTTGGGACCATATTTCATGTCCGAATTTTGTCTATCCCAGTAAACAAGAGGCGCTGGCCCAATGTTAGGCTCACGTTGGACCATCGTCAACGACGCTGGCCCAACATCAGCCCAACGGCTCGTGTGTAAATGCAAAATGCAGATACTGCATATTCCCAGCAGACACAAGACGTTAAATCAATGTTGGATTAACGTTGGCTCAGCGTCGTAGACGGTGAGCCAAAGTTAAACCAACATTGATTTGACGTCTCGTGTCTGCTGGGTTGCCTTTGCAGAGCAGTGTTGTTATAATGATGTGGGATGAAGAATCGGCCGCGGGTCAATAGCTTATCATTGTGTGTTTAACTCTTGCTGAATTGAGCATGCCGTCATGTGTGATCCCTTGCTTGGTGTCAGAGGCGACTCCACTGCTGGTCAAACCACATTTATAACCAACCCTCTATATAATGTACAGTGTCCACTGGTGTTTATATTGTAAACACCCAAGAACGCCCTAACAGTCAATTCAATTCAATTCAGTTTATTCAATGTACTCGGTGCAATGTTGGTAACAATTTGATAACAATAGTATGATTATATGTCGAAGATTATGACAATTTAATGTTTGACCCCATCTTTTTTATTGCAAAAAATGTAAATGGTCTCTCGACCCCTTTTTTTCAACCTGGACCCCCCCCCCCCCTTTTGAATTCCTGGGACCGCGCCTGGTCTAGCTACCATTTGTGTGTTTAATTGAAGAAAATAGCGTAAAAATTATTGTAGTTATCACAGAAAAGGCAACATCGGTCAGATTCAAACTTACGCGGAAGTTATTTTTTTAATTGGAGGGTACTGACTTTAAATTGATGTTCTGAAAAAAATTGCCAAGTAGAATTTTGTAAGAGATAGATTTTTGGATTCAACACACGTTCTTACATTAGGAACAACCTTTGAACCTATTGGCACTTCTACACAAATAAATTCGACTTATCGCCTGGACTACAGGTGTGGCAGTTGAAAACGCTTTTGTCTTGGTACGGGTTCAATTTTATCCATCCTCGTGTCTTTTCCCATTATTTTACCTCAACGCTTGTTTCGAAGACAACATTTTGATGTATGCACACTGCATCATACTCATATATATGCCCCCATTATTTACTATTTTACTATAATATATTGAGCTGGCTTGAGAATAAGGCGAGCGGCGATAATCATCTGATCAAACACAGACCTAAATGATCTGTCATCCCAGCAGGGATGCCATCTCAGATTCTAATGCGTATCGCTGTAACGAGAGGAGACCGGAGAAATGTGATTTTTATTCCACAAAAACTTTTGATCTTAGTATTTATATGATTTTCCGGTGAGTCATATCCTCCATCGTGTCCATTAGAATTGCCCTTTCACTTGCTGACTTATAACGTTTCGTGTACATATGGGTCTTCTACTTGCCTTGTCTTCTACTTTCTACTTTGAAATAATTATATGTTGACTTGCCAATTGTGTTTATGCTTAGTTTGTATTACCACTTAACCCTAAATCCTGCTGATCACATCTTCTGATCACGCTACTCCTCAGGTCGCAGACCGACGGCCTCGCTGTGTCAAGACTTGCTGTTGGGAAGATCGCTGATCACGACTATTGTCTTTTTTAATTGTCTCTGTTTTATTAGTCGACCAGATCATGCTATTAGGGTAGAAATGTGTGTCTTAACATCAAGATTTGCAAATATTCGTGCTCAATATGTTTGGTCTTAAATTAAACAAATATGAGTAATTTTCACCCACTTTAAGTTGTGGGTCGCGGTAGCGAGACACAACTTGAAGTGGGTGAAAATTGAAATTAACAGGATAAGGGCTAATAGACATATACATCATAATGTTTAGGAATACATTGCGTATCCATAAACAAATCGAAAATTACTTCTATACATATAGTTTATGCAAAATGATTGATAACATGGATAAATTCGTTTCTTGTGAGACCACCCTTAAAGATTTTTCTGGCTCACTGAATTATTGAAATGATGGATGATTTTTCCAGTGTAATTTCATCGATTCACAGGGCTATATCAGGGCACATTCATCTACCATTTTCAACGATGATGTTCTGGGTCGTGCTCTGGGTATGCTCACAGAAACAACCCAGCAGACCCAAAACGTTGAATCAATGTTAGTTTAACGTTGGTACAACGTCGTAGACGGTGCCGCCGTTAAACTAATATTGATTCTACGTCGTGTGTCTGCTGGGAACACCCAAAACTTCATGGTAGATGGTCTGTTCAAGAGTATATATAAATACACACATGGAACACAAAATAGCAATCATTTTCAGAAATCGGTCAGCTAGACTGGTGGGTCAAACGAATTCATGAAACGAATTTATTCAGAATATTATTTATGTTGCATATTATAAAAAAATATTTATTGACAAACCAGCTATCCCTATAACAGTATTATAAACTATGGAAGAACAGTAAAATATGTATTTTTTAAAACTGGCTGATTGACTGACTGACTACTTTCACTATTTTGCACTGATGAACCTAGACTGCTCCAGCACAGACATCGAGGTCGATATGGCACACCAGGTATTCACAATATGTCAACAGGCACCGATTTAACCCTTTAAACCCCGGTCCCGATTATATTCGGTTTGCCATTTTTCATTAGCACGTTAAGTATCACCTTCAAATATGCTAGAAATAAAACGTGACAGCAATCAGCAAGATATGAAAAAATTGACCTCAATTTTGCAAAATATGAATTATTTTCACTCATTTGAAGTTGTGGATCGCGTCAGCGAGACACAACTTCAAGTGGGTGAAAATTCCAATTAAATAATTTTGCGGTCAAAGGGATAATTTTGACAGTGGCTGCCCTATGTCACCGAGGATGACAGATCGCACAGCACAGTCTGGCTGGACCGACGAGCACTCTCTCACCATTGGGTCAGCGTCTTAGACGGTGGTACAATGTCAAATCAATGTTTGTCCACCCTTTAAAGGCGAGACTTCCGGCATTAAATCTGGAATACATAACAATTCACAGTCCCTGTCAAAAACAGATGATCGATAACTCTTTGTTCTGCCTTATTTTTGGAAAGCTGCGGAAATTATTTTCCGGTAACACAACTTACAGGGAACTCACTCTTAAAGGGACTGGCCCAGGCTAAAATCATAAAAAAAATCGTTGATTTTATTTTGCTTTTTAATATGACCATATGATGTAAACATATCCATAGACTAGAACTGCAAAAGTTTTTTTAATTTTTCTGCTGCGCATTCATCAGTTAGGCTAGATATAGAGAAGAAATTCACGTATTTCTTATTTTTGACATGGTTGTCAATAATTAAAAATCAGGAATTTCGTCTCTATATCTAGCCTAACTGGTGAATGCGCAGCACAAAAATTAAAAAAAAAACTTTGCATTTTTTGATTTTAGCCTGGGCCAGTCCATTTAACTGTATGAATGAATGAATAAATGGGTTTTGGGCCACCTGTGTGCACATATAGGCTTAACTGGGCCAGGATGAATGTGATGACACTGCCCTCCAGACACAGGATTCGAAATTTGAGCCCTTTACTAGCGAGCGAAGAAGAAACTTTTGTTTCTCTGGAACCTGAAGGCCAGAGTGGGGGACGAATCCGCGATCTCCGATTTTCCAGACAGTCTTTAACCACTGCACCATCGTTTTGTGTACGTCTAGCCTTGGCTGGATTCATTAGAACAAGATGCTTGTATGTCATGCGTTTGTTGGAAAATACATTTTTTGCACTTTGGTCGCCCATGGTGTTGTTGAATTTTGGACAAAAAAGTGAATATTTCGATTATAAAAACTCGTTATTACAATATGTATTAAATGAGAAGAAATCAGTTTCACAAGGCCAAATTGTAATTCCATATAATGACATTTTCCCCACAGCAAGGCTTGACTTTTCGAAGATCTGCGACAGCGAGAAGGCAAGCCTTGCTGTAGGGAAGATGTATACTTATAGAGCTGAAGTAATAAGTGGCGATGAGTGACCAAACAAACAGCAAACAATTAAAAATACAATGCGTCACCATATAATCAAAACTTATTTGCCAGCAAATGCAAATATGGATGGCATCATGCACAAGTGGGCTAACCCACATTAAGAAAACGATGAAAATGAATGTCATTGATAGCAACAACTTGATCAATATACGAGTTTCACATTCAGAGTTAGACTATTTGGTCACTGATTTTGTTACCTTTCTGTGTTTATTTGTATTTATTCGTTTTATCATGTACTTCATGTTGCAGCGCGATTTTTTCTCAAAATCGTCAAAATGTGGGTTAGCCCACTTGTGCTTGATAGGCCTATATGCTGCAAAACCTATATGCAGCGCAGCATTCAGGCCTATTAGTAGGGTGACGGCTGTGAATAGTGATAACAGTCTCCTTCAGACCTTTCTCGTGAGATCACTTGACATGAGATTTCAGCGTGATCAATCACGTGGTTCTCAGATTCAGCCTCACTTGTGATCACACAACCTGGCTGTTCCATCCATCACCGTCACACCCCACCAACACCGGGGTTTTTCTGGGCGTTAAAATATTGTGATGGACAAAATGTCATCTGGGTGATAAATTGTCGTATTTGACAAAGTGACAGATACGATTTAGGGTTTATATAAAAGTAAACCAACCTTTTTTTCCTACGTATACAATTTTCCGTCGCTTTTTAACGCCTCTTCATTGCCCTTCAACACTTTTTCGTCACCTGATCATCTCACCTTGGGCATGTTTAATCATTTAAACCCAACTTACAAAATTAGATTATCCAGTCAAAAGGACACATAAATGAGGTGTTATACGTGCTCCAATTTGTAGCATGGAATACATGTTAAAAATAATATTTAACTTTGAAATTGACCTTTTGACCTTGAGTATGACATCAAATCACCAAAATAATAGAAGAAATTGATATCTCTGTCAAAATCCCAAAGAGGTATTACACATGTTACTAGCTTTATTTTTTTTTAAATATATTTCCCTTAACTTGACCTTGAAATTGACCTTTTGACCTTGAAGATGACCTGTAATCATCAAAATTGTACCAGAAATGGATTATTCGGTCAAAATCACACGAAAAGGACTTATCCCACTTCTTCCGATTTGTGTTTCTTAAAAATCATAGTTTTACATTTTTCGCATTGATCTTTCGACTTTGAAGATGACATTGAATCACCAAAATAATACTATAAATGGATTTTCCAATCAAAGCCCATGACAAAGAGGTATTACACGTGTTCCTTTGAACACTTCAAGAGTTTTGGAGCGCATTGTTCTGCCGAATGTTTATTGTATAATATTCAGAACAACGGCGCGACAAGACATCACAACAGAGTAACAGGCTATTAATGTATTGCTAATCCATTAGCATTAAAAAAAAATAAAAAAATAAAGATATCTTGCAAGGGCATCGGTGTTGAAAAAAAAATCCTTCGAAGCAATTATGTACCTGCTATATAATAACTTATATCTTATATTACGCAAGTCCAAGCTGGTACAGTACCACTATAAATTAACCCTTTCAGTGCGGGGATGGACTTTAGACGTCAGAATCTGACGTCTAAATTCGATCCCGCACTGAAAGAGTAAACATATTTTTAATGGCCGTACAGTCATCATATAGGTATTCAAATGAAGCGGAAAAAGCTAACTAAGACATTTGTGATGATTTCAAATTAAAAAACCCCGTAGATTTCTTGTTTATTATAAAAACATTCAGCGCTCTAAGGGTTAACTCATCATATAATTTGTAGGCTGTTGTTTTTCCTGGCCTCGGCAGGAGTGACACGCTGTTATTTCTAGCACTGACACCCCTGAGGCGCATCTCTTGTTTTAGAATAACTCAGTCTGTCTGTTGTGTTACATTATTAATGCGCTTCTTGTTGTTTTGGCCATGAATCGCCCCTTTCCATGCTCGTACAATGTGTCTGTACACCAGCGGAGTCCAAAATACACATTGTTTCGACAGTATAGCGATAATCATAACATTGTTATCATGGTCATACAGGCCCTGTAAACACGACACGCGTAACCCTTACAACGCTGAATCTTATTTTATAAACAATGGAGACCAAAGTGGGTTTTTTTCAATTTGAAATCGTCATAAATATCTTAATCAGTACTTTCCCTTTCATTTGAATGCCTATGTTCAAGGAAATTATCAATATTCTGTCAATTAATTCTGTCAGCGCGGGGATCGCCTTTAGACGTCAGAATCTGACGTCTGTAGACGTCAGATTCTGACGTCTAAAGGCGATCCTCGCGCTCAAAGGGTCATGAGAGTCTGCGACGGCGGCCCAACATTAATCCAGCATTGATTAAACGTGTCGTGTTTACTCGGGAGCGCTCAGAAAGAATAGCATCCTAATCAAATGTGGCCTGCACCCAAGCTGGTCTGCACCTACAGTGGACGGTTACCTTTATTTATTTATCTATCAGTTCTCTCGTCATCTCTAGTAAGCATTGACTCTCGCGATAGTGATAAGTACATACATACAGTGGCAAGACAGCATTTACAGTGGTAAGACAGCATTTACAGTG
Organism: Flabesymbios commensalis; assembly: GCA_964017125.1. Taxonomy (NCBI): domain Eukaryota; kingdom Metazoa; phylum Annelida; class Polychaeta; order Terebellida; family Flabelligeridae; genus Flabesymbios; species Flabesymbios commensalis. The sequence goes on along the minus strand of OZ024914.1, from coordinate 57,731,204 downwards.
GCAAGCCAGCATATACAGTCGTGAGACAACATTTACAGTGGCAAGACAACATATACAGTGGTAAGACAGCATATATACAGTGGCAAGACAGCATTTACAGTGGCAAGACAGCATATACAGTGGTAAGACAGCATATACAGTGGCAAGACAGCATATACAGTGGTAAGACAGCATTTACAGTGGCAAGACAGCATATACAGTGGTAAGACAGCATTTAAGGTGGTAAGACAGCATTTACAGTGGTAAGACAGTATTCACAGTGGTAATACAACATTTACAGTGGTAAGAGAATATTTGCAGTGCTAAAACAGATGCAACGAGAAGATGGCAGAATATATGCCGCACGGTTATAGTTGGGCGGGGGCCCTAGGGTAGTGGTTAGCACCGCTGCCTTTCACGTCAGAGTTCGGGGTTCGGTTCCCGGTCTGGGCGGTTTGAAAGAAACAAAAATGTTTCTTCCCCATCTACGTGTGAAAGTCAGTATCGTGGGGAGCCTCCGTGACCGAGAGGTAGCGTGCTCGGCCTCAGACCGCCAGGGCTAGAATTTCGAATCCTGTGTCTGGAGGACAGTGTCATCTTAATCATTTCACCATCCTCAGGAGGTTCTCCTGGCCCAGTTTAGCCTATATGTGCACAAAGGTGGCCTAAAGCCCGATTCATTTCATTTTTACGATTATAGTTAACGAGCGAGACGACTAAAACACGACTTGAAAATGCATAGCTACTATAGCAACATATTACTTGGTCGTTAGTGGGTGGCTAGTCAGTCGGTGATTGCTTGATTCGTTATGTGATCAGTGGTCACAACCATATTTAAACGACAGCATAAAGATAGAGATCAACACACAGCAAGACACACAACAAGACACCTCAACGATTAAAAAGATGGTACCAAAGAAACAATTAGGCCAGATGAGAAAAAGGTAGCAGGCCGGCACATCCAACGAGCCAATCCAGCAGCCTGAACATGAGCCTGAACATGACACACCTGAATCTAACTGCCCCTACCCAGTAAACACAAAACATTTGTATGACTTTATGCAACGTCGGCCCAACGTCGAAGACGTTGGGCCGACGTTGTATAAATGTTATACCAATGTCTTGTGTTTGCTGGGTAGGCCTAGTGTCCCTAGTCGGCTAGTGACCAGGGCTCATTTTCTCGTATAGAAGTTACGATATTCCGTAGGCTTCGGATTGTACGAGGTATTAAACCGTGGCATCAACTCCTATGTTATTCACACCATCCCAGGTTCATTTCTATGTCCATCTTGACGTTGGTGGTCAGCTCGAAATTAATGCTGCTAACCTTTTTCATATAATGTATATTTTAAATATTTTTTATATAATTTCCGCCTTGTTCGTCCACAGATTACCAATCGGCATCGCTGTAATTTGTTAAATTCTTAAACACTGTTAAAACAGACGTCTAATTGTCGTCTGACGCGTTATAGGCCTACGGTCGTTGAAATGTTGGGAATGTGCCGCCCCACTGTTGTTAATAATTCGGACAAATTCGTCTAAAAGTCGCTTAAAAATTCGTGACAGTCGCAAAGTAGTCGTGCCTTAGTGAGATACTGGCTTAACCCTTTCAGCGCGGGGACGGACATCAGACGAAAGAGTATAATATTTATAATGGTCGGGGCCCCAACTTGGCGCTACGGGTGACCTTGACCCATCGTGATGAATCCCTGTAGAACGAGGCGCTGATTGGTCGCTAATGAGAACAGCGTCAACTCCACTTGAGACTTCAGTTTCATCATTCTCGTTTAAAATGTTTTCGTATATATTTAACAAAATATTTTTCTCACATAGTCTATGTTATACGTCAATAACCGCGACTTCATGTGGTTATCCCTTTCAGTGCGGGTACCGTCTTTAGACGTCAGAATCTGACGTCTATAGATATCAGATATAGGCTAGACGTCAGATTCTAATGACTAAAGACGGTACCCGCACTGAAAAAATAAATTATATTGTTCCTAGACCCATAATACAGGTATTTAAATGAAGTGGAAAGAGCTGACTAAGACATTTACGCTGATTTTAAATTGATACCACCATCTGTAGACTTGTCATGCGGATACTCTTTCTAACATGGTGTCATGCGTGATACTCTTTCTAACATGGTACCCTGCTTTCTAGTGTGCCGTCAACAAACGCACATGACGACCAGTAATTCACAGTTTTCGCATATTTAGCTATTCTAAGAGTGTTCTATTTGTCGTTCAAATCTTCTATGAATAGCTGCCTATAAAGTGAAATAGATATGAGAATGTACACTTTTGTTGATTTTATTTCAAAATGCATAAATCTACCGCGTCAAAAAACATTCTGAAAGTACATTATATCTCAATAAATCAAGCCATTGTTTAACCTTCCCAAATATTGACATTTAAATCTGCAATATTCTACAATGTATTTTGAAAAAAGTGTCCTGCTTTCTAACAATTTTATTGTAAAGATGTCCTGCTTCTAAGAAAAAAAGCAAGTTAGAAAGCAGGATACTTTCTTACATTGTGTGATATCGTAGATTTTTGGGATACTATTTGAGCAGGTGAAATAACTATTTCATGTATTGGACAATAATGTTTTCTCAGAAAAAGTTCTGATTTTGACGTTGAAATAAATTCAACAAAAGTGTCGTTATTCATGCGATATTTCGTGAGCAGCTATGTATTTAACGTTAGGTACACACCAGATCGCTTACAATTCCTACATGTGTTTCAAGGTGGTACAACAGCTATTAATAAAAAAACCCAAGCGAACAATAGAACACTTTGAGCATAGTGAAGTTCAAGTGGGTTAAATTACACATATTTGTTTAATTTGAGATCAAACATTTACAAATACTGATGTTTAAACGCACATTTTGTTTGCAATAACTGCGATTTAAACATGTTAGTCAACCCTTTCAAGCCTGAATTTACCATTGACGCAATTTTCGACTTGTAGCGGATGAAGATGATGATTTGATGTGAGTAGAAAAGTAAAGAAAATTGTCATGTATTGGTAAAATAGTTTCATGGAAATTTTCATTCTAAAACCCTTGGTTGTAGGAAAATTAAGTCTGTTTTCAGGAATGTAAAATGATGCTTTAATGCATCGTGAGGGCTTAAAGGGTTGCGGCTAATAAGACAGATTAAAAACGACTAAGGTCGCGCTTAGCGGTGAAAGGGTTTGCGTGTGAGATATTCAGTGGGTCAAGCAGGCTAAGTGTTGATCCCGTGGTGCAGATACATCTTCATTCGCTGACCACTGCTGACCATTGCAATTGCTCCGGTAACACAACTTCATCAGTGGGCGATATACAGCTGTCAGACTAACCGACTGACCGCCCATACCAACCAGCCCGGCACTGCTCTGCAAAGCTAAAAGGCAGTTTCTACAAATTTGTGAAGTAAGCAGATACTACCTTTTGGCTTTGCACGGCAGAGCAGATAATTATTCCCAACACTTGTAAACCAGACGCACAGGAAAATCTGCAAAAAAAACTAATTTGAAACGGCTACTTTTCTGCATCATGTATAGCAGATAGATACGGATTGAAGAAGCGGGCTGGTTACCAGGAACAATTTTCCGGCAATATTCGTGTTTATTCACGCGGAAAAGACAAAAAAAAGAACTAGTTAGAAAGCCTAACCACATTAAGTTGTACAGCAGCGTACTTTCGAGTAATCACATTATTCCAGGGAGATGTCACGCGAAAGTTTCTATTCTAAAATGACAAGATTTATTCTAAAATCCAATTTGTGAAAAAAATACGTGCACTGTGGAGCTTGCTTTACTGGGATGACAGTATAATCAAATTTAAAAAAATAACGACATGATTTAATTTTGTAAACCCTTACAACGCGGGGACCGACTTTAGACACGAGAATCTGACGTCTAAAGACATCAGATTATGACGTATAAAGTCGATGCCCGCGCTGAATGTTTTTTCACAATGTCCGTAGACCCCAACATATAGGTATAGTATTCAGATAAAGCGGAAAGAGTTGACTAAGACATTTATATGATACTTTCAAATTGAAAAACCTCCTTTGGTGTCCATGGTTTATACAAAAATATTTTACCGTTCTAAGGGTTAAATTGGATCAATAAAACATGTGATTATGACTTTCGATGAAGGACGCCGTGATGGTGTGTATATATTTCTTGGTGTTCCATATGAAAAAGCAGTGGCTATGGAAAAGCACAAAACACTTGTATTACATTTGTACAATGTTGGACCAACGTCGAAGACGTTGGTCCAACATTGTACAAATGTAATACAAATGTTTTGTATTTGCTGGGTAAATACTATTATTATTAACCCAATACATGATGTAAGATTATTAACCCTTTAAGCGCGAAACACGATTCAAATCGTTTTAAATCCGTTATATTAGCCGAGCAAAACACTGTTATTGAGAATGAAATGAGTATTTAATTAAACATCAAGATTTGCAAATATTTGATCTCAAATTAAACAAATATTAGTATTTTTGTTTGGTGTCAGCTGAAATTTGGCAGGCTGAGTATAATTTAGGCGTTTGTCAAAGCGTTTCACAACACCGTGATTAAAAATTTATCATGTATGTGGATCGCAAAAAAAGTTGTAATAGTAAAACAAATAGATGTTGAGATTACCTAAAAATATAAGCAGTTTTATTTTCATTTGCAGCTGGATGTATCGTTTAATTTATGAAAAAACGTTAATTAAAACAATCACCACAAGGTGATTTCAAGGTGACGAACTGATATTCCCATAGTATAGTTACCACTGTTTGATGTCGCACAAACGTTGACTTAATGTTGGACCACCGTCTTCATTGTTACCAGAAGAAAGCACGGAAGACTTAAGACGCAGCAGGATAAATCGGATTTGTCGTACGTCGCGTCATCCCAGCAAACACGAGACGTTGACCCGATGTTGATTCAATGTTGGCCCAGCGTCGAACATTGAATTAACATTGGGTCAACGACTGGAGTTTTCAGGGATTGCGGCTGTGAATCGTACATTAATTGACAGTTCTCGTCAACTGTTCCGCGCCGATATCACGGAACAAGGCGGATTAGACAGCACGTGATCAGGGGGAGCCGTCACGTGATCAACAGGACACGTGATACACAACGGTGAAGGTAAATGTGCAGGCTTATAGTCTGATATCAAGTCTGAAGACCTATCACTCGACTTTGCAGTTTACCCCCTGGTCACTGGGCCTGTTCATTCGTGTGCCATCTCAGCTCCACGGAGAGCATACAGTCATGCAGCCATTTCGGCGCATTGAACGTTTCATACACATTGCCATCTCTGTCTTACCAGGTACTCATTTTCACCTGAGTCAAGTGAATCATTTGAGAATGAAGTGCCTTGCTCAAGGACATCGAAACAATGTCCCTAGATTGAGATGGGGAAACATGATATTTCTCTGAAAATCATGCACCAAGCGGGGTTCGAAACCGCACGGCAGGCAGCGACATCGGCAAAGCGCCACGCTCTAACCATTGAGTCATGTCCCTATCTTGACGGTGACATACCCCTCCATGCAGTATTGCCTCCTCCATCAATATGTAAATCTAAAAGATCAATAGTTATTCAAACACAGTCGCAGTAATTCCGGTTTCCCCCTCTCAATTATAATATTAATTCAGGGAGCAGAACGCAAAGTTAAACCCCAATCGCTTACACTCCATCTTAATCAAGCTGTTGAGAGCGGAAGAAGATGGATATGTCTGTTCCTTTGGATATGAAATGGTGTATCTGCCACTTCACAAAGTTCCAGATACACCCTTTCATATCCAAGAGGACGATGTCTGCGGACAATTCCATCAATAAAACGATCTGGTGGTCTCTGTCCAATTAAAATTTGAAGATCTATCAAAACAACTTACAAGTATCGTGGGGCCTTCAGCTTTAATTCTGGATGTCGATTGGAAATTAACGAGGGGGTAACTAGTCACTGCCACAGACGCTGAAACCAGGTGCAGCAGACACAAGATGTTGGGTGAGTCTCCCGGAATAAAAGCTCACAGCAAACACAATGCGTTGAGCCAATGCTGGTTTAATGTTGGCAGACCGTATGGGCTATCTAACAAATTTTAAACTTTTATGCGCTAAGCGCGATTAAAATTGTTTTAATCTGTTTTATTAGGTTATTAGGTTAAATCACACTTATTCACAGTTAATGAAATGGGTGTTAAAACTTCAAGATTTTACAAGTATTTGGTCCCAAATAAACAGATATTGAGTAATTTTAAAGTTGTGGGTCGCGGTAGCAAGACACAACTTCAAATGGGTGAAAATTCAAATAAGATAACTTAGCGGGTAGTGGGTTAAGCATGCAACAAGTCTAATAAACTACCTTGCGAGATTATCAAATACAGTGCGCCGATAATCGGAAAATCAAACAGCAATCATTCATTCTGCTGGAAACGTGGGAGAATGTATAGTATCGCTTGAATAATCAGGGTGTGGAATCTGGTAAATATTGCATTGGCGATGCCAGTTCGAGTCTCGACACGGGACAGTTGTGGTACTGCAGTTTAAACATTTACTCAAGTCAACGCTTAGAGGTGTAAGGGGGGAGGGGGTTAAGGGTGCGTTATAGCTTGTAGTCAAAGTAACGTTTCAAAGCGTTACGAAAGAGGAGAGGGAGTCAAAAATCGCCCAAAAAGCGTTACGTAATTGTTGAGCTACCCCTTAAAATTAGTGCTCTCCCACTGCTCTGAACTATTCAAGGACCAGAGGTTGGTTACTGCGTGTAGTGATGGACACCCGCAAAGATGTCAGCAGGTTTTTGTTTTTTTGTCGCCATAGTGCGACAGATTATAAAAACGCGTTCCATGGCGACAAGCGGAAACCCGTCTGCTATTCATACCAGTTCAGTTCATGGTAGTGGAACAATTACCTCATAAATGATTCACGCAATGGCCGTACAATTTACAAAGACGTTAACATTTTTCCAGATTGCAATCATGTATTACGTCGCAGAATGTGAACGAGGGCGTACGGCCGCGCAAAGTCAAAAGGCAGTATCTGCTTACTTTACAAGTAAGCGGATACTGCCTTTTAGCTTTGCAGAAAAGTGTACTAATCAACCGCCGTAAATCCTCCCAAACAATAACTATGGCAATTAAACCGGAGTTATTCGCTCGGTAAACGAGAGAACTGATTCCCCGCGTTAACCCTTTAAGCACTAAGCGTGTTTTTTCTGTTTTATTAGCAGGGTAAATCACTGTTATACTGTGAATGAAATGAATTGTTTGAATACCAAGATTTTGATAATGCTTGGTCTCGCATTAAACAAATGTGAGTAATTTTCACCCACTTAAGGTTGTGGGTCGCGGTAGCGAGACACAACTTCAAGTGGCTGAAAATTAAAAATAAGTAGCATAGGGGGCGAAGGGTTGATCACCACAGTTCTGAAATAAAGAAATTAAAAATATAATTATGATTATGAGAATCATGGATCGTATGCTGCGCTCCAGTTTCAGCATATTTAACCCTTTCAGTGCGGGGATCGACTTTAGACATCAGAATTTGACGTCTAAAGACGGTACCCGCACTGAAAGATTTAAAAAGAAAATAATAATCTTCATAGACCCATAACATAGGTAGGCCTATTCAAATGAAACGGTAAAAACTAACTGAGACATTTATGACGATTTCATATTCATTTGACAAAAAGCGATAACACAACAGTGCGTACTGCCACGTATTATACAAATATACAGAATATCCTATACGCAATCACAAGGGTTAATGCCTCGCTTATGAGTTACTTCTCTCGTCATTCCACATGTTGAAGTGTGTAAGATTCATATTACACATTGCTGGCCTCATATCAGACAATCATCGTTAACCTACTTCCGCTTTATACCTCGAAGTCTACCTCCGATCAATCATCCCTCGCATATTCCAGGAACAAGGAATTTATCCCAGCAGACACTCGTTGAATCAATGTTGGTTTAACGTTGGTCCAGCGTCGTGGACGGTGGACCAACGTTAAACCAACGTTGAATCAACGTTGTGTGTCTGCTGGAAAGCGATGGAACCCTTTACCCACTAAGTTATCTTATTTGAATTTTCACCCACTTGAAGTTAATTTGAGACCAACCAATATGCTGATCTTGATGTTTAAGTACTCATTTCATTCATAATTATCACTGTGATTTAAAGCGACATGATCAGGACAAAATCATCATTTTTGCTTCGGCTCCTTGATATGTCCATAATATGTGAACATGTCCATGGACTAAAATTTCGTTATTTTTTTTAATTGTGTTTATTTATGTGCCGCGCAAAGCCAAAACGCAGTATCTTCTTACTTTACAAGTGTGCAGATACTGCCTTTTGGCTTTGCAGAGCAGAGGTTTTGTCGCCGGTTTACTCGCCGGTGGGTATCTCATTACAGACTCTGGTGAATGTTGCGAGACAATAAGGAACAAAAAAAGGGGAAGATCCAATTAGGTGAAACACGTAGGAGCTGATTTGGTTTATTCCTGGCTATAGAAATACCCGACAATAATGAACAATTTAATGAAACCTGGTGCAGAGATTTGAATTTCAAATTCGCTCCAGATCAAGATTAAAAGCGAAAAAAGTAGAGTTGATTGAAGGAAATAATTAGGATTTTTAAGAAAAAAACTATAATTCCACTGAAAGTTGAAAACAAAACAGTGCAAATCGACAATAATATTTTTTATTTTTATGACTGTTTTTTCATAATGGTAGCGTACCAAATATATGTATTTTAATCATTAAAATATTAGGACGAGGAGGACGAGGAGGAGGACGAGGAGGAAGAGGAGAAGGAGGAGGAAGAGGAGGAGGAGGAGGAGGAGGAGAAAAAGGAAGAGGAGGAAAAGGAGGAGGAGGAGAAGGAGGAAGAGGATGAGGAAGAGGAGGAGGAGGAGGAGGAGGAGGAAGAAGAAGAAGAGAAGGATGGGGATAAGGAGGAGGAGGAATGGGAGGATGAGGAGGAGAAATATCAATTTCAATGACATCACACATAAAAACCCCAGAAACATTAACCTGATGTTGGCTTAATGTTGAGCCAGCGTCGGTGACGGTAGGGCAACATTGGGTCAACAAGTAACAGTCTGCCTCACAACCGTCTGCTATTAGATTTATTCTGTTGTCCACCTTGGTATATAGTGTAGAGGGGGAGGGGTGGTTGTGGAAAGGGGGTGCTTATGGATAAAGCGACACTTGCTTCATCAATTTCAAACATGTTAAAGATGAAAACTTTAAAAATCGTTCACCTCCATTTTGTTAAATATGAGTAATTTTCACTCATTTGAAGTTGTGGATCGAGTCAGCGAGACACAATTTCAAGTAGGTGAAAATTATAATTGAATAGCTTGGCGGTTAAAGGGCTAAACTTTGACTTTGAATTTGTTACTCCAGCAGCACCTCCTATGTGGAGTATCAGGCTGGAGAGGGGAAAGAGGCTCGTGGACTTAGTCAACCAGCTGACTCTTGAACGCTGCCACAGTTTTTGATTCTATGGCAGCTGTCGGAAGAGAATTCCAATTAGGGATAGTTCGATGCCAAAAAGAATTATTTTGTCCCAGTGTGGTAATAGCTGTAAAATGTTTATAGGCCTGATTGTGCCCATCACGTGTTCTTTTGTCTGCTGGGATTAAACGGTCATTGATAGAAATTTCGACTAGCTCATTAAAAATTTTGAGCATACTTAAAAGTCGTCTTGTGTTCAAGTCAGTCCAGCCCAGGTTCTGAATGAGAGATGTCACACTGGCTGTTTGTCTATAATTTTGGGTGACAAATCTTGCTGCTGATCTTCTAATTAATAAATATCTTTTTGTCTAAAGGGGTCCCGAACTACTGAAGAGTCTTTTAAGGATGATCTGACCAGGGAGAAATAGGCAGTCTCTCTTAGTCAAGGGGGACATGCCTTCAGGTTCCTCTGGAGATAAACAATCTAAACAGGAAGGTAGAAATTATCTTTTTATCATTTAAGACAATGAGATAATAAATTGATGAGTCATCTTCGATATTGTTTTATGACACAGCTGCGAAGCAATGCTTAGGCAATATGGCAGATCTTTTGCGGATAAAACGGTCACACTTTAGAGAGGTGTGTCTATCAGGGACACGCATTGTTACATTTGCTCAAATGAAATGTCCTATCTACTTATTCCAGAGCCTTTCTCTAGTCCCAATGGACACTGCCATCTCCGTTGACACCCAGCATGGTTACATCCACGTTGATTGGCTGGCCTTGTCTTGCCACATTCACGCTGATTGGCTCCGGTCTGATTACATCTGTCACATGGCTCAGTGTGAGGTAAACACCTGCAATTGCGCTCTGCAAAGCTAAAAGGCGGTATCTGCTCACTTGTAAAGTGAGCAGATGCTGCCTTTTGGCTTTGCACGGCAGAATTGCCGGGGGTCCCTTGCGGGGATTTCGCATCTTTGAAGGCGCTGACAGAGTCAATTGGTGGAGCTGGGGTCACTGAAAGACTGTTAACAGTTACTGTGAAGTTAGAAGGCAGTAACTGCTTACTCTTCAAGTGAGCAGTTACCGCCTTTTGGCTCTACAAGGCGCTGTAGTGGACTGTTTACAGTCCTATCACGGACACTAAACCAGACATGAGTTTCCCCTTAGATGTTCCAACAACTAATCCAGGATGCCAAGGCTGCATGCATAATAAACTGTGTGATTCATGTGCAAAGCCACGTGGAGATATACTGCCCTGCAAAAGCAGTATCTGCTAACTTGTAAAGTAAGCATAGACATCTTTTTGCATTTGCACGGCAGTAGGCCTACACACGAATAGGTGTACGAAAACAGACGCGAAATGAATGGTATTTTGCTGTGGGTGTATCCATATACACGAATACGAATACTACATCTACCAAAATAACATAAGAAAAAAACACTGCCGTGTTCGTGATGTAGCTTTAAAGGGACCCCTTGGGATGAGACATTTTCAATGTTGTCACTTTTGAAAATTTAATTTATATGAAGCTATATAGCCTACTGAGCTTAGCTAAAAATACGAAAAAGTCAAAAAACAATTTTAAAGCACCGAAAAAGAGCGAAATAGTTGTATTTCCAGGTCGTATATTGCCATGTAAACAAAACAAGTCAGCAATATTAAACACTTTCCATCACATATTCCCACGTATCAGACGGTAAGATCAGAGCAGTCGCCGCTAATTGGGGGATAATTGGTGTCTCATAGTCAGGACACGGGAGGACACACCTGCAGCACTGATTGTCTACCCAACGCTGGGCCGATGTCATCAGCATGTGGCCCAATGCTGTGAAAACATTCAATCGTCCTTCAGGTATACAAATCGTTTGTTTGGGTTCCTTCTGGTTTTATAGAAATGTTGATTAAAGGAAGTACGTCGTCACGACTGCGCCGGTCACAATATTGCTATTTTACGGGCTCCGTAATTTACTAAGTAAACACTGGGAGGGAAATCTGAAGTCACGTGACTATGACGACACCAAGCTTTGAATCCAGGGGAAAAAATGGCCGACATTGGAGGCAAGTTGAACAGATTTCGAATTAAGCCTTGTTTTTCTGCCAGTGAGCGTAAAAGAAGAAGAAAAGTATATGTAAATAGGCGAGTACGTCGTCAGGTTTAGATCGGTACCGCTATAGACCGCTGGAATGACACGAAAAAGACACTTGGACCTTGGTCAACTGACAGAGCGTCGCAGTGCATTTGAATGATGTTGTGATTTGGTTTGGCGACACGACGTCGACGACAATAGTCTGTCACATCTTTCTTGACAGTATTCTACGATAGAAGGTAAGTTAGCGACAATGAATACAACTTTTGACTATTTTGTTTCGAAAGAATCTAGATTCTACTTCCAAGTCTAACAGTAACAATAAACATGTCTTTATTTTCAACGAAATAGGCCTGAAAAAAGGCTAAACTCAGACTGTGGCCGGGCGATAATAAAAGTTTCTGTCAGTGTCATTCATGGCATCATGCATTCATGGGCGCTAATAGACAGAAAATCCGTCTCTAGCGTAAATTTAGATGTCAGTGAAAAGCCATGAGAGGACTGTTGCACAGGTTAGGGCGCTAACAGTTAGACCCCATAGCCTCCCATAGGCTTAATGTGAGAAATGGGCCTATTGAGTAACATTACCCTAAGATCAGATCAGATCATAGGCCTAGACATAGTACCCTCACATAATTTTTTTTTTTCAACTTTTAGTCTATGACCAGTCTAGGCCCCTAGTATGAGTATGACACAATTAATTATATTAAGGTTATCGATTTCTCTGTCATTTGAATTTCTGAACCGATTTTCTTGCATAGGACATTCCAAGTTAGGCCTATGGCTATGTGAGTATTTCCTAACAGTAACATCGGTAAAAATTTCGCCAAATTATATTCAATATTTCAAAAGATAGACCATTTGACATGTAATAAAATTCCAGAATTAGTTATACCTGCCGTCAGATTAACTTGTATCGCATGTTTTTCGCCGATTTTTAAGTCAAGTCTCAACTGATTTTGATGAAAGGACTGTTTTCCAGTCACGCGGCGACTACCGTAAAATTTTCATAAAAAAAAATTACATAGTTTAAAAGTTGAACCCCGGTCACCATTTGACATGGTAGTAAATTTGTAATTACGACGTCCCTCTATAAACCCATTGCACTGGTTAATATAAGGTTCGTTCTTTGCATTACATGCCAGATGGTCTAACTTTTTAGCTATACAATATTTTCCGATGAAAATTTCAAGGTAGTTGCCGCATGACTCGAAAATAGGCCTTGCTAAATTTCATCAAAATCGGTTAAGAATTGACTGAGAAATCGGCGGAAAACATGCGATACAAGTTAATCTGACGGCGGGTATAGATAGTGTAATTAATGGGTTCACAGAGGATCCATGTCATATCTTCTATTTACTAGGGCTATACATGTCAAATGAGCTAACTTTTGTAATTCTGCATATAACTAAAAATACGAAATTTTTACCGATGTTGAGGGAAGCATAAAATATGTACCAAGAAAATTTTAACCCAAAGTTTTGAATAGCAGCTGAGAAAATTGACTGTACAAAGACTATGTACATACAATCTAGCAGTATAGGCCCATGGCTATAGATCCCACTGTTATTTCAAATGTTCAGGCTTTGATCCTCTGACATTAAAGGGACTGGCCCAGGCTAAAATCATCAAAAAATCGATGATTTTATTTCGGGTTCTTAATATGACCATATGATGTAAACATGTACATAGACTAGAACTGCAAATTTTTATAATTTTTGTGCTGCGCACTTACCAGTTAGGCTAGGTATAGAGACGAAATTCCCGCATTTCTTATTTTTGACATGGTTGTCAATAATTACAAATCAGGAATTTCGTCTCTATATCTAGCCTAACTGGTGAATGCGCAGCACAAAAATTATAAAAATTTGCAGTTCTAGTCTATGTACATGCTTACATCATATGGTCATATTAAGTACCCGAAATAAAATCACCGATTTTTTGATGATTTTAGCCTGGGCCAGTCCCTTTAATGTTTCATTTGGCACTTGGGATCTAAAAGTAGGAAAAAATAGTTTAAATTGTTTGTGCTGAAAACAGTGGCCTATTTTAACTGAAATGACAGCATAATATTGGATGTACTTGTATTTTCCTTTGCCAACCCCCTTCGTGCTGAGTGAGGGGGAGGGGGGAACCCTCCCCCCCCCCCACTCCCTGTTGGAAACCCAGAAGTTGAACCATTTTGCAAGATATTTACATAAATATAGGCCCTACTACACCAAGTTCCCTCCAGAAACGTTGGGTGGGGGTACCGAAAAGGGTGTGGGTGTTCATCCCTGAAAAAATAGGGTTTTAAATTATCATGCTTAAAATAGTATATGTGCACAAATGTGGCCTAAAGTCATGAAAATCCCATTAATTTTGGTTGCTTAAAATGACCTTGATCATGTTTACAGCTGGATTTTTTAGACATAATTGCTTTACTGCTAGACTCTTGTATTGCGGTTACCATGGAGTCAACAACATTGCTTCATGATATTATCTTAATGAGTCCACAGCCATAAAGTTTCCACCCGGTTTAACCCTTAAAGCGCGGGAAACAATTTGAGACATCAGATTCTGAAGTCTAAATTTGATCCCAGCACTGTAATCTTGAGTAAAAAAATCATTTGATCTGCAATGTAAAGGTAAAAATATTTATAATGGCTGTAGACTCATAACATATATCAAATGAAGCTGGAAGAGCTAACTAAAACATTTATGATGATTTTAAATTGAAAAAACCCTTTGGTCCCCATGGCTTAAACAACATTATTTAAGCGCTTTAAGGGTTGACTAACTCAAATGTACTGAAAATAATATACAGTGTACATGTACATACATGTACTGATAAATAGGTAGTGGAATATTGATCATATTGATGCTCGCTTATTCGCATTATACTCATATTTTATGTATTTGAGGATATTCAATTTTCATGAATATAAATCTATGAAAATATTCTTAATTATTTTAAGATGACAATGTAAATAAATAATTTAGCAGGGCAAGTGTTATAATTATTGTTTGTTTATTGTTTGTGGAATTGTATATTCCAGTTATGAAATAATAATCAGCTTCTTTCTTTGTCATTTATTTTTTTATCAAGCTCTACATTTTTTTATTTTTTGTATTGTTGTTACAAATTATGACATTTTCATTTTTCCAGTGTACTAAAGACATCTGAACAATGTGGGAAATATAGCCTGAAAATGTATTTCATAGTTCCTGAAACCACCTATTAGGCTTCTAAAACAGGGAGAGAAATTGAACTTATAAATTGGATGTAGGCTATCCGGTGAGTAGGCCTAAATGTAGTGCAGTTATTTCTTGTTTTTTTTGTACTGGCAGCTGACAACTTCTCAGACAAAACATAGCTGAAGTCTGATTATTATATTTTTAACTAAATAAATTTTAACAAAAATCTTTAAAATGAACTGATGTATTTCATAGTTCCTGAAACCACCTATTAGGCTTCTGAAACATGGAGAGAAATTGAACTTATATATTGGATGTAGGCTATCCGGTGAGTAGGCCTAAATGTAGTGCAGTTATTTCTTGTTTTTTTTGTACTGGCAGCTGACAACTTCTCAGACAAAACATAGCTGAAGTCTGATTATTATATTTTTAACTAAATAAATTTTAACAAAAATCTTTAAAATGAACTGATGAATGCTATATTGCTAATTTGTTTCCCACAATATCAATACAGGGTTCCCACTCACCTGGAAAACCTGGAAAAAAATTCCATGCATGGAAAAATCATGGAATTTTAAAAAAAGGACATTTTCATGGAATTTTGCTTCAGTTATCCCCATTTTTTTCAATCTCAGAATAAATTTTGCTAAATTTATTCTTTGCACAAGTGTTCCTTTCTAATAGCCTGATATTTGACTACTGGTGGTTGCATATATATGTGCCCAAATCTTTTGACGTACAAAAACAATTTAGGCAAATGATAACAATTTAGGTAAATTACACATGCAGCCAAAACGGAATTGAGCCCTATTTTATTTCCTGGAAAAATAACCTGGTATCATTGAAAAATCATGGAAAAATCATAGAATTTTGTTTTCAGTTTTGAGTGGGAACCCTGTCAATGTAATGATTTTGATTGTGCACATGGCTACATTGCAAAAATAATGTAATTATTATTGATAATTATGGTAATTAAATAATACTTTCAGCTGATCGCTGCATTGCTGCATCTTCTTCTAGGATTGCCATGCCACAACTGAAGTACAATTATGTCTTATAATTTAGCCAGCTCTTCTTTCATACTTTTGTTAATTATAAATATCAGTCCTGGAGATGCCAAAACATATCAAATGTAAAATACCCTGACAGTGCCTCCTGTACACATGTGTACATATGTTTCTCCTATTTTAGACATTAGTGGGTTTTTTTCTAAAAATGAGTAACCAGTGCTGCACAAACCACACTATAAATGTTTTTAAAGAATATAACCACCTTTACTGATCCTTAGAGGTGAGCACTAATATACCATAACCAAGGACATCATGATCCATCCATGCGTTAAGTTTTCTGCAATTAACAGATTGAACATTCTTCTCACTTACTCAAAATCAAATGAATTTTAAATTGTATTGTTTAAAATAGCATATATCACAGTCAATAATGGCCACAAGTCCCTGATTTTGTTCGAGTTGACATTTTTTCTCAGGGCATATATAACTTCTGAAGCCGCACATTTTGTGTTATAGTAATGGTCTACCTACATGTATCTAGCAAGGTTTTCCAGATTTTATGCATACTACCATGACTACGGTTAATAATGACTGAAAGTTGGTCATTTTGCATTTGATTGGGTTTAAATTTCTCAAAACATTCTCATATATGCATTCATGAAACCACACATTTTGTTTTAAAACAAAAATTAGTATTAAATACAGTAATGTGTGTATATAAATACATGAATGTATGCATATAGATACAGTAAAATAGTCTAGCTATCTGGCACAGTCATCCAGATACATGTACCAACAACATTGAAAAAAATAGGCTATTTTGGTGGATAGATGTAGATAAAAAAGTAGGTCAAAAGGCCTAGGGTGATATGAAGAAAATCAGCAGCAGGATGGAGATGAGAGAGAGGGAATGAAGGACAGAGAGAGAGAAGGAGAACACAAAGTAAAAGAAGAATAAGTACAAAAAAATAAAAAAAAATAAGGGTAGGATAATTATAGGAAGAGGAGAAAAGGAGAATTGAAGGAGGATGAAGAGGAGAATCATGAAAGAAGGAAGAGGGAAAGAAAAATAGAAATATGAAGAAAAGGATAAGGAGGAGAAGGCGGGACATTGAAAAAAAAGAAGGGGAATGAGGAGGAAGAAGTGGAGACTGAGGAACAGAAAAAATTGAAAGAAGAGAATAAAGGAGAAAGAAAAGAGGAAGACTAGATGAAGGATAAGAAAAAAAAGAAGAGTATACTGTGATGCTAATGAAAGAAAATAAATAGAAGCAGGATGAATGAGGGAGGAGAAAGGGTAGGTAGAGGAAAAGGAGAATGAATTAATGGGATGGAGAGATAAATGGAAAGAAGAGGGAGAGAAGGAGAAGATGGAAAACGAGAAGAAGAGTGAAGAAAGTAAAATATAGAAGGATCCATGATGGAGAGAAGCTGGAGCAGTCATCCAGATACATGTACCAACAACATTGAAAAAAATAGGCTATTTTGGTGGATAGATGTAGATAAAAAAAGTAGGTCAAAAGGCTTAGGGTGATATGAAGAAAATCAGCAGCAGGATGGAGATGAGAGAGAGTGAATGAAGGACAGAGTGAGAGAAGGAGAAAACAAAGTAGAAGAAGAATAAGTACAAAAAATATATTAAAAAATAAGGATAGGATAATTATAGGAAGAGGAGGAAAGGAGAATTGAAGGAGTGCAGATTCATTCTAAACATGCACCTTTTTCAATTGAAATGTTTTAATTTCGCTAATGTATTGCTAGTGAGTCCTTCATTTTCAGTGTATTCTTTTCAAATTTGTGTATTGTTATTATTACTATTATTAGTAATCTCTGGAAATAATAAATTGGCTAATTAGCAAGATAGCAAAGATGGCTGCAGTGGAAGGTGGAGATTCTCATATTTGCCACGCAAATATAACATCCAGTATAAAGGATTAAATAACAATATGATTATTCATCCTTTCTTCACAATTTTTTTATAAACATTCTCTTATTTGTCACCTTTCTACAGTCACCAACATTCCTCCAATCTTAATATCCTTTATCGAAACACTTGTTTTAATACATTTGAAAATGGGCTAATTTTCATTTCAAAGATGGTTTAAAATTACATTTCCTTATATATATATCAATGTTAACCCTGCCAGGGGGAGGGGGCGCTTTTTGTTTTTGTATGGTTTTGTCCGTCGCCGCTGCAGCCACGTGTGGCCGCACCCGTAATTTCTTACCCAGATAGATCTACAAAACCGCTTCTCGGATTCATACGGTGTTCCAGATACTGATAACTAAAATCATGTCCCAAGCTGCATCAATTTTTCAGGAAGTTTTAAAAAAAAACCCGGGTCATGTCGGCCATCTTTGCTCCTTTTTCGTCAAATTAGGACCTTGTCACCCTGATAACTTCAAAGCTGCTTATCCGATATACTCAATATTCAACACACTGCATAGTAGTAATAATTCCTAGAGTAAGTCATTTTTTCACAAAGTTTGGGGAAATATCTGGGTCATGGCGGCCATCTTTATTCTTTTTGACTCAAAATTTAGCACCTTGTCATGCCCTAAAGCTGCTAGCATCTGCCTCAAAGTATATTACTTGATAATTACATGTACAAATTGATTATCTGGAGGGATTATAAATAATTTACAATTTTTATTTGAAAAGTGTCAGGGGGAGCCTTCTTGGGTGTTTACATGATAAATATGTACATCTAGTTTCTCTCTCTATATATAAATATAAAGAATTCACTGAGCAGTCAGTATGCCGAAGATCTGATTTTCACCAAAGTTTTCTTGAGCATTATATGATTTATTAAGTCTCCACCCAATATGTGGTGTAGACTTATTGTTTTAGTGCTGTCTATTGTTTTTAATATTATTATTATTCTTCAACAATTTGACGACGTAAACGCTCTCCAGTCGCCAATATTTATCCGATCTTCGCAACTTTTTTTCTGAACACTCTCTGATGGATTATCCTGTTAAATTTCGAAAATCAGCTAATTTGCATATCCAAGATGGCCGCCATGCATATCCGATATCGATGATCGACGTAAACGCTCTCCAGTCGCTAATATTCATACGATCTTTGCGATTTTTTTCCTGAACACCCTCTGTCTGATTGATTATCCTGCCTGAGTTCGAAAATCAGCTAATTTGCATATTCAACATGGCCGCCATGGGCTAATTTGCATATTCAAGATCGACGTAAACGCTCTCCAGTCCCCAACATTCATCCGATCTTCGCGATTTTTTCCTGAACACCCTCTGATAGATTATTCTGACTGAGTTCGAGAATCAGCTGATTTGCATATCCAACATGGCCGCCATGGGCTAATTTGTATATTCAAGATCGATGTAAATGCTCTCAAGTCGCCAATGTTCATCAGATCTTCGCAATTTTTTTTCTGAACACCCTCTGATGGTTTTCCCTGGTTGAGTTCGAAAATCAGCTAATTTGCATATCCAAGATGGCCGCCATGGCACTTAAGTTATATAGCCCATCGTTACTGCATTGGCAATAAACTTTTAATTGTGGAAGGTGGAGACTTTCATATTTGCCATGCAAATGTAAGATATCTAGTTACTACTGATTTGAAAATAGGCTAATTCGCATATCCAATATGGCCACCATGGCACTTCTAATATTGGCTATAAACTTTGAAATTGTAGAAGGTGGAAATATTTGTCATGTATCTAATCATTATTATTCTTAAACAGTTCAACGACATAAACACTGTACAGTCCCCAATATTCGTCTGACCTTCATATTTTTTTTCTTTACTCTCTGATGGATTACCCTGGTTGGGTTCGAGTGGCTAATTTGGCTCTTTTTTATAACATGACATCTTACTAGCATAGACGCTGTAGACATGATAGACGCATATATATAACTTGATCACCATGATCACCTGGGGTCTTCCTTACAAACTAGCAATTTATTATAAATTTTGTAACTATATTTTTCAAACTGATAGAAAGGGTTTAGAAATAAAAATAATGCTGAGTAACGTTGGAAATATATCTACGAACAGTTTGAAAATTTTAGGATGGACAAACTAATAATAAAAAAATATTTATGGTCGGTTCATTAAAAATAATTTGATCTTTTTCTGCTTGCAGAATGCAACAAAGCAATAAGTGAGAAGTCTGTCCTGCTACCTCAGAAGGTTGCTAGAAATTGTGATAACACCTGAGATATACACCATATGATATTCCAAGGAAAATGATGGGTGAACTACCAATGTACCAGCCTGCTGAGCTGTCAGAAGATTATCTACGGAGACCAAATATCCCACACATTGTTAATCCACCAAGGAAAGAGATCAGAGAACCCATTTCATGATTTTGAGTAACGTTGGAAATATATCTACGAACAGTTTGAAAATATATCAATTGACCCGGAGTACCGAAATATCACTGCTTTTGTTAAGAAAGAAATATTCCATTTGTAATATTTTTTTGTTTTGTTTACTGTATATCTGGTAATATTAGCGAGGTTTTATTTTTTAAGTTCATAAAAATATACGGGTCATATCTGAAAAACATCTGGGTCAGGACTAGGAATTACAATTTTAGAGGAATGCCAACAGAACACTCATTTGCTTATGTTTTTAATTGTCTGTCTGAAAATTTATGTGGCCACCCGGAACTGTATTTACAAATAATTATAACAAACATTAATTCTAAAAAATGGCATAGGAAACGGACGGTGAAGTGATAATAATAATCAATCAGCAACTAGTGTGTGCCCTAATTTTTAGCTCTATACTTTAGCCCTCTCCCGGTGGCAGATAGCCTGTGTTGATTCAATTTTGCTCCAGATACCGATGTTGCATCACTAACAACTTGGCATCAAAAACAACCACTGTAGTGTCATGTTTCATGTTAACTCGCCGCCTTCTAATGTGGCCACAACATCCATACCCTGACACTCACCCTGATATCTCCAGAACTTTTTTTCATTCACTCTGTATTTAACTTACTAAATACTAGTATAAATTCCTAGGCTGCATAATTTTTTCAGAAAGTTCAGAAAAATATCTGGGTCATGGCTGCCTTCTCTAACTTTTTTTCATCAAATTCAGACCTTGTCACCCGGATTTCTATAAAACTGTGCTTCTTTAGTATCCCCGCCCATAGGGGAAGGAGGATTTTAGTCGCGCCAGGATTCCGTCAGGCGTTACGTTTTCTTGTGGCCGCAAAAACTACTGGTCAATTTTTTTTTTTAAATTTCCTAACATTTAAAGCAGCATGGGGATGTGCAAGTGATGTCGTCCCTGCACGCGCCGTTTCCGCCGCCGCACACGGTTTTTTGGCTACTACACCAACATGGTGCAACAGATTGAATTCATAATTGAATTATTCATACAAACATTCAAACCCTCCTGGCACTTTTTTTACCCAAGGTCAAAGGGTCAAAAAAATTCTTGTTAACGCCATAACTTGAAAAATAATAATTGGATCTCTCCATTTTTTTACTTGAAGTTACCCATGAGTACGGAGATCACATGATTAGATTTTCAGCTTTCCACCAATAATCAAAATGGCCGCCACCTGGCCATCATTATTTCTTTTTCGACTTATTTTTTTTCTGAATCCCCTTGAAACCTGGTACCGGTATATAGGTTTTCAGGGTCCGCGAGTCTATTGGCATTGTCCTTTTTCATGTGCGATCCAAACTCTTGATATAGCGGCCATCTTGATTTTATCATTGATCTTCTATTATTGGCATAACATATATTGGAAACGGTTTTGTCAGATTTGTGGACATTTCGCGTCAGTGCATCAGCCAAGTGTGTTTGAGTGATTGCACAGTATTTTGAGTGAAAATTATACAAATTTTGCAATCACGTTCCCCACGGTATAGAGATGTGCAGGTGTTTTTTCAAGGTTTTACTGAAATTCGAAGTTGATGAACTTCATAATTTTTTGTGGTCGCAAAAACGAAAAATTGAAGTCATAAATAATTCACATTTTACAATCACCATCTGGAAATGTGCAGATGATTTTACTGAAATTTAAAATGGCCACGACAAGTGAACTTTCTAATATTTGTGACCGCAAAAACTGTTAGCCTAATTTATGGCCGGGGATGTTATAGGACTTCAGGCCTCTTGCTCACCCAGTGTTCAATATGTATATATATACTGGAGAACCCTGGGGAAAATATCCTGAGCATTGTAGCCATCTTTAATTGTTTTTAATTAAATTAAGAAACTGTCACCCCGATAACTAAAATTCTTACGCAATAAACTCAATACTCAACTTAAATGATACTAGGATTAATTCCTAGACTGCATCAATTTTTCATTAGGTTCATAAAAATATACGGGTCATGGTGGCCATCTTTAATCTTATTTCATCAAACTTGGACCTTGTTACCGTGATAACTTCAATGCCAATTATGATATATAAATACCCAGTATTTTACATACCAGAGATGCCAGTTTGGAGATTTTCATGATACTGTATGACCTAAAAATGTTTTTTTTCAACTTAAAACGTGTTTTTTCGACTTAAAAAAAAAGTAAATCCGGATTTTTTCCCATGACCCACTGGAATCTCTGCATACTGGATGGTAGTATTATTTCCTAGATTGCATAATGTTTTGGAAAAGATCAGAACAATTTCCAGGTCATGGGGGTCATCATTAATCTTCTTTCGTCAAATTATGACATTCTCACCCTGATTACTTTAAAGGTGCTTGTCTGAGATATAGCCGTATAGAAGTCTGCCATATAGGCTTTTGCTTGATACATTTAATATAACTTGGTATTCACATGTATAAATTAATTATATGCTGACATAAAAAAACTTAGTGAAAACTTATATTTTAAAAGTGGCCTCTTCGATGTACTAGTTACGTTAACAGTTATTTATTGTTATTTATAAAACAGGTGGATGTGTATCACTATTCACTAATTTCTTTATTTAGCTAAGTAATTTTAATGTTATAACTTTTGCTAGAAAAAAATATTCTATTTGTAATATTTTTTTGTTTTGTTTACTGTAGATCCGGCAATATTAGCGAGGTTTTATTTTCCGCGAGGAGGACAATTTAAAAATCTTGCGAAAATTATTTTTATACTAGCGCTACTATCATCTAAATTGATAATTCGCAAATTCTAGACTTCACGAAAAGTTCCAAAATCACGAATTTGCGAACATCTAAACGAATTACCAGATCTACAGTACATACGATTTTTATTTATATGTAAGCCTACATTTAATGGGGAGTCAAAATGTTTAGGTTGTTTTCCAAATACATCTAAATTATTTTCATCGCTTAGTTTATTGTACCGGGTACTGGAAATGTTGCAAATAACACGCCTCTGAGCTAGGGACACCTGAGGATCTAGACGTGCTAGAAGACTTTCTTTTCATTTCAAATAACGCTGAAAATGATTGCCCCGAAGAAGTGACAAACTGTATATAGTATATAAAATATAGGCCTACAGGGCTATGAAAGAGAATAAAAAAAATTGTTTATATGATTTTACTTGTTTTGATAATATTCATTTTGCAAAGCAGAGGGGTTGATAAATACCTGAGCCAATAAGATTTGGTGCCCCCCCTCCCTACTTACCTTAACTGTGACCGGTACCGGTGGTGGTTATGCTCTAACTAGTTGTCTGCTAATGGTGGCAGATATTTTTCTTTTCCTTTTGTGAATTGGTAGAGTAACCATAGTTTAAATGTTATCAAAATGATATTTAATAATCAGTTAATGTAGAGTAGATTTGATTTAAAATAAATAAATTTAATCATAGGAAAAAAAATATTTTTTGTAATTATGCATGTTTTCTAATACAGACAGAACTTGATAAATTAATTCAATTATATAAATAATTTGCTTGCTTGTTTAGACAGCCTAAATGTACACTCAGCCAAGATTATGTGGGCATACTAGGCCCTACTAGTTTTTAAAATTCGACATCCCTCCACTATCTTGATAGCAAGCTACACGATGTTGTTTAGCTGTGGTGGAAGCCCGGGGTGGAGGGAAATGAGAAGGGGAGTATGGACTAATATAATTTCATAAACAAAGATAACATTTAAAATTCTGATGGAAGATGGCATTCTTGAACCGATCAGCTTTTTAGTAGTGGAGTAGATTACAAACTAGAAAAAGTTGTTTGGAAACGAACACGAAAGCAGCCTTCCGTTATCACTCGACCGATATTTTAAAATTGTTTGCTAAAAAAAAATTTAATTGGCCGACTGGCGGCCATTTTTGATTTTTTAGTGTGAAATTTGTCATTCTTTGTAGAGAGATTACATTTTATTTTATATTCATGGTCCAGTCGTTTTGCATTTCTTGAGTTAAGTAAATATTACAAAATTCGAAATGGCCGCCGAACGGCCATTTTAAAATTGTTTGATCCCAAAAGTTAATTAGGTCATTGGCTGACATAGCTGAACATATTTGCCAAATTAAAAGATCTGATGGCAACTTTTTCCTGAAATGTGCTAACAAACATTTCTTCGTTAGTGGCCATAGTAATTAAAGGGTTGATGATATGGGGATCAAAGTGTCACCAAAACAATTCCCAGTGGTATGTGATGGCTATGTGAAGTATGAGAAAACAGAAGTTGATAGATTAGTAGCTATCTTGAAAACAAATAACAACGGCGGCGGTCCGTGTGGAATGCAGTAAGCAGCCCTCCTCGGCTTGTGCTGGTTAGTTCTCAAACAGGAATCTAGAAAAAATAATAATAAACCCACATTATGAGCTGACTGATTATCATCGTTAGAATCCCCTTCACATCCGGTCTGTATGCTTACATGCCTTATCCCTCGTGTTATATAGGCCTATACATAAAATCTGAACAAGACTTGGGGTTTAATGTCGTAAAAACAGGGTCCGGGACATTTGGACTGGACATGGCCGATTACACGTGTTCTTACATGAACAGAAAAAGGTTTGGCTAGAAAATGGTTTCAAACCAGCCATTATCGGAATTATATAGATGAAAACGTGCAGTCCTGTTAAAATAATAACTAGGACTATCGCCGGAGCAAGGAGATGGCACAGTGGAGCATACATGGCATACAGAATAAGTCTGTGATGGCAGGCCTAGCGCATACACACCCCTCACATAGGCTTATACAGTGCTCCCTTTATGGTAGGTTCTTCAGGCTGGCAGGAATCGGTTACTATGCCAACTGCACCCTCCTTACGCCAGGAGACTACAGTAGCATGTATGTAAACACCCCAAATTGACAGATGGAGTCTTGTACAAGTTCGTAGTCTGTATTTGGTTAGGCATTCATTCATATTAAAATGTAGAAAGAGGCCTAGCTGGCATGTCACAGGCAATGCCTACCGGGCACAGACAATACCTAGCTGTTAGATCTATTTATTTTACATCAATTTGATAGTTTGAAAATAACCGAAAAATGTCATTATTGCATTTGGTAATAGTAGTAGGCCTAGTAGGTTTATTATCTTTTAATAAATCTAACATCATCTGGCTCATCTATTTCCGATTTAGTTATGGTGTGTAAGACTAATAGGCTCAACCCCCGGGCTGAACCTAAGCTCCCACCTACAAAACCGTTAGGTATTACACCTGCAATTATCTGCTGTCCAATGTACAGATGCTTTAATTCTTTTTTATCTGGTATAACCTACATGCCGCAACAGTTTACCATAATTGAATAAAAACATTCCACATTGACTGCATTACTTTAGTTGAGACCATTCTTGTTATGTCAATGTGATGTGTTCATGCCAACACGTGGCATTGCCATTGTGCCCAGATTGGTTTGCTACCTCGAGTAGTCGTCAGGGAAAACTGAAGAAGAGCTGGGGGCGAGATCGTGGTAATTGTAGTGTGGTTGTCTAGCCTGATACTCAGGGATCTGATGTTTGTAGCTCTTGGTATCGTGTCTAGGTTTCAGAGCAATTGACACTTGTCGCAAGGCCCGGGCAGCCCGGCTATTAGGCTAGCTAACTAAACAAACAAACATTGGGGCTGTCTAGCTGACTGATTTCTTTCATTCATTTTGTGGCTTCCCTCGATCTAAAAATAGATAGTCAACAACACAAAACAATAAAACAATAACAACAACCTATTGTTGACAAAACGTTTGCGCATGCCGGAATGAGACGACTTAGAACCTTTAAAAATAGTTGTAAAAATCTAAAAACTCTGAAAAAAATAAAATCTTGATCTGGGTGATACACTACTTCATTACAAAACTAAAAACGAAAATTGATGTCATCCCAAGGGGCTGCTTTAATATATCGTCACCTTGGATATGAAAAGGTGTATCTGCAACTTTGTGGCAAGTGCAAGTGGCAGATGCACCCTTTCATATCAAAGGGGACAATATAGTGTACCATGACTGGTCCATATAGTTGTGGGCCTAAATTAAGATATAGTGATGCGGTGGCCACAAATCAACGGGCTCATTGTATTTGGATGATAAAATATTAAAAACATAAACTTCTTAAATGACCGTATTTAACTAACTCTACTTACTTATAAAGAAAGCAGATATTGCATTTTGGCTTGGCACGGCAGTTTTATCAGACACAGAAATTAGGTGAATTCCAGTTCGTGTTTTGGTGTGAGCGGGCATATATTTTTAAAATAAAGTTTTCAATTCATAATTGTTTTGGGAGTGTGGTGAGCACAAATACCCCCTTCACTTATTTGAAAGTATTGTGAAATTGTTCAATTGGATGCTGCCTCAATTGAAATAATTCAGCCTACAATTTAGATCAAATGGTAATTTGATTCTGATATGGTCAACAGCGCGACTGGACAGCATAGTGATATTGATGTATAAGAAAACAATAGCTATATACTAACTGTAACAAACCAGTGCAAATCCTACTTTTCCAGCGGTGGTGTTGCCAGCCTGCGAGCGTCAGTTGATTCTGATAAGGTGAACAGCGCGACCGGACAGCATACATAACGTGTTAGTTATGTGACAGAAGACACGGGACAAATACTCAGGGGCGTGCTGGGTATTGAGCAACTGACGTGTTTTTTGCGGGATAAGTTATGTCACGAAATACTCGTGGGCAAACAGATCATTCGGGGGAACTTGTCCTTGCATACCCAGGAGTGCACTCTCCAAATACTGATTCATCCCGTATTCAACACCGCACGGTCCCTTGTCGACGAGGTACATGAGGATTTGGATCCACGTGCAACAGAGGTTGGGGTCAGGGCGTGTCACGTTGAGCCGATGGGGCGTAGTCAACATGTGATCTGGGAACGAAAGAAAGAATCGGGATTCAGAAGACCACTGCTACACATGTGTAGCCGTGACGTCCTCTCCGAGACCGTGGATTGCTGTATTTGTTTTACCCACAAAAATCAACGGTTTTCAACATGGCGGTGACTGAGAGCGATCTCGACCCCAAGGTCCGAAAAATGTCCATACCTTTTTAATGGCTATGCGGAAAATTAGCTGAGCATTCGACCTCGTAGCTGAAATGTTACGGATTCTAAAACACCTATTTTCGACCTGATTATTCGGGGGCAAGTCTTGGATATTACCTTCCAAAGAAATGTCCCACGATTTTGTATGGGATCAATCTTTGGTTTCAGTCACTGGGCCACTCTTTCACACTGATACACTCACCAGAGAAAGCTTCCAATGAAGACAAGACGATAAATTAAGACACAGTGCACTCTCGTGATTAAAATCCGCATTGTGGGATGAGAATGAACGCTATTCCGTGGCAACAGCGATGCTCTGTATAGGCAAAAGATTGTATCTGTCTACTTGTAAAGTGAGGGGATACTGCCGTTTGCCTTTTTAACGACAGAGTGGTAAAGAGTTGCAGTTATTAGGTTCTAAGATTAGATGAAAAAGGAGACTGTCAGACAAAACTTTGCAAGACGGTAACCAGAAAATGTCATATTTTTAGAGCAATGCATAATTATGTAATGTTATATAATTATACTGCCGTGCAAAGCCAAAATGCAGTATATGCATACTTTACAAGTAAGCAGATACTGCCTTCTGGCTTTGTGGAGCAGTATATGCCACGTTGTGTGTGGAAATCACAATACCACAACTCGTCCTTGCCGCGACAGGAGCACGCATTTTCAGTACAGCACCAAATCAGATGCCACAACGTTTTCCGATTGAGCTACCTTGGGTTCCAGTGAAAAAAGTTGATTGCAAAAAAATCAAGTTTGATGCGTGGAAATGAGATTTATAATTCAATCAGATTTTCTGCAAATAAAAGCAATTACCCTGGTTGTTTTACGGGCAATATAATTGTCTCAAGACTCAATTTCCCAGATTTTCATAGTGTCTTCAACTTTCCAGGCATCTGTTTACTTGATTTTACTTGACTTGAGTTCTAGGCTTAAACCGAAAGCATGGCCTGGTGAAAAAAACATGCTTAATACAAATCTCGACCAGTAGATAGCTCGACCACTAGACATTTTGTACAAAGGAAATCTCGTCCAGAATATATCTCGTTCCACAGACAATCTGTGCCAGCAGACATTCCAGTAAACACAAAACATTTTTGTATGACATTTGTACAATGTTGGTCCAACGTCGAAGACGTTGGGCCGACGTTGCACAAATGTTATACAAATGTTTTGCTGGGATATCAGCTGGCACTGCCACGCGTAGCCAAAATGCAGTATCCGCTTACTTTACAAGTAAACAGGTACTGCCTTTTGGCTTTGCAGGGTAGAACAGGTATCTTTTGCGGGCAGACATTTCGGCCACCAGACATCTGTGCCAGTGGACCAGTGGATATATCGGCCAGCAGGCATCTCGGCCCGGTGCTGAGATCCTAACATATGGACCCACCCATGGACTGTGTTCCTATAAGTGATTATTTGGTCGTGATGGACTGGGCCAATCTGACCACTGGAGGCGTTCCCATGGATACAGTGTCACGTGCTCTAACACTAACGTGTTAACCCTTTAAGCGCTAAACACAACTAGCAATAGCACTAAATACATTTTCTTAGGATAAAAAAACCATCAATCTATCATTTTTCGCTTGTGAGAAGCTATAATACGATTTGATTTTTGTTATAAAAATTTGTTTTAAAACAAATCAAATGAATCAGGCTTTAGGCCACTTTTGTGCACATACAGGCTAAATTAGGCCAGGAGAACCCCCGGAGGATGGTGATATGAGTGAGATGACACTGCCCTCAAGACACAGGATTCGAAATTCACACCCTGGAGATCTGAGGCCGAGCACGCTACCTCTCGCTCAATACAGAATTTTACGAGTGAATGGGATTTTTTTTTTTTTTTCAAACCGCCGAGACCGGGAAAAGGAACCCCGAACTCTAGCGTGAAAGGCAGCGGTGCTACCCACTACCCTACGGCCTCCGCCCAAAAAGTCGGTTTAATCACTGATATATCAAAAATATATAATGAAATAAAAATAGATAATATATAATACATGTATTGTAAAAATATGTAGTAATTCAGCAAGCAATATGAATCTTCTATATATTGCAAACTACTTACTAAAAATAATCCGACGGGGACTATAGATATTTATTATACATCGATTGGAGTATATTTAATCTGTTAATATTAATCAAACCGTTATTGTGCACTATAATAGCAGTATCATACTGTGATTAAATACATATAATTTCACTATAATTAATGAATATATTATTAATTTAAACAACTTTTAAAAGTCTTAAGTGTCAAGTTGCGTGCCATTTTTGCTGAGTTGAGATAATTTTTTATAGCGTCAAATGTTCAGAGAATGGCGTCCAGCCTCTGTTCACTCCAAAACGCAGTATCTGCTTACTTGTAAAGTAAGCAGATACTGCATTTTGGCTTTGCATGGCAGTACCAACAGTGTAAGATGCCCTGCTCCCCAACAAACACGAGGCATTGACTCGATGTTGTTTTAATGTTGGCCCGCCGTCTTCGACGTCGGCCCAACATTAAAACAAAATCGAGTCAATGTTTCGTGTTCAGTCATGACCCTTACAACGCTGAAATATTTTTCTATAAACCATGGAGACCAAAAGGTTTTTTTCAATTCGAGCTCACTATAAATGTCTTAGTTAGCTCTTTCCGCTTTATTTGAACACGTATGTTATGGGTCTACGACCATTATAAATGATTTTACTCTTACAATGCGGGGATAGACTTTAGACGTCAGAATCTGACGTCTATAGACATCGGATTCTCACGTCTAAAGTGGATCCCAGCGTTGTACGGGTTAACGCTAGGTCACGTGTCGTAAATCAGTCCTAGAAGCCGCACTTCAGACCTCAGACTGATGTAGGCCAAGCTCTGGATGTAGGCCTATGTGACGCGGTGAATAAATGCTGGCCAGATGTCATAGATGTTGGCCCGGCATTGAGACAGCGACTCGCGGGGCAAGTTTTCTCCCCCGAGACCAACCAACCAACCAACCAACCAACCAACCAACCAACCAACCAACCAACCAACCAACCAACCAACCAACCAACCAACCAACCAACCAACCAACCAACCAACCAACCAACCAACCCACACGATAAATATGCCAGATCAAGGAATTATCATCGTCTTGTCCAGCCATTATTGTTAGAATGAATGCATGAATGAATAAATGAATGAATGAATGAATGAATGAATGAATGAATGAATGAATGAATGAATTAATTAATTAATTAATCAACTTTAGACGTTAGAATCTGAGGACTTTAGACGTCTAAAGTCGATACCCGCACTAAAAGAATTAAAATATTTATAATAGCCGTAGACCCCCAACATAGGTATTCAAATAAACCGGAAAGAGCTAACTAAGACATGTCTGATGAATTCAAATTGAAAAAACCCTCCATAGTTAATTGAACAATATGTCAGCGTTGTGAAGAACTAGAGCGATTATATATAGGTCTAGAGATCAGGGTCCGTATTCTCGAACAAGTTACGATATATCGTAGGCTTTTGATTGGTCGAGATGGCCATCTCGACCAATCAGAAGCCTACGATATATCGTAACTTGTTCGAGAATACGGACCCAGTATCAATATTATGAAGACAACTGTGAGTGGTATGGGGCTGATTATCGGGGTGATCTCGTTACAGGGTCAGTCCAGGTTGAGGGATTCGCCTGATAGCATCAACTCAATCTCACGGATCACTGATCGGACCTCATCTGTGGTCTTCGCTAATTTCCAGATATCTTCGTCAGGCCTCGTTTTTGTTGGGAATTGTCTCCCAGCAGAGCGTAATGGTTGTGTAACAGGAAACATCAATTATTACTAGTGCTCTGCAAGGCCAGAATGCAGTATCTGCTTACTGGTAAAGTAAGCAGATACTGCAAGTAAGCAGATGCTGCCTTCTTGCTTTGCACGGCAGAATAGCAGCAACGCGAAAGGGAAATAGTCCATGTAATGCGTATTAGTCAAAATGATTATAAGCTTTATTCCGGGTGAAATAATCCGTCTTGTTCGCTTTTATTTTGGGGGGAGGGGGGGGGGGGGGGCAAGATAACAACACAGCGGATTTCTGCTAGTGATGTGTGTTTTTTCTAGTCTTGGGATGACTGGACAATTTAGATCACTTTGTTTAATCCATGCACTTGCACTCTCATGGCAATTTACATTTGCAGCTGGGCAAGTAAAATACATCTTCCCACGCAAGGCTGTGTCAAACCTTGCTGCCGGTAAGATGGTAAAATACCATTCTATAACCAAATATTGGGCACATATAAGTGGAAATCGGGAAAAGTTAACGTCGGAAAACTACCCGAAAACAACCGACGCATCAGCGTAAAATTAGAACAAAAATTGACCCAACATCAACTCGTTGTAACATATTTGCATCCAATGTAATGCGAAGCAAT
Source organism: Flabesymbios commensalis (assembly GCA_964017125.1). NCBI lineage: Eukaryota > Metazoa > Annelida > Polychaeta > Terebellida > Flabelligeridae > Flabesymbios > Flabesymbios commensalis. The sequence continues at coordinate 57,699,677 of OZ024914.1, read as the reverse complement.
ACGGTGGAACGGTTCACAAATATATCTGCCATATTTGATAAGGTGCCTCATTATTTCTGCGCGTCACGCCTCATTGCTCCAGTGATGCTGTAGCCCCATGGTCCATTGCCCCGCGGAAGTCATTGGCAGGATGCGCACGAAAGTAAAGGCTTAGCGGCGCACGGGATTGGATCAACTCGATCACGTGGTCGGCTGAGCACCGCTCAAGCATTGGCTTCGTTAATTCTTATGGATTTTCCAGCATGAATCTACCGGTGAATCAGATACAAAATGTCACTATGTCGGCCTGAAAATAGTTGAAGGTTTCTTAAAATGGCTACTGTCTCCAAAAAGGTTATGATCTCATTAAAATAGAGTGATGTCTCCAAAATATAGGACTGGTCAGGTTATTTGGGATTCACATTAATAATGACACGAAGATCCCGGGCAAATATGAAACGTTTATCCAAAATCAATTTGAAGATGTAATTTGAAGTATTATATAATGTGCAAAACCAAAAGATATTGCCTTATGGCTTTGCACGAAAGTGTGACCTTCCATTACAAAATCAGGCGGAAGCTGGTCATTTTGGAAGTGCGTTATTTATGATTATGTTAGGGGAGGAATACAATAATATTGCAAAAAATAGAAGAGAATCAGAAAATTATTGACCAGGCTACGAGGCTTCAAAATTTTTACCTTAGTGCGACCGAATAAAAGATAGAAACTGAGAAAACGACGTTAAAGTTGAGGAAAATATGGATTTATAGCAGTTTCACAAATGCCAACTTCCGCCAGAATTTGATATAGAAGATCACGTAAATGGTAAAAAGTCAAACACATACATGAACAGAATGTCAAGATAAGTATTTAGTTTCCTTCTCTGTTGTTTCACATTGAGTCGGTGTGTCTTTGGCCCTTGGAGCTCTGGGTTATTAAATGTACATTTCACTCTCTTGAAGTTGTGTCCCGCTACCCCGATCCACAACTTCAAGTCACTGAAAATTACTTGGATTTATGGAATTTGAGTCACGACATTTTCTCAATGTTTAGAAATACAAGCGGTGATGCAAACACAGAAAGAAAAAAATTGACTCTATATCTGGGGTTTAACCATTTTGAGCCTAAATTTACCACTTACCATCTTCATCCACTACAAGCCGCGAATTGCTGTCGCAATTCTCGACTTGTAGTGGATAAAGATGACTTGAAGTGGGTGGCTAATAAAAAATATATATTGTTATTATTAAAACAGTTCCACAGACACGTTTGTTCAAAATACCCCAGGAGTAGGAAATTAAACAATTCTGCAGAGATGCAAAATGATGCTTTTATGCATTGTGAGGTTTTAAAAGGCTAAATAATCACATTGATATCGTCGTCGATGTCGGACCATTATTTATTTCATTGATATGCAGAGTAACTATAAATTCAATAGCATCAATTTGTTTGTATACGCTGTCCGTGGGGAAACAAAAACGACTGTACTGCCGTACAATGCTTACTTTACAAAAAAAACAGATACTGCCTTTTGGCTTTGCAGAGCAGTATAGCAGTCAAACAAATTCTCCGTGACCGCCACAATGAACAAAACCTATATTTATCAGGATTACGTGTAAATACGGTCACATTTATCGTATCCCCCCCCCCTTCGCTCGGAGAGCCAGACAAATCGCAGTCTGCATATTCCTGTCCAGAAAACCAGGACCCGTATTCTCGTACAAGTTACGATATATCGTAGGTTTCAGATTGGTCGAGATGGCCATCCCGACCAATCCGAAGCCTACGATATTTCGTAACTTGTACGAGAATACGGGCCCTGTCCCTTTATTTTATTGACTCGCGTCTGTTTCTCTGCTTTTTATTGCATGGCTTGGATGACTACGGATTATCGTGTGAGACAATATAACCTTTTATCTACTAAATCAGTAACATTCATATCTCGTCCCTTTGCATATGAAAGGGTGCATCTGCCACTTTAGAAAGTGGCAGATACACCCTTTCATATCCAAGGGAATTGACGAGATATCTTGATTTATTGATGGAGGCGTTATGTTGCTTTATTCAGGTTCCAAAAATGCCATTATTTCCCCTTTAGTTTATTAATGAATGTATTTATTGTTGGATTATAAAACATCCCCAATGCTATGATACATACCTTAAAAAATAAGATGGAAATGAAACTGGTTTATATGATAAATACAGACATTTCAGAATTTTAGGTATAATTCTAACCGGAAATAAACTTGATAAAAATAGTCACATAGATAAAAGTAGTCACATAGTATGCCGCCGTGCAAAGCCAAAGGGCAGTTTCTGATTTAACCTTACACGTAAGCAAAACTGTCTTTTCTCATTATGCATAGCAAGTAAAAACTGGAAGATTGTTTCGACGAAGACGCCGATGACAATGCCTCCGCTGTAGAAGCCATAACAGACAAGCTAAACGTGGCCTGACAATCCTCCCTATTTGTATGGCGGAGACATAAAAGGTTCATTATAATAGCCGACGTGACATTCTAGAAGTCGCCGGCTATGACCCTTTGATCGCTAAGCACGACTACAGTCGTATTTCATCCGTGTTATTAGCCGAATAAATCACAGTTCTTGGGCGCGAAATGAAGATTTGCAAATGTTGGGTCTCAAATGAAACGAATATGAGTAATTTTCACCCACTTGAAGTTGTGGGTCGCGGTAGCGAGACACAACTTCAAGTGGGTGAAAATTTAAATTGTGCTATGTAGTGCTTCGAGGGTTAAAACCATCTATAATACATCTGGCTTAATGTGATGGAAACTGGGCTCATGGTAAATCCAGTCATTCTAAATTACAAAAGAAACGTGCAGCTGGGATAACGATACGATACGTCAATGATTTTTGCTAGACTACGGTCATATACACTGCCGTGCAAAGCCAAAAGGCAGTATCTGACGCCGTTGACAATGCCTCCGCTGTAGAAGCCATAATAGTGGCCTAAAAGTGGCCTGATAATTTTCAGGTCCAGGCTAGCGGAGACGTAAAAAGTATACTTTTCTGTGAAACGCAATGACGTCACTCGGTGAAAACTAGGTTATATAACACCCCCTCCCCCATACTTCATTCTATGAAACGCGGTGACGTCACTCGGTGAAAACAAGGTTATATAAAAACTCTCCCCCATACTTCATTGTATTAGCCAGCTCGGTGAAAACAAAGGAGGTCGAGGTCATTGAGTTCATAGTGGACGTGGCATTCTATGAGGTTGCCGGTATTGACCCTTTAAGCGCTAAGCACGACGGTGTGTCCTTAACCTTTGGTGCACAGGACAATTGAAAATTAAATTGATAACGCCGTCCTTGTGCTACCATCATGTATTTCATTTTAAATTCAATTGCAGTCGTTTTCAATCCGTTTTATGAGCCTACCTAATTACTGTATTTGGAGCGAAATATGTGTTTAAACAATGTTTAAACATCAATCATGATATTTGCAAATATTGATGATCTCAAAAGAAACAGATATGAGTAATTTTCACCGGCTTAAAGTTGTCGGTCGCGGTAGTGTTAAGTGTGTGAAAATTCAAATTTTATCCCGCAGCGCTTCGACGGTTAAGACTGTCTATAATACATCTGGCTTTATGTGATGGAAACTGGGCGCAGGGTAAATCTGGTCATTCTAAATCACAAACGAAACATGTAACTGGGATAAAGGTGATTTATAATACACCACGGTCATATACGGCAGTGCAAAACCGAAATACAGTATCTGCCTGCTTTATAAGTAAGCAGATACTGCCTATTGGCATTTTAGAGCGATGTAGACGAAAATAGCATTGTCTTTTGTCATATGACATGCGGAATTGATGTAGCACGTAGTTTTGCTTACAGCCAAGGTCTTATGTTTCTTATTACAAACGTGCAAAAGAGCATTTATTACCAAGAAACACCATTTAGCATGTTTAGGAATGCAATCATTACAACATTTGTAGATCAACACCTTTACATTATAAAAAACAAAATCCATTATTGATTGAAGTGACGAATGATGTGTTTGATTAGATAATATTTAAGTAGCAGTGGCGCTGGACAAATATCGCGGGATATTTCATTCTTTCAGCGCAGAGAACGTCTTTAGACGCCAGAATCTGACGTCTGTAGACGTCAGATTCTGACGTCTAAAGACGGTCCCCGCGCTGAAATAATAAAAAATGTATAATAGCCGTAGACCCATAACATGGGTATTAAACTGAAGCAGAAGAGCTACTTGAAACATTTATGACAATTGTAAATTAACCCTTTGACTTCCAGGCCGGGGTGCATACCAGGATCCAGATATGCTGGTGTAGGAGTTCTATTTTTCGTCATTTGAAGCTGGAATTGCTAACGCAATTTCCAGCTTCAAATGACGAAAAATACATAAATGTAGTATATATTTGACGAAAATGTGTGTCATTGACGAATGACGACGGAAATTTCCGTCATGTATGGTAGTGAAAAGGTTAAAAAAAACACCTTTGGTCCCCATGGATTATACGAAAATATTTCAGCGTTGTAAGATTAGTTGGTTAGATTAGTGTTCCACTTGATGGGCGGAGGCTGCCTCTCACGCTAGTTCGGGGTTTGTTTCCCGGTCTCGGCGGTTTGAAAGAAAGAAAAAGTTTCTTCCCCATCCACTCGTAAAACTCAGTATTGTAGAGAGCCTCCGTGACAGAGAGGTAACGTGCTCGGCCTCATACCTCCAGGGTTTGAATTTCGAATCCTGTGTCTGGAGGGCAGTATCATCTCACCATCCTCAGAAGATTCTCCTGACCCAGTTTATCCTGTATGTGCACAAAGTGGCATAAAGCCCGATTCATATATTTTAGTTCCACTTGATTCAATTATTTGCACGTTGAAAAAAAGGAAGAAAGAAAAAAAGAAAGAAAGCTCATGGGACGCTTAAATATAATTTTCTATAATCCTTTTTTATTCTAAAAAATTGATAAACACACGATTACCATTATTTTCACCACGTATATTGAATATTTTATTTGGTCACTGGCGTATGTGTACGGATTTTCCAGATCGCCAGTCGGCCATTTAAAATTTTATCGACGTGAAGTTCTTCAGGGAATGTCTCTACTTAAATCTCAATTCCTATTTTAAAATAATAGTCTGGCCTCACTTTTGTGTTTTAAAAACAATGTTCTAGCCTAACTCTTTGTTCTATGATAATGGTCTAGTTATAATTATTGCACTGTTTCCCATATATGAGATATATTAGAATGCATAAATAATGGCTGCAAAATATTTAATTTGACATTGTTCAGGTTATATCCCTCGTTGAATCTCACATTTTGTTTTATGATAATTATCTGGCTATCAGACACATATTAAAGGAATAGTAACCACCGGTTTAACCTGTCCAATAACTTCCACCTATATGTGGTTTTCTTACCAAGTTATGCACGAGAGAAGTTTCACCGGCCCAAGTCTGATATTCTACACCCTGATTCAAATAACAACTGAATGACGGCGATGATTGGCCGATCCCGTCATGTGACAGGCTGAACCACGATTCGTTTGGTTGAATCTTGAACCGTTTCACCTGACGCAAAAACCCAATTCCAGAACTCCCACGGCCGCACCTCCAGTGATGGCGGCAGCCAAAATGGCTACATGGCATGACACTTCCGACAACCCAAATATTGATAGATCGATCTAGCATGACGAAATTTGCTCTGCTGATAGAATTCAAATAGTGTTATTCCTTCCAATCACAAGCCAATTACGTGTGGGTTCTAGGCCTATCACAACCAATCAAACACTAGCACGGCGTCGGCACCCTTATTGGCCAGGGCTTATGAGAAACCATCAAACCGGCAATCTTATTTAAATTTTAAACAACTTGCTCTTGTATCTCGCTGCCGCGATCCACAACTCCAAGTGGGTGACAATACATTATATTTGTTATATTTTCAACACACATTTCGTTCCCATTAACAGTGATTTAATCGGCCAATAAAACCTATTAAAAACGATTACAGTCGCGCTTAGCGCTCAAAGTATGAGCCTTGATAATTAAATATCAGCTTAGGTCTAACCCTTTAAGCCCTGATTTTTTTATAAAAAACATGGACACCAAAAGGTTTTTTGGATTTGAAATCATCATAAATGTCTTAGCTCTTTCTGATTCATTTGAATACTTATGTTATGGGCCTGCGGCCACTATCAATATTTTTACTCTTACAGTGCGGGGACGGACTTTAGTCGGCATAATCTGACGTCTACAGACGTCAGATTCTGACGACTAAAGTCGGTCCCCGCGCTGTAAGGGTTAAAAGTAAAATATCTCACTACACTACCCATTGGAGCAAAGCCAAAATGCAGTATCTGCTTGCTCGAAAAATAAGCAGATACCGCATTTTTATTTTGCACGGCAGTACAGATACAGATATGGATATGGCAAGCAACCCAGCACAGATATAGATTTATGGAAAGCAACACCGTATCCCACTTGACAAAGTGAAGGTTGACAAAAGGAGAGCTAGATTACAGGCCGCGGCTAGCTCCTCAAAAACGGCCAGTCCAATTATTGATCTGCCCCAAACCACAGATCACCTATATTTCCCGCATTTATCCCGAGCGCAGATAAACGTTATGGTAAAAAACACGGCCACTTTCTCTCCCCCGATCGATCCTAATTTGATATTCAACCGTCACCCAGTCGTGGAATATGTCTCTCCTTTTGCCACCCGCCGGAGTGGCAGAAACCGAATAAAGACCCGCGGAACATTTCACCGGAAGTAGAGCATGAATTCCGGTTCCGGGGAATCCCCCATGGGGAAGTAGATAAGCGCGGCTGGTTGTCTGGGAAGGGCGGTGATAGGGAGCTGTCAGGGGCGAGGGGGAGGTGACAGTGTGATCCTACGGGCGAGAGACAGGGGAAGCATGCGAAGGGATCAAACCAGTAAAAAAATACAGCCATGAGATGAGATCTAAAGACATGGCTGAAAAGATGTGCTGTCAACAAGAAAGCCAGCCGGCCAGCGGCACCAGACGACGGCTGAATGTAAGGCCAAGGTCTGGAGAGCCCACCTACTGGTGCTGGGGATAAAATTCATGTAGCCTTAGCCTTTTAACCCTTTAACCACCGGTGTCGCATATATTCGGATTTTCATTTTTTATTAGCACAAGAAGTACCACCTTTTAAACTTGTTAAAGATAAAATGTGACATCAACCAGCAAGATTTGAAATGAGTTGACCTCCATTTTGTCAAATCTGAATAATTTTCACTCACTTGAAGTTGTGGATCGCGTCAGCGAGACACAACTTCAAGTTGGTGAAAATTCGGATTGAATAATTTGGCGGTTATAGGGTTAAGCTCTAAGCACGACTATTGTCCATTTTAATCTGCTTTATTAGAAGCTATAGGTTAAATCACGGTTATCGGCAATGAAATGATTGTTCAAACATCGAGATCCGTAAATGTTAAATTTTAAAAGTACAATCAGGGTAGACAATGGTCTTTACCATGGTAGACAATGGTCTTCACCATGGTAGAGCATGATATTCACTATGGTAGACAATGGTCTTCACCATCACCATGGTAGACAATGGTCTTCACCATCGTAGTCAATGGTCTTCACCATGGTAGACACTGGTCTTCATCATGGTAAACAATGGTCTTCACCATGGTAGACAATGATCTTCACCACGGTAGACAATTGATCTTTACCATAGTAAATAATAATAATAATGGTGAGTTCTTATATAGCGCACATACAATGCTCTGTGCGCTTCACACATATTACCCCTGGTCACTGGATCTGTTCATTCATGTACCATTTCAACTCCCATTTGGAGCATACAGCACTTGCAGCCATTTCGGCGCTAGGAACTAATCGCACACATTGCCATCTCTGTCCTAACAGGTACTCATTTACACCTGAGTCAAGTGAAGCATGTGAGGGTAAAGTGCCTTGCCCAAGGACACAGTATCGAAATAATGCCCCAATATTGAGAGGGGAGAAACATGATATTTCTCTGAAAATCCTGCACCAAGCGGGATTCGCAACCACACGGCAGGCAGAGATAATTGGCAAAGCTCCGCGCTCTAGCCATTGCGCCACGCCCCTCTCTAGTAGACAATGATCTTCACTATGGTAGACAATGCTCTTCACCATGGTAGACAATGGTCTTCACCATGGTAGACAATGATCTTCACCACGGTAGACAATAATCTTCACCATGGTAGACAATGATCTTCACCACGGTAGACAATATTCTTCACCATGGTAGACAATGATCTGCACCATGGTAGGTCTTCAAACCTATATGTACTTTCACCATCATGATCGATCGTGGTCTACAATGGTGTTCAATTCACCACCGTTTCGATTACCAGCCATGGTTATACCCTTTGGCAATTAAATGCAGTGGTGTAATTTCGCCTGAGGGGCGCCAGTATAATTGAATTCTTGGACCTCTCAGCATAGATGTGCCTGCTTGCATTATACCACGGAGGTATATGAATTCTACCACCACGGTTATACCTCCTGAGTTTAACTATTTTTTAGTGCGGTCATTTAAATCTTTCAAAAAATAAAAAAGACCACAGCTTTGACCCTTACAGCGCGGGATTGACTTTAGACGTCAGAATATGACGTCTTAGACGTCAGATTCTGACGTCTGTAGACGTCAGATTCTGACCTCTAAAGCCGATTCCTACACTGAAAGAGTAACAATATTTCTAATGGCCGTAGACCCATAACATAGGTTTTCAATTGAAGCGGAAAGAGCAAAAAAAAACATTTATGACGACTTCAAATTGAAAGAAACCATTTGGTTTCCATAGTTTAGATAAAAATATTTCAGCACTTTAAGGATTAAAATCATTTAGGCGAAAAACTGACGACTAATAGGTGGTGAAAAGAATGCGAAAATTGACAATAGCGGCACCAATAAATACTTCGTTCAAACTAATTAAACTGAATCTTTACGACCAGGCGACGAAATGGCAGCGTAAGAATGTGCCAGTAAACGTGTGTGGAGAGATAATATTTACTGTGGTGTGAAGACAATGATGGAGGTGATAATAGGAGCAGTCAGTGTGTGACAGCCTCCGTGACAGCAGCTGTGGCCACACCCGTGACAGCTGTAACGAGTCAGGAGACTCTGAAAAATAGATACACAGACGGTAGAAGTGCATTTCTGCCGTCTGCGTATCTATTTTTCTTTCACACAAATATTGCTAATGCAATGCTCATATAATTATTGTCTGATCATTGCGTACAGTACATGGATGTGGTCTGAAGAAAACAACATTAAGGAGGCCACCATTCAATTACTAGGGAGGGGGGTGGAGTTTTTGAAAATATTCAATATATATTCAATTTTTTTCCAAGTGCCATTAACTATTTATTTACAAAATGCTCTGCAGACAATTAGGCCTATTTCTTTCATGTTCTATTTAATGTGGTCTGAAAATGTTTTTTTTTCCAAAATACTGCAGCCCCCCCCCCCCCCCCCCAATAATTGAATGGTGACCACCCAAGTCACTCACGCTGAACTTGTGTGAAGTAAAATTCTGGTGGTGTTTGTGTTCGTTTTGATTCAAGGCTTTGTGCGGCATAAATCTTCATAATTATACAGTTTGATGTATTCCTAATGAAGTAAATACCTATAACACCCCATGTCGTCCTTTGCGGCCATCCCAGTAAGCACAAAACATTTGTATAACATTTATACAATGTTGGACCAACGTATAACTGTTATACAAACGTTTTGTGTTTACTGGCCATGCCTTCAAAGATTGATTTTCTATAGTTTATATGCATGTGGCGGGCGATCTTATGTGTATAAAACAGGGAAATCTCATAAATCAATTGTTCCCCCTCCGTTGAGCGTTATGGTTACATGTTATCTCTTCATGATGAAGTCCATATTTCAAGCAGACAGAAGTCTTCCTTTGATAGCCTTTTGTATGGTTTAGGGTGTGCGGCTCCCCATCCTATAGACATAAAACAGGCAAATGCGATAAATAAATTGTTGCGCACTTCACCGTCGCTGTTGAGTTGGTCAATGAATAGCCGTCAGCGGTCAAAGGTGGTCGGCCGGGTCCAGCGGCGACGCAGGTCATCGAGTGCAAGTGATCATGGACTCGACACCAGCGCGAACTCAGATGGGGCCGATTTGATCCTGGAAAACGCCGGACCCGGATCCGATAGACTGGAATCTGTCGCGTGAATTGCAAAGTCAAAAGGCAGTATCTGCTTACTTGTATAGTAAGCAGATACTGCCTTTTGGCTTTGGGCGGCAGTGTATGGCTCGAGCCGCAATTAGGTGGGACGGAGCTGTTCTGTGGAGAATTGACCAGCCACGTAACGGTTTAATTGTGGATATTGTTGTCAGTGTGTTAGGAGGCCCGTGGGATGCTGGTTTGTAGGAGTGTTAGGGGGCCCTGGAGACAGGGCATCTGAGATGGCCAAGTAACGGTCGCCAGTAAAGGGGTTGCAGGCTCAAGCGTGATACATCGCACCGCTGGAAAGTCTGGAAATAACCTTCTGGATTCCAGAGTAGATTTTTTAAATACCGCATTGCAGTTTTCTATGTTGAAAATGAAAAAATCGTTTGCATTTGGTAACACTAATTGATTATAATAGCCTAATACAAGGTAAATCTGATATGCAATTTGCGTACTAAGCTCAGTCACGGAGGCAGCCCATAATATTGAATGTTGACGAGTGAGAAGAAACATTTTGATTGTTTGAAACTTTAGCAACACAAACGGGGAATGAATGCGAGTGTGTATTAGCTTCATAATTTCAAAAAAATAAAAATAAGTCTGCGTGTAGATTTATGCCGGAACAAAAAAAACACCTGCTTGAAACACCTAAAGGCAGAATTCTTAGAAAACGTGAAGGACAAAACTGAAAGAAAGCATGACAGAAATGCAAATAAATGAGTTTTTAGGCCTCCTTTGTACATATATAGGCTTAACTGGGCCCGAAGAACCTCTTGAGTATGGTGAGATGAATGAGATGACACTGCCCTCCAGGCACAGGATTCGAAATTCGAGCCCTGGCGGTCTGAGGCCGAACACGCTACTTCTCGGTCACAGAGGCTCTCCACAATATTGAATGTTTATGAGTGAGCGGGGTAGAAAGATTTTGTTTCTTTGAAACTTGAAGGCCAAAGTGGGGTTCGAACCCGCGATCTCCGACTTTCCAAGCGGCAGCTTTAACCACTGCATAAGGACCCCCGCCCTAGAAAGCATGACGGAGAGTTAATTACATTATATACGTCAATTCCAACTCAACATTGTCACGTACATTATTGGATCAATTTAATAACTATGGCATCATTATGAAACATGAATAGGATCACTAGAGATTATCTGCCTCGCAAAGCCTCACAGAACATACATTTATAGTAAATACAGCCAGCAATTTCGTGGATGTCGTGCAAACATCCAGCTGAGACAGTATTTTATGTCTTTAACCCTTTAACCATGAGACAGTATTTTATGTCCTTAACTCCTGAAGCGCTGAATTTTTTTTCTGAAAATCATAGAAACTAGAGGTTTTTTTTGTCAAATTGAAATCATCATAAATGTCTTAGTTAGCTCTTTCTGATTCATTTGAATACCTGTGTTATGGGTCTACGGCCATTAGAAATATTTTTACTCTTTCAGTGCGGGGATCGACTCTAGTGGATCCCCGCGCTGTAAGGGTTAAGCCCTCACGATGCATTAAAACATTTTTTTACATCCCTGAAAACAGACTTAATTTTCATACGACTAGGGGTTTTAGAATGAAAATTTTCATAAAACTTGATTACAAATACATGGCAATTTTCATTAATTTTCCACCCACTTCGAATCATCTTCATCCACTACAAGTCGTAGTGGATGAAGATGAGAATGGTAAATTCAGGCTTGAGAGGGTTAAATCAGGTTGTTCCGCTTTACTGATTCATAATATTTCCTACTGACGAGCCCCACTCCTTAGAACGTTGACCACGCTGCGCATGCGGGTGTACCCACAATTCTGTGCTCAACTGATTGTGACGATCCCCCTCTACTTTAACTCATAGACTACCAAGTTGATTTGAAAGTATGCACATCATCGCAGACTGTGTGGAATACACAATAAGATAACGGTGTCACTGCAAGGAGTCTAAACACCCATGGAAGGATCAACACTGGTGGCGTATTCTTTGCTTTAGCGATGTTGCAAAGTTAAAATAATCCCAAACATCCAAATAACATTTGGAAGTGGGTGGGTGGGTCCAGGGCCATTTTGGATAGAAAATAGAAAATTGGAAAACCATAAAAAAAATAAAATCTTTGATGATTATTGGTTTCCAAATAAAAAAAAATCGGATAGGGGGGTGGGTGGGTGTGGTGAGCTCTATCCAAATGTTATTTGGATGTTTGGTAGTTTTTTACCTTTGCAACATCCCTTACCTTAGCTTCACAACTCTTATACAACAATATGGTACATAATTCCCAGCAAGCACAAGTCGTTGTACCAATGTTGGTTTAATGTTGGTCCACCGTCTAAAGGGACGGACATCTGCACACCCAGCGTGTCACATGTAATAAGCTGGAGTGTACCTCCATGTGGCACACAATTAGGGCGTATCTTTGATCCTTGTGGTCTACACTGCCTTGTCCGGAAGCATCCTCTGACATTTCCAGGCATTTCCTGGCAGGGGGGGGGGGGTCAGAACATGTCTGCAGCTTATTGTCATGACAACACGGGACAGCCCAAGTCTAGGAGCATTCCTGTCGGGGAGAAAGTCCACACACAAATTGACTTCTTCCCATTTTCAATTGAAGATTTTACCATGCATAATATTATACGTCATTGTTTACTGATTCACCATGCAGTGCACGCATATGCCGGGGGATGCTTTAGGCACTTATATCTTCTATTGGGCGGCGGGGGCCTTGGTGTAGTGGCTAAAGCTGCATGCCCACTCTGGCATCCAAATTTCAAAGAAACCAAATGTTTCTTCCCTGCTCACTCGTAAAGATTCATTATTGTGGGGAGCCTCCGTGACTGAGAGGCAGTGTGCTCGGCCTCAGGCCGCCAGGCTTCGATTTTCGAATACTGTGTCTGGAGGGCAGTGTCAGCTCATTCATTGCACCATCTTCAGGGGGTTCTTCTGGCCCAGTTTAGCCCATTTTTATTATGTGCACAAAGGTGGCCTAAAACATCATTCATGTCATCTCATTTATCTTTTTTTGGGTTTGCAATTGATAACAATTAATTTCCAATAGTGTAAAATTGACCAACCACAGATGGATCATGATCAGATAATATGCTTAAAATCGTCAGAGGCTGACAACTGACAGGTACATGCTTCTGCTAGTCCTACTGGAGGTGATGTGTGAAAATATAAAGACAATCGGACTTGTATGTAAGTAACGCTATGGTTTCGGAGATATGCGCCAGAAACGAAAGTGGATGGACAGCCATACCATGCATACGGATCTAACATACTTTATTCTCCTTTGTTAGCTTGCCAAATTAATTGAGAATAAAATAGTTCACCCTGTCCAACTTATAGAAGTGAATTTCATGCCAAATATTATCACAGGGCTATGGTATTTTCTTCTCAAGTTATCGACGCGCAGAAGTATTCTATCTTTGCCTAACCCTTTCAAGCCTGAATTTACCATTGTCATTAACATCGACTAGAAGCCGCGAATTCCTGCCGCAATTCTCGACTTGTAGTGGATGAAGATGATTTGATGTGGGTGATAAATTGAAGAAAATGGCCATGTATTGGTAAACCAGTTTCATGGAAATTTTCGTTCTAAAACCCTTGGCTGTAGGAAAATTAACTCTGTTCTTAGGAATGTAAAATGATGCTTTAATGCATCGTGAGGACTTAAAGGGTTAAATAGCTTTTATTTAGGCTGACAAGGAAGAAGAAGAATTACTTTATCCACATGATATATAAAACACTAAAATTCAACATTTCCATGTGGCAACGACAATCACTATATCGGGCATAACACAGATAAGCAAGATGCCCATGAGTTAGGGGATGTTGGCTTAATGTTTGGCCAGCGTCGCAGACGGTGGGCCAATATTGAGCCAACATTGAGCCAATGTATCGTGTTCCCTGGATACCGACTGAATGTCTGTATTGACAAAGTGTACATCATAATTAAGTATCCCCGAGGTGTTTATAATGTACTACATTTGTACACAGATTGTGCATAGCATAGATTTGCTGACATGCGGGTGCGGGTCATTGTAAACACAACATTCCTCTCCATCCTATAGCGAACATGGTGCAGATAGGAGAAATATGCTTATTAATTCATTTAAATTGTAGATTTAATGTTAATTAGCTCATGCACTGCTTATAGTGGTTCATTGCTAAGTCAAAATACTTAAATAAGCATACATGGTGTGCCTGAATAAAGCTTGAGGGACGTGTTGCTCATAACCATGAGAAAATAGAAAATATTGCCCAGAGTTTTAAGGCTCTATAAAAAATATAAAAAAATACTTGTATGGCTTTAAGTAAATATGTAGGAAGAATTTCCCAGGCACATTTGAAAAATAAACAAAATCCAACAGAATTGATTTGCGGATGGCTGCTGGCCGACTAGCTCACCGGAAACGTCTCAGACACAGACCACCACATCTCACCAAAACGTGCGTGAGGGTTGAATTAATGGTGAGCCAACGTCGCAGACAGCGGGCCAACATTAAAAAGACATTTTTTGAAAAACTAATGAATATTCAATATCTAAATCTTCCTCCCTACCCCAATAGGTGAATGGTATGGCTAATTCAGCAAGGCTTGGCCTGACGGCCTCGCTGTGTCAAGACTTGCTGCCAGGAAGATGGTATATCCATGACTTGCATAACGTAGGTATTCAAATGAAGGGGAAAGAGCTGACTAAGACATTTATGATGATTTCAAATTGAAAAAACCCTTTGGTATCCTGGTTTATATAAACATATTTCAGGGCTGTAAGAGTTAATGAAAGGGGTCTCTGTTCATGCAAACACATAATCTTTCCATGTAAACACCTAATCCTAACCCAGCTAACAAGAAAAACCTATGCCGGTTTAATGTTGGTCCAGCGTCGCAGACGCTGGCCCAACATTAAACCGGCATAGGCACGATGTGTTTCATTGCAGGGGTTGATTCTGACTCAGATAAATCACTCACCATGAGAGAGAAGGGATTATAATAACAGGGGTTCCGTACACAGAGATTTGACACGCACGGACTGATTAATCTGCTTATCACTCTGCCGGGGAGTGTTTGATCCACAAATATAATAACTCGCGCTATCAGTCACTGTATCGCCGCCACCGTCCGCGCTCTCATGCCTTATCACAATGTCGACAGACTTCAATGTGTCGAGGAGAGATATTACATTCCGCGTGTCTGCGCACTCTATGAAAGCATGAAATTTGAAAGGGATTGGGTGTTTCTATGTTTGTAAAACCGGACTGTTGAAACATGCTTGTCAATGTGGCTGCATCAACCCTTACAACGCCCAGCCAAAGGGACCAAAGGGTTTTTTCAATATGAAATCATCATAAATGTCTTAGTTAGCTCTTTCCACTTCACTTGAATCTCTATGTTATGGTCTACAGCCATTATACATTTTTAATTCTTTCAGTGCGGGGAGCGACATTAGACGACAGAATCTGACGTCTATAGACATGCATGTTATAGACGTCAGATTGTGACGTAGACCAAAAACATTTAGGTATTCAAATGAAGCAGAAAGAGCTAACTACGACATTTTTAGTCTCTATGGCAAAAATATTTCGGTCCCCGCGCTGAAAGGGGTAACATGCACTATAGCCAACGTGGCTGAACCAGAACTTGAAACTGAAGGTTTCACAGATTGTGCGCAATGAAAAACGTGGGACTTTTCTTTGAACGGTTATCATGGTTATATCTAAGACGTGGCTTCGATTATTCGGGTTGATAAACGGTTTATCACAATCAGCAACAGCACATTTAATCTACTACATCACATGCTCAGCTCATTTGTCGTAACGTCATTAAAAAATTATGGACACTTTTCGGACCTTGGCGTGGAGATCACTCTCAGTCACCTACAAGTCGAAAAAAGTTGATTTTCCCAAATAAAACGCAAGGAGCAACCCACGGCCCATGTGGGCTCGTCCACAGCTACTTTAAAACACACAAATAAGTATCTAACTCGTGTCTTTTTAAGGAAGGGGATGTGGCGCTTTGGTAGTGCGCCTGACTCTCTCGCCAATCATGCATGCGTCCTAGGTTCGGGCCTGGCTGATCCTGCGTGGGGTTTTCAGATAAAATCCTCGTTTCGCCCTTCTCATGTGACTATAGGCGACCAGGCTAATGGCGGCCTCGTCATGTTAAGTTGAAACCTGTGTATCGACTTTAATTTCGCGCGGGGCCACGCGCTGCGCGCTCCTTCGCTGAATCATGTTTGGAATAATTGGACTAAAATCATGACAATCTCGTGTGTATAGACAGCTAACTTTCGCCTGGATTTCCAACACACATGTCTAAATTTGAAATCATATTTACTAAGGTTGTTATCAGGGTAGGGTACGAGATTTTCTCCGTGTGAAAGTCGCGATGTTACGAAAAAATGTAGGCCCTATGATAAATAATACTGGCATCATCGCTTGTAAAACTCAGCGACGGACGTAACTATATAGGCTATAACTCTTATTTGTGGGCATGGGAAAACACGCAGGAGACATAATAAATCATCTTCAAGCGAGAAAAAACTGTCAGAGGGAATTCTGGAATTCTACACGCCTACAGGGCACGCGTACGCGCATTCTCGTGCAAGTCACGATATATCGTAGGCTTCGGATTGGTCGACCAATCCGAAGCCTACGATATATCGTAACTTGTGCGAGAATACGGGCCCTGGTCACACGCCGAGCAGCTGCACCAGGATCTGCTCTGTTGCCCCAGGTATCACAGCTCACGCACATTTTCATCGCAAAAAAATCCTTTGGTGAGTTTATTCCATAATTAATCCCTTAAGTGCTGCAGTACTTGACATTTTCACCCATATCCCTGCGTAGTATAAACTGCAGCTATAATTGACGATTGGTGTTGTATTTTAAATCTACCCCCGCCAATTCGATAGATTTTGCTGAGTGCTTTTGTTGTATGAAAGACCCCCCGGCACTAAAAGAGTCGTTATTTCAGTCGGCAATGCCAATGCTGGGTCAGTGTTGACCCACCGTCTGCGAAGCTGGATCAACGTTAGCACATTATTCGTTCAATGTTTACAGGGGCAGGCTATATCACCTGGTCGGTAGATGATGATCACGACACACCTGAAAATACAGCATATTCGTGCCCAGTGAAAATGATACTCGCCTAAAGGCCCACATCATTTTCTGTAAAAACATGTGGAAAATCGATATGAATTTTGAATCAACGCCAATGCCGTTGATTCAATGTCGCAACAACGTCGTGTGCCCAGTGTAAAGTATCCCGTCTTAGTAACACTATTGCTTACTTGAAGCTAAGTTCTGCGTCTCGTCAAAGTAAGCATGGTAAAGTTTAACTCAGTATGTATGTCGTCGACACACTGATAATAACAGTTCGGGAGTCAAAAAAGGTGGATAGGTTCGATGAATAGATATTACCAGAAATTCATTACACGCATAGATAACCTCTAGTCATATTAAGAGCTTCGATATGCACTATGGCACATTATAATACAGAAACTGTATCCATGTCATCAAAAGAGGTTCGTATACGTGGAAAACATGTACTATGCCATATTAAAACGATATAAACTATATGACGCGTGGAGTAATAGTGAGCGCTTACTCTGGTCTCTATCTCCATGCTTTGGTGTATGGTTATTGGAGGCCCCTCTCCGTGAGACAAGAGCTGAACCAGAGTCGTTTGAAGCCCTTGGCTTCGCCTCGGGCTTCAAACGACTCTGGTTCAGCTGTAATCTGGTAATCTCACTACTCGGGCCTCAAATAACCATAACGCCCTCGAAATACTAGCCATTGTTATATTCAAATTCAGTTACTTCACGACTCTGTTTTACCGATGAAACTGAATGATATACCAAACAGACGTCAACAAATCCAAATAGCCTCTGTAGAACGGTATAATGTAACCAGACGTTAAATGTAACCGGTTACATTATACGTCTGGTTACATTATACTGTAACCAGACGTAAAATGTACCCGGTTACATTATACGTCTGGTTACATTATACGGTTCCACACCTCTCTAAATAAAGAGTCAATCAAGCCACTTAAATGTCATTAAATGTCAGTTTCTATACTAATTCCGCAATGTACATCAATGTCATTGGATGACGTGGTGGTATCCAACAGTCGGCATTAACGGTGGAATAATATGAAGTGTATATCATCAGTTTATGAAATGTCAACTGATGTTGTGAGATATTGTTCTTATGAAAATAACACACGCTTCATCTTGCGCTGAATATGTTAAAGAATTAACAGTATTCCACTAAATAGTTAGTGCAAAAAAATGAATAAAAAACTTTGTTTAATTTTACAGTTTTGGAAGAACTCAGTCCTGATGGCGATGATTGTATGAGACTCAGCCAATGAGAGACACCGAGACTTTCCTAAACCTTGACGCCCAATCGTTGTATAAATACATCAAGTGAATATTGCTTTACGTCGCTTTCTGTACAAGCATGGCACTATCGCGACAGAAAGAAGTCCGAAGCCGGGTCTACGCTCTACTCTTATTTCGAATGACTTCAAGGGTTCTTTATGGTGCATACAGGCAGCACTGTACACTTCATCCATTTGAACAGTTTAAAGCACTGTATATGCACAACTACGATCACAAATATCCGGCCCGTCCGGGACTCGAATCTGGTACCTTCAGGTTACAAGCCCCAGTTGGTACAAATGATCCATCAGGGCTTGCCATAAATACGCCAAATGCCACATTATACAAAAAATCATGGGATGAATAGTGAAACCATAAATGATATCATTTTCAATCACCTATAGGTGTGAATTGCGGCAGCAATTCACACCTATAGGTGATTGAAAACGTCAGTAGATACCTTTGTGCTGCAATTTACAGCTTATGGCAATGAAAATGTGAGTAGATACCTTGGTGCCTGAAGGGTGAAGCCAAGTCCAGACGAGAATAAATTGAAAGTGATAAAGTGAGGTCTTACTTTTTGGGGCTGAGTATCATGTCAGACAGAATCTGCCTGTGTATGTCCACCTGATCGGGCGACACGGAGGTGACGTCATTATTGTTTTTCTCCATGGTGTAGCAGGGCTTCCCCATCACGCCTGCCTTGTCACCGCTGGCCGCGCAGACATCCATCTGATCTCACCAGCATCTCGCGGCGGCGAGATCTCCTCGCTCGGCGGCGGCGGGGGCTCCGGCTCCACCGCGGGCCCCTCGACACTTCACCTTTAACCCCGGAATTCTAAGCCCTCTCGCCTTTTTATCCGATGTCAAGAAGCGTTCTCCGGCTTATCCATCAGTTGTCCCCCCACCTCTGGCCCCTCTTTGTGTCGGAGCTTTACTTCTGTCTGTTTGTCTACAAGTGCAGAAGACGACGGGGCTAGTCTCAATGTGTTTATCACTCTGGATCCTGTGTCTGTTATCACATCAGTATCGCCGTGAACAGGGATTCCCGAGACAGACAGGATCGGTTCAGTCCATGGACTGATAGTATCCCCGGGGACACGGGATACTGCGGCTCAACCAGTCATCTAACTCACAGGAAGACACACGCTGGGCCACACAGGTTCAATATTTCACTGCACTTATCATGACAGTTCCTAGATGGGGAAAAAAAGCTGGGCTGCGTAAGTTCAAGTATCCATAATCAGTATTATTATCTCCGTGGCTCCTCTGTGTACGCTGATGAGAATTTTCTCCACCTTTTTTACTCCCTTAGCTCATGCACATAGTGTGTTATTATGCAGTGTAAGACATACTGTCGCTGAATCCAATAACGAGTTGTGTATCCTGGATTTCTTGATGTAGCAAAATCCTTTTCGGAGAACTATTTGGCTCTGGAGAGATTTGTTCTCCTTTTTTATTATTAATTGATGATTAGATTCACTGGATGTCTTGTCGTTTCATATGACATATTTTTTTAGTTTCTCCAACTAATATCGCTAACACAAAAAAAAAGGTTTTGCTTGAGTTGTTTTTGCAATAATTGCTGACAATTTGTCAGCTATTAGCCTATCAGAAAGATAGAAAGAAGGAAAGATAAATTTTGCAATTTAAGACGATTTTGTTAAAATTACACCGTCACAGAAAATAGAAACAGTTGTATTTGTCTGATAAAGATAAATCCGGGAATGAGTAGGTATCAGACGGTATTACTATGGGGCTGTATCCGTTGTCATCAGTCCGGCCGGCAATCCGTGCAGGGGTCGGGGCAGGGAATCAATGCGGGATCCACCCCGCGGAGAGCCACATGTGCTGTGAGGAGGCTGCCACGCGTCCGCACGGATTGAGCGTCTCCACACGAGTGACGGCGACGTCCGCGCGGATCCGGAGTGCCGCCGCTAAGACACAGACCCGGGCAGATGCTCACACAATATACCGCACTTGACAGTCAAAACACCGCTCTGCAGGTAAAGCCAGAAGGCGGTATCTGCTCACTTGTAAAGTAAACAGATATTGCCAATACACCGCATTGGAGAGTCACAACACTGCCCCGCAGGCAAAACCAGAAGGCGGTATCTGCTCACTTGTAAAGTAAGGAGACATTATCTTTTTGCTTTGCGCGGCATGCTGTGGATGAGGAGCAACCAGAATGCTGTGGCCACGAAAACACCGCACGCTGATTCAATATTGGTTTAATGTTGGGCCAAGTTGCCCCGGCTCTTACTCTGGATTATTGTTGTCATTGCCGTTGCTGCTTCTGGTAACAAAGATATTGTTGCCACGTTTGTTGTTGACCAATTTTACTGCTGGCAGTGCTGCAGCTGTTGATACTGTTGCTACTGCTGCTAAAATCACCGTTACAGCATTGTTCAAATTATCAGCCTATAGCTGCTATCGCTACCCTCTGACACAGGATTATGTTGTCGTTGCAGTTGTTGCTAACAAAAAAAATGTTACCGCTGTTGTCGTTGCCAATGTTACTGCTGCTGTCGTAACTGTTGCTGCTGCTGCTGAAAAATCACTGTAAGTTACAGTTGGTGAAATTATTATAGCTACTATCGCTGCCCTTTGACACAGGATTATTGTTGTCGAGGCAGTTGCTGCTTCTGGTAACATATATTGTTACCGCTGTTGTTGCCACGTTTTTGTTGCCCATTTTACTGCTGCTGTTGATGGTGTTGCTGCTGCTGGTAAAATCACGATTACAGCTGTTGAAATTATTGTAGTTACTACTGTTTATGACACTACTGTTGTTCTTATTGCAATGTTATCATTGTTGTCGCTGCTGGTTTGTTGCTGATGTTGTTGTTGCTGTTGTTGATCACGCCGATACGGGTGTCAGTGTTATCATGGCTGCTGCAGCTTCTGTGAAAACTGTTTTTGATGGGGATACTGTTATTGATGAGGATACTGTTGTTGCTGCTGATACTGTTATTGTTATCTTTGGCGATATACATATTATGTTTGTATATATTATTATTGTTCCTAATGTTGTCGCTGTTGTTTCCGTTCCTAGTGTAATTGCCCACCATGTTGTTGGTGGTGGTTATGCTTGTGGCATCAGTATACTATTGCAATCTATTTTACTGTTGTTCTGTTGTTGTCATTACCAGTTATTGTTGCTCCTGTTGCTCTTGTTCCTCGTAGTATTTATTACGTTGGTTGTTGCTTCACATACCTATTTTGTTGTTGTCTTGGCTGGCACTTCTATGCTGTTTGTGCGACATCCTACTTGTATGTTGTTTTGCTGTTGCTGATATCGTTGTGCCATTAATGTTATTGCCACCTTTGTAACTCCCATTGTAGATATACCACCATTGACATATCAGTATACCTTTGTTGCATGTGCGGTTGTTGTTGTTGTTTTTGTTGCTATCGTCTACAGTGGAATCACGTTTCACGTCGCATCTGTTGCTGCTAAGATGCAGATAACGTTGTTGTCATATACTGCATATACATCCCACCGGGCGCACGATGTTGTTGCGACATTGAATCAACGTCAGCGACGTTGATTCAACGTCGCAACAACGTCATGCGCCCAGTGGGATGCTGATGTTTCAGATGTTGCTGTGGCTGCTGCAGTTGATGTTGCTGGAGTTTTTTGACATATTCTTGATGCAACGCTGATGCAAGTCGTACAGATGCTATTGCTAATGTTGCTATTTTTGTTTTCCCTTCGCTGTAAAAACTGCTGCTTGCTGTTGTTGCAACTGTTAGTAATAATATTATTTTATTAATAATACTGATGTTTCTACTAAACCATGTTTGCAAATGTTATGGCCTTGTCAAACGTCATGTGATTCTAAATCTAATAATTTAGCCTCTCCATTTAAACTAATCCCGGTAATTAGTCTGATGTACTTAGTGTTGGGTTACGCATTCGCCTCATTATAATGTTGTTTTCAACATTATGGAAGGTAAGTTTACTACAATCTTTAGCATTTTTATGTTGGCCATGCTTCGTCATATAATCAATCAAGCTCAAAACACTTGAAGAACCAGCTGTGGTTTTTCAAATAAATTTGTGCTGCTACATCTTTTATTTGACAATCTTACCGTGTACTCTTGTATATTATTTGCATCTGATTGTTTTGTTCATATGATATATATATTCACTACAGGACCCATGTGTAAAATAGCCTGATTGCTAATAATGTCCACCCTGTATAGGCCTACATATGTTTAAATAAATAAAATAAAAATATCAGTTGAAATGACGTCGGTACAAAGACTTAGAAACGTCGTTGAGGCTATAGCCTATATCAACCAAAACACAACGTTGAAATGACGCCACATACCTCCCGGGGCTGTTCAGGATTTGGTCAATTGCGTATTCGGCAGGTGGCGCGTGTTTTGTCACACCTCCTGCTCCCGAGATGCCCCAATCATAACCTAGTAATAACACGTGTCACCTACAGCTGTGCCCTGACCACCACTGTCATGCCACTGGGTACACGACGTTGTTGCGACGTTGAATCAACGTCAATGACATTGATTCAACGTCGCAACAACGTCGTGTGCCCAGTAGGTACGTACACATCACAACGATATGTTCATGCGTACACATCACAACAGTACGCGGGCCCAGTGTGATAAAGCACGGGTCACTTTGTGTCACTGACATCTGACCCACTCCTACTTATCATTCAGCCACCTCTTCATCCGTCATATTGTGCCTTTCTAAAACAGTTCACCCACTGTCGCATAACCAAATCGATTTCTTTCACAGCTGAAATAACCTGTCACAAACAAATACGACTACATGTATGCTATTTGTTTGCAGGTTGACACCAAAGAACTGAACCTTTATTGGACATAGAGAACAACTTGTCTGCTTTTGTGGAATACAAACACCCACTCCCCTTAGATATACAGTAGACGTTGGTGAGGCTCTGTTTAAATACAAGTGTACATTTCAAGTTTCGTTTAAAACGTGGATGGTGAATGAGAATATCGGAAGTTTAATAAACTGTTCATTTATGCAATTTAGTTTGTCCTATATTCCTTTCATTTCAAACTTAAACTGCTAACAAAATGAAACAGTTTGACATCAAAGTTGTATCATATCTTAGTATCAACTAACGATTTGAAGGGATCTTTTTAACCAGTTTTAAAATACACCAATGACGTCAGTCTATTGTTAAAACAGTAGATGAGGATCTACGAATCCACACTTTGCTCACGAATCTACAGTTATTGTCAATACTGATCAAGTTGACCACGGTATTGAGGCTCAAACATGCTGATAGTGAAGTAGCGATTGTCTATCAAGTCTTCGAGCCGTGCAAGCAGCTATTATATAAATGCGTATTTTAAGTCAAAAAATAACTAAATTACGATAGATTCGTAGATCTGAATGTACTCGCGCTGCGCGCTCCGTACATTCAGATCAACGAATCTATCAAATTCCGTTCTTTCTCCTTGACAGAAAGAAGCACGCTTAAAAAGGTGGCACATATAATATGCACCGTCGGAATGGTTGAACGAGTGAAGAATATGTTCTGGTTGACATGTTTCTTATAATACATCATCGTTTTAGGTTTATCCCTTTTCCCGCCAAGGTAGCTTATTTTAATGTTCCCCCACTATACTTGAAGTTGTGTCTCGCTGCCGCGCAAATTACTCATGTTTATTTAATTTGCGACTACACTTTTGCAGACCCATTTTATTCGAAATAACATGTCAATAAAACAGCTTAAAAACGACTTTAGTTGCGCTTCGCGCTCAAAGGGTTGAAAGATAAGTTCACATTATTGTTGGTGGAAACGGATTAACCCTTTAACCGCCAAATTATTTAATTGGAATTTTCACCCACTTGAAGTTGTGGCTCGCTGACGCGATCCACAACTTCAAGTGAGTGAAAATTATTCAGATTTGACAAAATGGAGGTCCACAAATTTCAAATCTTGCTGATTAATGTCACTTTCTATCTTTAACATGTTTAAAAGCTGATATGTAATGTGCTTTGAAAAATGTAAAAAACGAATATGGACAGCACCGGCGGTTAAAGGGTTAACACATACCTTTTGTGTATCTTGACTTTTTGTATCATGTCATTACAGACTGATTGGTGGTACATTTCTTCGAAATGTTGATTTTTTAAAGATAACTATTGCCCCTGCTGCCATTTTGCGACGCTGGTCCAACATTGAGCCACCATGGGGTCAATGTATCGTGTTTGGGCTGTCGTGAGTAGGTGATCATGTTAGCTAGTTGACATCGTCACCATAATCACATACCCTGCCAAAAGTAATGCATTCTGGATTTTTGTTCGAAAACTATACTTCCCAATGAGATGAGACGCTCATTGTGAAAAATGACAGAAAAATGCATTTAGACATGACAGCGAAATGCTTTTATGTCAGAAGGGAAAACTGCAACAAGACAGTGTTATTAGAAAAAGGTGCACTCGAGGAAGCGATCACCGGGTTGTATTTATTTTAACCCTTTAGGCGCTAAGCACGACTGTAATCGGTTTTAATTCATTTATTAGTTGATTAAATCACTTTTATTTGGAATGAAATGCGTGTTTAATCATTTTTGTAAATGTTCGGTCTTAAATTAAACAAATAATGGGTGACAAATTAAATTGAATAACTTAGCGGTTAATGGGTTAATACAGAACACTCCACAGAGGAAAAATCATCCTAATGTGTATCTGTTAACCCTTAACCCCTTAAGCGCCGGTGCCGAATATATTTGTTTTTTCACTCAATTATTACCACATTCAGTACCGCCTTTAAACATGTTAAGGCCATAATGTGACATCAATCAGCACGATTTGAAAAGAGTTGATCTCCATTTGGTCAAATCTGCATAATTTTCACTCACTTGAAGTTGTGGATCGCGTCAGCGAGATACAACTTCAAGTGGGTGAAAATTTCTATTGAATAATTTGGCGGTTAAAGGGTTAAAGCGCTACATCAATGGCATAATGTTTAACCCCCGCCCCCTTCTACCGCGACCCGCAACTTTAATCGGGTGAAAATTACTCATATTTGTTCAACTTGAGACCAAACATTTGCAAAATCTTATTTATCATTCCCAATAAAAAGCTAAAAAAATATATTAAAAACGACAATCGTCAGGATTAGCGTACAAAGGGTTAAGCTGTAAAGCATCTAGAACGTTGGTTACTATGGTTACGTGGAGGCCATTTTAATTCGTTTGGGAAAGTAAAATGGACACTAATGCCTTGCCTCTCAGAATAGACAATACATTTCTATCCCACTGATTAGTCCACATGTTGCACAATAGTATTGTTATTCATCTCACGGAACGACTGGGATCACTACCGGCAGATATCAGTAATAGAACACTAGATAAATATGGAGACAGGCGGCGTCAGCTGCCCTCGGTCAGTGGCTTTATTCAGTACGTTAACCCTTAAAGCGCTGAAATATGTTTGTATAAACCATGGAGACCTAAGGGGTTTTTTCAATTTGAAACCATCATAAATGTCTTAGTTAGCTCTTTCCGATTCATTTGAATACCTATGTTATGGGTCTACGGCTATTACAAATATTTTAATACTTACAGTGCATCAAGATTTACAAAATAATGTTTGTTCTCAAATTAAATAAATATCAGTAATTTTCACCCACTTGGAGTTGTAGATCGCGGCAGCGAGACACAACTTCAAGTGGATGAAAATTAGATAACTAAAGGGTTAAAATTAACGTTTTTACGTGAGTACATTGCCAAGCACAGTACGTATACTTCGACCAAACGATCCAATATTGGGTCACGGTTTGTGTTGGTAAATATATAGTGTTTGCTGGTGTAAGAATGGTTTTGAGTGAGTGAGTGAGTGAGTGAGTGAGTGAGTGAGTGAGTGAGTGAGTGAGTGCGTGAGTGAGTGAGTGAGTGAGTGAGTGAGTGAGTGAGTGAGTGAGTGAGTGAGTGAGAGAGAGTGAGTGAGTGAGTGAGTGAGTGAGTGAGTGAGTGAGTGAGTGAGTGAGTGAGTGAGTGAGTGAGTGAGTGAGTGAGTGAGTGAGTGAGTGAGTGAGTGAGTGAGTGAGTGAGTGAGTGAGTGAGTGAGTGAGTGAGTGAGTAATATAGTCTACTATATTTAGCTTAATAACAATCTGGAGAAGCCACCACAGCTCATCCAACAACTCTGTCGTGCAAAGTCAGAAGGCAGTATCTGCTTACTTTGCAAATAAGCAGATACTGCCATTTGGTTTAGCACAGCAACATTGTAGAATACAGACCCTGGTGACTTTTCCAATGGAAAACAACAGGGCAGCACGGTACTGACAGCTGACCTAGAGGTCTATGCTTTGTAGATAGATGTTTCGCGTCTTCTGATCTAATAGATAGCTTCACTCCTGGCGCAGTGCCGCTCGCTTGCTCACAGAACCTGCCCCGCCCCCACCCCACGCATGCGTGCACTGATGTATCAGTGAAAGAGATAGCACGAGTGAGTGGAGGAACCCATAAAGTAAAGTGCCACCAGTAAAACATCCTGTCCGAACAAACAAGAAACCATGGAGACCTAAAGGTTTTTTTCAATTTGAAATCATCAGAAATGGCTTGGATAGCTCCTTCGCTTCATCTGAATACCTATGTTATGGATCTACTAACATATTAAAAAAAAATCAGAATCTGACGTCCAAAGACGGTCTCCGCTCTGAAAGGGTTAAATGGCTAATCACGCCTATAGCTGTTTTCAGCATTGATTCAAATTGCATGAATAAAACTAATTTTCACCCACTTCAACTTGAAGTTGGGAATCACGAGTGAAAATTTGAATTCTAAAACTTAGCACGTCTGTAGACAGTATTCCAGCACATTTTCTAGCCGTCTGATGCAGATCACAAATATATTATGCAAATTCAAATGAATCGGGCTTTAGGCCACCTTTGAGCACATACAGGCTAAATTGAGCCAAGAGTTTGACTGTATGCATCATGATTTGTTGATAGCAAAGCTTGATGCATATTTATTATATTTATTAATGACATGTTCCACTTTATCACCAGGGCTGATCTAGTTAACTATGCTGACGATAATACCATATGCTCTGAACAACCAACAAAACAACAGGTGGTTGAAGTTTTGCGGGCTGAATCAAATCTTGCAATAGAATGGTTCACCCGCAATCTAATGCTTGCTAATCCACAGAAGTTCCAGGCATTATTCTTGAACTGTAAAGAGGAAAATTTTACATTTGATCGTCATCATGTTACTATAATTCCAGACGATGTTGTGGAATTTTTTGGTGTACACTTAGACTCTAAATTAAATTTTGAAAACTACATATGACACATTTGCAAAAAAGCTGGAAATCATCCTAATGTTCTAAAACAGCTTTCTAAATTCCTAAACAAAAATGATAGAATGGCGATATTTAGAACATTTATTCTATGTCACTTTCAGTTTTGTAGTGTAGCCTGGCACTTCTGTGGATTAGGCAGTATGGCAAAGATGGGAAAAATACAGGAAAGGGCTCTTTGATTTGTACATGGGGACTATACAAGTGATTTTAATGGTCTCCTGTCCATATCTAAGTTGCCCTCTTTGAAACTTGGTAGAGAAAGAAGCATTACAACTCTTACTTATAAAATTATGCACAACCTTGCACACTCTTATTTAAAAGATCTAATCACCCCAACCAGAAATTCAAATTTACTTTTGCCTTCTTTTAAGTCTACACGACATGGTCTAAATTCATTTATGTACAAAGCACCGAGGATTTGGAATACACTCCCCATACAAACCAGAACAGCTGCATCTCTACCAGGTTTCAAGGTGCTTAATAAAAAATGGAATGGGTACACCCATATGGGACAAGTAGGCTAATTTGTTACAAATAACAATTTTTAAATGTAAATAAATAACTTTTTATATAAATAATACAAATGTTTTTTAAGTTAATATTATATAACCATAAAGATGGAAATGAAGTTATCTGTGATAAAATGCAACCGTAAAATTAAAAGTATTAATTAATCTGGTGTGTATTTTTAAGACTTATAATTTGAATCTTGAGGAATGTAAAATGCTTTATATCTGCAATTATCTGTGATGTATTATGTCTTATGTTTGTCATATTGTTGATTTTCAAATAACGATCGGCTGACTAGCCTCTGGCTAATGTTTTCTGTAAATGAACCGATCTAAAATACAATTTATCTTAGCTTATCCACAGAATTAGAACAGTGGAATGCTAACATCGCTTTCGCACAAGTGAACTTGAGTCCATTGGCCGATCACAAACCGGGTAATTGGTTATTTCCGGTTTAAAGTTGTCATCAGTCATGACAGTAAACAAGTCCTACGGTATATGGTTATTTTTTAATAACTTGTCACTATATTTAAATTATCGAGACAACTGGCAGTCATTATACATGTAATATGATATGATCGTGCTAAATATACAAAATTAACACGCTGTCAACCGAGGTTTACTTTGAATTTTAGCACCAAGCGACGGCGTGTGCGGTGAAATCTGCCTGGCCATGCCCCTGGCTTTTAGCCTGTTGTCTGTTGAGCGGCTGGGCAGCCACTGTGAGTGTGACCTGGTGACTGCCGCTTCTCACTCGCTCACTTTTCTCACTGTCTCTGACAGTCACTGCATGTAGGCCCTACTCAGGCTACTGTCACTGTCAGCCACTTCTGTAGGCGCCCACACTTTATACGCCAGCATTCTGAACATGTCTCAATGTCAATGATTGTGACTTGTCACTGTCTCTCGGTCAGTCTTCTTCTCCTAGTAGGCCTACAGACGTCTTAAGTAGACATTTCCGAGAAGTTGTACAAGCCTAAGCCCTAATCACTAACTGTGAATACTATTTAAGGGTATTGCAAAGATAAAAAAAATCCAAACATCCAAAACAAATTTGGAAGTGGGTGGGTGGGCCCAGGGCCATTTTAGATAGAAAATTGGAAAACCAAAAAAAATTAAAATCTTTGATTATTGGTAAAAAAAAAAATGGATGGGGGGTGGGGTGAGCTCTATCCAAATTTTAGGATGTCTGGAATTTTTTGAAGTTTGCAAGGCCCCTAAGGTCTAGATCTAAATATCATTAAAAAGCTGACAGGTCCATGACCATGTGGGGGGCCTACCACTGCAGTGTCACCGGACAAATGCTGGATCAATGTTGGGTTAGGGTCATCATGGTCATAGTCTCCTTGAAATGCAAACCTTGTCAGGTTCATTCAATTTTAACTTTTATTGTTTTCACTTTAAATTTATTTATAGACTATCAATAACAGGGCAAGCTTAGATTGTTTGACAACCATGACTAAAACTAAGTGGTGGGCTATAGTCCCATGGTGATGCCGAGCGAAGAAAAAATAATAATTTATTGTATGGAATATTTCAGTAGTTAAGCCTGAACCTATTTGACATTTTTTGTTGCAAATATATTGAGTTAATTTAATGGTTTTATAAAGGGATGTAATAATGTCAATTTACTAGGCCTATAATACATGTCAAATAAACTGATTCCACATAATTTTACACAATTTTCAGGCTTTTGGCTGATAAGAAACATATTTTTACAAAAGTGGTCACTGTAGGCCTATCATAACATGGGGCACAATATAACTCATTTGAAATTTAAATGAACAACTTAATTCAGACTACTGCTATTTTAGGCCTATAAGGTGAAAAAGAAATGCTCACAATTTATAAGTGCAGTGGTAAAAATTGGCAGTGGACCACTTCAGTTGAAGACACTGTATACAGGTATACAAGCTTATTACATTATAAAATATATAAAAACAACAACAACATTGTGAAAGTGATCCAGAAAAGGATCAAACAGCCTACCGGTATATATTTCACTGCTAAAGCAAACCAAATCGAAGGCGAAAATACGCCTTCACGTTTGAAATGATAAAAAAGTGTTTTTCATAATTTACGTGCTCGCGTTGGAATGTTTCAGGCTTTATATAAACTGTATTTTTTCCGACCACATATGTGTCCTAAATTTGAAAAACAAAATGTGAGTACCAAGGCAAGTGATAGAAATACAGGCAAATTATGCACATTTTAATCATAATTATCATAAAAATACAATACACGAAACAAAATCAATATAATAACAAAACTTTTATTATGTTCATTGACAGAGAGACTCAATATGATACTAAATGTCAGTGTGATAAAAATAAAAAGTATAATAAAAAAAATATAAACTGTATATGAATATATATACCATTTATACATTAGCCAAAAACAGTTTTTATGTAGATCTAGGCCTATAATAAAATAAATCATAAAATGTGGGACATGAATATTCTATGAAATATTTTTAAAACATTATGAGAGCTTAAAATCTATGTCACTACATGTACCACTATATTTGTATATCTGGACAATTTATTTAGTTAATATGCTCTTTGTTATACCCATTTTTCAAAATTTACTTGATACTAATCTTGACAATTAACTATTAAAACATAGCAGATAATCACAGGTTTTTTTTAAATTCTGAAGCTGGTCATTTTATTAAACTAAAGGTTTTACCAAAATTTGTGAAACACATATAAACACAAAATCTTAGAAAACCAACCAAGGAATAAACTGCCATATTAAAATGGAACCGCGAAGCTTTCCAAAATGGTTGAAATGATATATTTCAATTTTGCCTAGACATAATATATTCTAATATCAAGTACCAGTAGTTTTTAACCTCTCATATTAAACCTGATAATATACATTATGGTTTTTGCAGTGACAATTTGAGTCTAGCCATATAGGCCTATATAATTTTCTTGTTTAATATACAGACAGACAGACAGATATTTTATTGACAGAAATAAAAGTCATTACAGACTTATTTGTCATAGTAATAAGAGAGATATATGTACATGTATATATACAAGACACTGCTAATATATCTCTAACCATTCAGACATTTATTACATTTTATTTTTTAACCAATGTACAAAGACACTGATCAGACAGGTGGTTGTGGCTTTCACAATAATTTGTTCTACTGAATATCAATGTTTGTATTTTAAAATGATGTAAAGAGCAGACTGTAATATCAGCAGCACAGGGTAGTGGAAGATGACCAGTCAAACTTCCAGAGCAGGTGGTGTAATACTGTTGTAACTGAGTAGTTCCTGAAACAAAAAAAAACACATTATTAGTGGGAAATTTTAGACATCCAACAAGCTTACTGTTGTCATAAAATATGTGGATAGTTCAAAATACAGATACAGTATAGTCAACAATCTGTCTGGGTCCAAACCAGATGTCAGATATTTTTTTTTATCATTTTTTTTATTTCATATGTCAGATATGATTTTGACATCAGCTTAGGAAATAAATCAAGTAGGATCTAGATTATCTTTACATCTAGCATCAGCATCACCAGAACTATGAGGAATTAAAAGTAGGCCTATTCTTGGGGTATTCACAGCTATAATTATATATTTCTATTTCAAAATAGGCCTACAGTGCATGGCAAATAAAAAAAAATCATAATACACCATAGTCTATACTATAAACCCCACTAATTTGGGCATCCGAAATATTTGTACGAAATTTGTCTCTGGATATTTTACTTTTAGCATAGGGCCTATATATATCCGGTGGTCCTACACTACGGGGGTAGGGGTCTAGAGTATTTTTAACCCTTTAAGCCCTCACGATGCATTAAAGCATCATTTTACATTCCTGAAAACAGACCTAATTCTCCTACGACTAGGGGTTTTAGAATAGAAATTTCTATGAAACTAGTTTACTAATACACAGCAATTTTCTTCAATTTCCCACCCACTTCAAGTCATCTACATCCACTACAAGTCGAGAATTGCGACAGCAATTCGCGGCTTGTAGTGGATGAAGATGACAATGGTAAATTCAGGGATGAAAGGGTAAAATAAATATTTTGAGACTGAATTTTCATGAAATAAATAATTGTGTGAAGGACATGCGCTAAATAAATATTTTATGGCTTTCAAAAAAAATTTGCCTGATCGCTTCGCTCCACATCATTAAAATTTATCACGCTTAAATTTGTAAAGCCTTTTTTACCCCTGCATCAATACTAATCGGTTAAAGTCTAGTTTGAGATCCAACTTTGTAGACAAAAAATAAATGATAAATTAAGTGAAATAAATATCAGTCAGTCAATTCTCAAGCAATTGTCACACAATTTTGTAATCATTATTAGTCTATCTAGTCTTTTGGCAACAACCCTGAAAATTTAGCAAAATTCCATTCAGCATTAAAAAAATTAGACCATTTGACATGACATTTTTGTAACGCAATTCTGAGAATAAACCAGAATGAAGTTCTCAAAAGGGTTTATACATCCTAAAAAAATTTAAGATTAATGCCAAATGACTAGAAAATAGGGTTTACAAAAATTCATGAAAATTGCTTGAGAATTGACTGACTGCAGTCCGAAAAGCTAACTTTCATTTTGGACTAGGCCTATGGCTATGCCCTATCCTTCACAGGCTCCACTGTCACCGTCGGACAGACTTCTAGACTACACAGTTACAAACACAGTGCAGTAGCTGTCAAAGCTGTGAAGCTGTCAACTCACAATATCGCGGCGCTGGCTCTGCGCTATGTCAGCCGGTGAGTTTGATATTCAACTACAGTGCAGGGGCGGATCCAGGATTTTAATAGGCATAGGTAGGAGGCTAGGTTATGTAGGTAAGACCCCCGGTCCCAGCGAGGCGGACACGGTTTGAGTTAAGGCTGTGCCTGTAGCCGTGACCGGCCTACTGACATGACTGACTGACCGTCGACGGCGTCGTGGGCGGCGATGTACGGGAGTGTGTACAAACATGGCTAATTCGAGGCAATATTGCTAATATTGGAAACATAATTAATTAAAATTATAATATGGTAAATAAAATAATATTATACATCAAATTACATACCTCAAATATATCAGAAAGATGAATTTCAGGGCTAAAACATGCAGCATCCATGATGAAAATACAACGTATTTTCAGTGTAAGCAGTGAAACCGGAAGTAGCCAATCACCCGACTGGCGCTGTCTGCTTGGACGGGAGATCGATGTACAGAAATCCCACGGAAACGGTCAAAGCTAGCATTCCATTGATATAGTTCTTTGGCTTATCTTATGGTGAGATGAGTGAGATGACACTGCCCTCCAGACATAGGATTCGAAATTCATCCCTGGATGTCTGAGGCCGAGCACGCTACCTCTCGGTCATGGAGGCTTACCACGATACTGAGTTTTACGAGTGGATGTGTTGCTAGCCAGTACCATACCCTCCCCCCCCCCTCCGCCCAATATATAATGCAATGCATACACTATAAGCTAGCCTACACTATTAGGCCTACTAGTCTAGTCTACACTACACTAACTAGACCACACTAACTATTCATGTACATCTTGTACGCTACCCCTGCCAAGTCAAACGGTAACGTTCTTGGTCTCTTACGATATCCTGTTTTGCACTCTGAGAGCGCAGAACCTTGCGTTTTAAAAAAGACCGCAGTTACAAAATGAAAAGATGTCCTATCGTGAAAAATATAACTGAATCGCGTGCTGTACACCGCACTCACCAGGTGGGGATTTAGTCACACTATGATGGCAAAATACTGATTTAATCAAACCCGCAGGAACAGATTGATATAGAATGTAGATTGTCTTGTTCGGGCACCTGTCCGTGGCGCAGAAGCAGGTGGTGCGGTGGACTCTCTTCAAATTGGACGGGGTCCCTCACTGATGGTCGGGCGCCGCATCCACTCCCGGTGCTGTATTAATTGGCCGGTCCGGGGGCTGGCGATGGGGCCTTCCATTTCCTCCTCGGATTATCCGTATGATATAAGGAGGGTGGCGGCAGTATACGGGGGATTAGACCAGTGCCGTTACCTCGCGAGTAATCTTTTAGAGGCTTACACAAGAAATACATTTACCCAATGTTGGTTGGATGTTGGGCCGGCGTCGTAGACGCCGGGCCAGCATCAAACCAACATGGGGTCAATGTTTTCTGGTTAGGTTGAGATGCGGCCCCTTCACAGACGCTGATGCAGTACTCTCTCTTTTTCTCGCAGTGTTCATTATTGTGGGGAGCCTCCGTGACCGAGAGGTAGCGTGCTGGGCCTCAGACCGTCTGGGCTCGAATCTCGAATGCTGTGTCTGGAGTGTCACCTCATTCATCTCACCATTCTCAGGAGGTTCTCTTGGCCAAGTTTAGCCTATAATTATGTGCACAAAGGTAGCCTAAAGCCCCATTCATTCATTCATTCATTCATTCATTCATTCATTCATTCATTCATTCATTCATTCATTCATTCATTCATTCATTCATTCATTCGCTCAGTGTATTTGCAGATTTTCCGCAATGTTGGCCTCCCGTGTATTTAATGCCGACTCAACGTTTATTCAACACTGGCAGCGTCGAATTAAATTCTGATCACGCCGACTTGATATTATTGGGCAAACTATCGTTTTTCTTGGGTCAGTACCCAGCGAACGCGAAACGCAGTAAACCAACGTTGGCCCAACGTCTCATGCTTGCAGGGAAGGAATCTGCACCCTTAAAGCACTATAAGCACGACAACACCTATTTTTATTCGTTTTATTTGTCCCTCAAACAAGGACTTTTCGTCCTCTTGGATATGAAGGGGTGTATCTGGCAGATACACCCTCTCATATCCAAGGTGACGTTTTGAAGGAGAAATGGGCATTGAATTCGCTAGATTGACAAATGTTTTTTTCTAAATGAAAGGGTATATCTGCCACTTTAAACACACAAAATCTGTGGAAGATAAACCCTTTCATATCTAAGATGACGAATTATTTTGATTAAAATTGTACAAATGTAAGTATT
The DNA here is from genome assembly GCA_964017125.1 of Flabesymbios commensalis. Taxonomy (NCBI): domain Eukaryota; kingdom Metazoa; phylum Annelida; class Polychaeta; order Terebellida; family Flabelligeridae; genus Flabesymbios; species Flabesymbios commensalis. The sequence continues at coordinate 57,664,298 of OZ024914.1, read as the reverse complement.
TTTCACACACAACTTCAAATGGGTGTAAAAATTAATTCGCGCTTTAAGGGTTGGAGTACTCATATAGTCTGTGGGATGAATGATCAAAAATAATTTTCCGTTGAACTTTACTTATAATTAGGTTTCTTGGTACCAAAACAAAGATAATCTTCTTAGCTAAAAATCTAGAGGGGGGTACATTTAATTAAAATGATCCAAAAATGGTAAACCGGGGCAAAATGTTCCGCCATCACCGAAAATTATATTTTGTATCCTATATTGGCCATTATCAGTGAAATCTGCACATATGAGGTGTCTATACCCAGGTTTTGCTGGTTAAATATCATTTTAAAGCCAGTTATAGATTGATCAGGTGACTTCTTGATGGCATTATCCTGATGCTCCGTGTTTTTTGGTTGTCAAATATTTAGTCGCAGCCGCCGTTTAGTTGATCTGATTCAATTATAACGACTGCCAAGTAAGTATATTATTCAACATGAGGACAGTGGAATATTTTTCTGACTTTAAATGATCTTCACTGACAAAACGTCGCGTTAAGCGGCATTTGTACATGCCGATTAATTTACCTTTTCTTTCTGATATTGCCACATTCCGCCAGGGAACAAGATCTCACCTACTAACATGTCTCAATCCCTAAATGTTAGTTTGAACGGATGCACGGTAGGCCAATGTCGACCTTGGAAGATTGTGTAAAAATAAAGTTGACAGAGTAGATGGCTTGTATATCTATTTGTACCAAACAATATAAAAATATTTCAAGGGACAGGAGGTGTAGTGGGATAATTCGGAAAATCAACTGAAATTCCAAAAAGTCTCATTGCAAAAGAAGATATTTCGCCAAAATGGTAATTACGCAAACTGAATCTACATGATTCAGTTATATCAAAATATACATGCTAAACACTGGACCAATTGTCAGAAAAAAAGCAACAATTGACGTGGAAAAGCTTACATCAACTACATCTGCATTTAAGTAGGGACATGGTGTGTGGTCTACCCACCATACTCTAATCTTAGGACGTCATAACATGTCATGTTTGAAACGAATAAACACGTGTCTACAATGCCCATTTATCTTCGTGTTCCATAAAGAATTTGAAGCAATTGGTTGTGCGAGCCTACACTTCAGGAAACAATCACCAAGTCCAGTATTCTGAAGTGAATAATAGCCTACACTGGACAACAATTCTCGAACAAAATATTATTATCATATAAATTATATTACACTGCATTAGAACATCTGCTATCTATAAAAATATTACCATGGAGCACGTTATAATGGAATCAGGTCAACTAAACGGCGGCTGCTGACTGAGGATGGGAAATGTTTGACAACCAAAAACCCCAGAGTATCCTGGCATTATAAGGATAGAACTGGACACTATAATATTTTGATGTTAAACTAACATTATTCTCACATGATGATGCAATATTTTGACATTATGATGCCACATACTGCAATTGAAATATTTATTTTGCCATTATAATGCCACAGCACTAAGTTATAATCCCATATCCTTCCATTATTCTAATTGAAGTGAATACATGAATAAGCGGACATACACTGAACAACAATACCAATCTGATGTTTTTCAACATAATATTGTATAATACATACTGTACTGTCTTAGAATATCTGTCAAACTATTAACTATTAACTGGGAATCAGATCAACAAAACGGCAGCTGAGACTAAATGTTTGACATGCGTTAATGGCAGCAATAAGTCACCTGATCAATCTAAAACTTGTTTTAAACTTATATTTGACCATCAAAACATGGGTATAGACACTTCACGTGTGAAGATATCCGTCATTTTGGCCGAGATATGACACCAAATGGAACTTTCGGTAATGGCGGGACAAATGTAAATCTGGTTTAATGTTGGGCTAGCGTCGCAGATGGTGGCCCAACGTTAAGCCAGCATTTAATTAATGCCTCGTGCTTGATGGGTACCCACTAAATAACTCACTAAATAACACTAAATAAAGCACGAGACGTCGACGCAATGTTGTTTTTGTGTTGGGCTAACACCGTAGACGGTGGACCAACATCAAAACAACATTGCATCGGCGTTTCGTGTTTGATGGGGCTGCATCGACTTATGACCAGTTCACCAGTTATCACGTAAATGACGATGAACAAAGTACACACAGAATTGGAAATGATTACATTAGTATAAATATTATGTTGAAATAACAAAAACTATAGGTGCGCTGCAATTATAAACCGCTTGCTCTTACAGACAAATTAGTGCATGTGCTGCTGATGGGTGATAACTTTTTGTTAACAAATAACATCAATTTATTTTAGGTATTTAGAAGTGTTTAAGATTATGTGAATTTGTATTTTCTCCATCGATAACGCAGTTGAATCGTTGTAATCAAAATACGGTCATAAGAGGCTGTTACGTCCCCCAAGGAAAAAAGACCATAATTCTATTTTATATGATTCTGTTTCTCCACCAATATCTGCAGCCGCGGCGTGAGGTCCTTAGACCGCCGCTGTCACACGTTTTATTGATATTTTTATCACCTATCGTCATGGCCCTTTCTCAAATGGAAATATTTGTATTGTTCAAGGAAGCGTGAGTGGGGATAATTCGGAATTCGGCGGGCACTTATCTTGATAGATCAAAACACAGTATCTTTGTTAGTATTAAAAACCTTTTAACCCTTAAAATGCTGAAATATGTTTGTATAAACCATGGAGACCAAAGGTTTTTTTTCAATTTGAAATCATCCTAAAAGTATTAGGTGGCTCTTTTTGATTAATTTGAATACATGTTATGGTTCTACGGTCATTATAATTTTTAAAAATTCTTTCAGTGCGGGGATCGATTTTAGACGCCAGAAACCAAATACGTGATTTTGACATATAAGTCTTCATAAAAAAAAAGTGGTAAAACGTCATATTCGAGATATTTTTATATATTTTTTGCTATTATCACGTCGTGTGAACCGCACACGAGAAACTTGATGCTCATATGCAAAAAGAGACACTGGAATCTGCAGAACCATAACATAAGTATTAAAATTAACCCTTTAGCCGCGAAATTATTCAATCTGAATTCTCACCCACTTGAAGTTGTGTCTCGCTGACGCGATCCACAACTTCAAGTGAGTGAAAATTATTCAGATTTGACAAAATGGAAGTCTTCTGAGACCTGCAGTCCTGAGATTTATAAGAAGGCTAGGCGTGTCACGTGACCAGGCTAAGGTGTAAGGCGCTTAGTATAGTAGCACAGCACAGGCTTAACCCTTTAACCGCCGGTGCCGCATATATTCGGGTTTTCATTTTTTATTAGCACATTAAGTAGGCCCCACCACCTATTCAACATGTTAAAGATAATATGCGACATCAATCAGCGATATTTGAAAATAGTTGACCTCCATTTTGTCAAATCTGAATAATTTTCACTCACTTGAAGTTGTGGATCGCGCCAGCGAGACACAACTTCAAGTTGGTGAAAATTCAAATTGAATAATTTGGCGGCTAAAAGGTTAACCTTCTATGCGCTGAGCATGCTTATAATCGATTAAATTTTTTATCCCAAATTTAACAAATATATTAGTAATTTTCACCAGCTTGAAGTTGTAGGTCACTGTTCTTAGACGCAACTTTAAGTCGGTAATAGCATATTTGAATAAGATAACTTGGTGGGTAAAACCGCGATCAACAACTTTAATTAAATAGTTCAGAGCTCAAAGGGTTAAATCAAAAGCTGTCCTAAAATACTAAATACACATTTTTACCGCGGTACATAGATATAGAACCTGGAGAAGGTTCTTTATATATATAATATAGGTCTACTGTAGAGAAGTAATAGGGCCTACACTATTTCGTAAAAACATACACGGCAGCCACAAATATGACAAACAGCATATATATGAGCTGAATAAGACATTTCAATCCATATATTCTCGCAGATGGATTCTGAACTGGTAGAATTTGGTGGTATGAATCCAGTCCCAGACCCAAAAGCTCTGTGAAATAAATATTATCTCAGTGTAAATGTGTTCCCTGTGTGCGGAGATCTGTTATGCGGTGCTGATATCTCTACCACGAGCACCGCATAATACCGCAATACCCGATACTATTAATCTGATTATGCTGTGCGGTTAGTATATCAGTCATAGTATTATAGCATAACTTAGGATGTAAAGTATTGACTTGATGCTTCTGACTGTCACAACAATGTCCCATGCATGGTGCAGAATTCTTAACCCTTTAACCGCCAAATTACCTAATCGGAATTTTCACCCACTTGAAGTTGTGTCTCGCTGACGCGATCCACAACTTCAAGTGAGTGAAAATTATTCAGATTTGACAAAATGCACATTTTATCTTTAACATGTTTAAAAGGTGGTAGGGCCTACTTAATGTGCTAATAGAAAATGAAAACCCGAATATATGCGGCACCGGCGGTTAAAGGGTTAAGATACCCCATAATTACACATTCATCTGAACATTAATTCCAAGATTATGGGATCACACCAAGCTATTGAGGAGAAAACTTAGAAAAAAATCGGCCCAAGTCTCGTATTATAACCCCAAATTCAAATAACAACTGAATGACGGCGCTGATTGGCCGATCTCGTCATGTGACAGGCTGAACCACTCTTCGATTGGTCATGTTGGTCGGGGGTAGAATACAAGACTTGGGCCTAACCTTTTGGACGCTACGTTATCTAAAATCTTTTTTCACCCGCTTAAAGTTGTGTCTCGCCACCGCGACCCTCAACTTCAAGCGGGTGGAAATCACACTTATTTGCTTAATTTGATAAGAAACATTTGCAAATTTTGATTACTTATTTGATTCCCGATAACCGCGATTTAACCTGCTAATAAAACCGATCGGTCGTGTTTGGCGCTTAACCCTTTCAGCGCGGGGACCGTCTTCAGACGTCATAATCCCCCCCCCCCCCACTGAAGGAATGAAAAAATATATATTGGCCGTAGGTATTCAAATGAAGCGGAAACAGCTTACAGGACAAAAACCGTTTGGTATCTATGGTTTGTACAACTTCAGCGCTGTAAGGGTTAAAGGGCCAAATAAAGTGGGCAGAAAAGATGGTTCAGTCAGTAGCCGGCTTGCGTCCATTATTTCATTCAGTGCTCATCAAATGGCATTTCGTGCTGAGAAAATTGTGTTTCGTGGCGCAGCCTGCGCCGGCTCCCGCGGTACAAAGCAAAAAGGCAGTATCTGCTTACTTGTAAAGTAAGCAGATACCGCCTTTTGACTGCGGGTTCCTGCAACATAAGGAGCTCAGACCCCGGGGCACGACCGATTCTGTAGGGAATCCCCTTCAAGACGGTCATCTCCCTGACCTCTATTCACGTACGTGTCATTAGGGGATCGGAGCCCGAGGCGCACTCTCCTCTGACCACTGCTGACCGCTACATCCATATAAGGCACCGGTCAAGATGCTCAGCCAATGTTGGCTCGATGCTGAGCCAGCGTCTGGGACGCTGCCCCAGCATCGAGCCAACGATGGTCAGCGTTTATTCCATTTGTACCAAGTACAGTTCAGTCTAAGCGTAAGTACAGTTCATGCATGCGTGTGGCTTTGACAAAATTGCAGGTTGAACAAATTAATATTGTACCAACAATTTACAAAAATGATTATATGAGAGGGGGGTTATACACAGGATACATGCACACTAGTATTACGAAACTTGTAACGTGATTACCGGTATTGTTTTTTTTTCAATACCAGTGTCTTTACGGCCGCTTCCTCATAAACACAACAAAACATAATAACTCAGTCACAGACTGCGAGATGCCTGGTGTCAGCGCCGGCCATTATTCATTCTGCGCCTGACGCCCTGTAAATCTGATCGCTACCCAGCAAACGCGAGACGTTGACCCAATGTTGGCTCAACGTGTGGTGTTTGCTGGGTACCTAGTAAATGAGTGAGTGAGTGAATATTGCTTCACGTCGCTTTCTGCACAATCATGGCAATATCGCGACAGAAGGCCTTTCTCTTATAGAATGACTTCAAGGGATCTTCATAGAGACACGAGACGTCGACGTAATGTTGTTTTAGTGTTTGTCAACGTCTCATTTTTGCTGGGCTGCACCGAGTTATGACCAGTTCACCTGTTAACCATCTTCAGCAAGGTTATACCTCGAGAAGCCTAGCCTTGATGTAGGGAAGATGACGCTATCACGTAAATCACAATGAAGAAAGCACAAAATAAAATTGTAAATTATTACAATAGCTTAAATATTACGTTGAAATAAAACTATAAATATAAACCGCCTGCTGATTCGTGCGTGGTTGCTATTAGGTGATAACGTGTTTTTTCAACAAGTAACATCAATTTATTCTGGTCATTTAGAAGTGTTTACGTGAATTTGTATTTTCTCCATTGATAACGCAGTTGAATCGTTGTAATCAAAATACGGTCACATAAGAGGTTGTTTTATCACCCAAGGAAAATGGACCAGATTTCTATTTTTTATGATTCTGTTATTCCACCAATATCAGCAGCCGCGGCGTGAGGTCCTTAGACCACCGCTGTCACGCGTTTTATTGATATTTTTATCACCTATTGTCGTGACACTTCCTCAAATGGAAATATATTTATTGTTCAAGGAAGCGTGAGTGGGGATAAGTCGGGATTCGGCGGGCACTTATCTTGCGAGATCAAAACACAGTATCTTTGTTATTATAAACACCCTTTAACCCTTACAACGCTGGATTATTTGTTGCTCAAACCATGAAGACGAAAGGGTTTTATTCAATTTGAAATCATCATAAATGTCTTAGTTAGCTCTTTTAAGTTTAGCCATCTTATTTGCAGCTGAGGTCCAGTCAGTACTAAGAGAAATATACCGAGGTATCATCCTATACATGTGTATATGTAAAAACGGTTTATATATTAGATAATGGGTGAAGTAGTCGAGATTATGAGAAATGATAAAGACAATAAAGGAGGGGGCAGTGACTATACAGCATGATTCCTTGCGATAGAGCTATTAAAATGTGTGATGTGATGCCTGAATGTTTTCGGTCGGTTCCTTTTGACATAAAATTAAATCACTTGGGATATTGAAATATTCGATAAAAATTGCTTTCAAAAAGTATATTACATCGTCATTTAGCTGCTAAGATTTTACAAATATTGATCTTTGAATGACACTGATCATAATGGTATGTGTTATATAAGTGATTATATTAGTGTCCACACCTCCTAATTAGTTAATAAACACGAATGCCGCGCTGCATTGTATCAAGTCACCATGGTCACCCCGGATGAGACGGGAGATGTGCTGGGATGTCATCGTGTGAAAAATAGTTTACATTGTCAGCTGCATTCCAAATACGTAACTTTGACATATCAAATGTCTTCATAAAAAACGAAGGTGGTAAAACACCATATTCATAAAAAACGAAGGTGGGAAATGAAATGAACGAAGGTGGGAAACAACATATGCGATGTTTTTTTTATATTTTTCATTTTTACCACGTGACGTGAACTGCACATGAGAAACTTTATGCTCATATGCAAAAAACCCACTAGAATCTGCAGTCAGTTCTGGTCCCCTGAGATTTATAAGAAGGTTAGGCGTGTCACGTGACCAGGCTAAGGCGTAAGGAGCTTAGTAGACATTCCAGCACAAGCCTAACCCTTTAAGCGCTAAGCATGCATAATTATAATTGTTTACATCCTTGGTCTCAAATAAACAAATATTAGTAATTTTCACCCGCTTGAAGTTGTGGGTCGCAGTAGTAACTACCGCGACCCACAACTTCAAGCGGGTGAAAATTAGACACAGCTTCAAGTGATGAAAATTAAATTCAGTAGGCTACCTGGAGCTCTGGAAGTTAAATCAAAAGTTTTCCCAAAATATTGTTGTATTATTTTACCGCACACCATATATAGAACATTAGAAGGTTCGATGTGTGTACTATACCGAAGACGTGAGATTCTGACGTTCAAAGACGCCCCCCCCCCCCCAGTGAAAGAATTAATAAAAATATTATCGCCGTAGACCCATTACATAGATATTCAAATGAAGCGGAAACCGCTAACTGAGACATTTATGATGATTTCAAATTGGAAAAACCGTTTAGTCTCCATGGTTTGTACAAACATATTTCAGCGCTGTAATGGTTAAAGGGCTAAATAAAGTGGGCAGAAAAGATGGTTCAGTAGCCAGTTTGCGACCATTATTTCATTCCGTGCTCATCAAATGGCATTTCGTGTGGAGAAAATTGTATTTCGTGGCGCAGGCTGCGCCCGCTCCCGCGGTACAAAGCTAACGGCGGCATCTACTTACTTGTAAAGTGAGCAGATACCGCCTTTTGGCTTCGCACGGCTACCGCTCCCGCGGGGTCCCGCAACATAAGGAGCTCAGACCCCGGGGCACGACCGATTCTGTGGGGAATCCCCTTCAAGACGGTCATCTCCCTGACCTCTATTCACGTACGTGCCATTAGGGCATTGGAGCCCGAGGCGCACTCTCCTCTGACCACTGCTGACCACTGCTGACCGCTCCATCCATATGAGGCACCGGTCAAGATGCTCAGCCAATGTTGGCTCGATGCTGGGCCAGCGTCTGCGACGCTGCCCTAGCATCGAGCCGGCCATTATTCATTCTGCGCCTGACGCCCTGTAAATCTGATCACTACCCAGCAAACGCGAGACGTTGACCCAATGTTGGCTCAACGTGTCGCGTTTGCTGGGTACCTAGTAAATGAGTGAGTGAGTGAATATTGCTTCACGTCGCTTTCTGCACAATCATGGCAATATCGCGACAGAAGGCCTTTCTCTTATAGAATGACTTCAAGGGATCTTTATAGTGCACAGTATCATATACAGCACTGCACACTCCAGGCATTTGAACAGTTTGGAGCACTTCGAACTCACTAAATAACTCCGTTTCTAGGAGACACGAGACGTCGACGTAATGTTGTTTTAGTGTTTGTCAACGTCTCATTTTTGCTGGGCTGCACCGAGTTATGACCAGTTCACCTGTTATCCATCTTCAGCAAGGTTATACCTCGAGAAGCCTAGCCTTGATGTAGGGAAGATGACGCTATCACGTAAATCACAATGAACAAAGCACAAAATAAAATTGTAAATTATTACATTAGCTTAAATATTACGTTGAAATAAAACTATAAATATAAACCGCCTGCTGATTCGTGCGTGGTTGCTATTAGGTGATAACGTGTTTTTTCAACAAATAACATCAATTTATTCTGGTCATTTAGAAGTGTTTACGTGAATTTGTATTTTCTCCATCGATAACGCAGTTGAATCGTTGTAATCAAAATATGGTCATAAGAGGTTGTTTTATCACCCAAGGAAAATGGACCATAATTCTATTTTTTATGATTATGTTATTCCACCAATATCAGCAGCCTCGGCGTGAGGTCCTTAGACCACCGCTGTCACGCGTTTTATTGATATTTTTATCACCTATTGTCGTGACACTTTCTCAAATGGAAATATATTTATTGTTCAAGGAAGCGTGAATGGGGATAAGTCGGGATTCGGCGGGCAGTTATCTTGCGAGATCAAAACACAGTATCTTTGTTAGTATTAACACCCTTTAACCCTTACAACGCTGAATTATTTTTTGCTTAAACCATGAAGACGAAAGGGTTTTTTCCAATTTGAAATCATCATAAATGTCTTAGTTAGCTCTTTTAAGTGTAGCCATCTTATTTGCAGCTGAGGTCCAGTCAGTACTAAGAGAAATATTCCGAGGTATCATCCTATACATGTGTATATGTAAAAACGGTTTATATATTAGATAATGGGTGAAGTAGTCGACATTATGAGAAATGATAAAGACAATAAAGGAGGGGGCAGTGACTATACAGCATGATTCCTTGCGATAGAGCTATTAAAATGTGTGATGTGATGCCTGAATTTTTTCGGTCGGTTTCTTTTGACATAAAATTAAATTACTTGGAATATTGAAATATTCGATAAAAATTGCTTTCAAAAAGTATATTACATCGTCATTAAGCTGCTAAGATTTTACAAATATTGTTCTTTGAATGACACTGATCATAATGGTATGTGTTATATAAGTGATTATATTAATGTCCACAACTCCTAATTAGTTAATAAACACGAATGCCGCGCCGCGCTGCATTGTATCAAGTCACCGTGGATGAGACGGGAGATGTGCTGGGAATGTCATCGTGTGAAAAATGATTTACATTGTCAGCTGCATTCCAAATACGTAACTTTGACATATCAAATGTCTTCATAAAAAAACGAAAGTGGTAAAAGACCATATTCATAAAAAACGAAGGTGGGAAATGAAATGAAATGAACAACATGAACAAAGGTGGGAAACAACATATGCGATGTTTTTTTTATATTTTTCATTTTTACCACGTGTCGTGAACTGCACATGAGAAACTTTATGCTCATATGCAAAAAACCCCACTAGAATCTGCAGTCAGTTCTGGTCCCCTGAGATTTATAAGAAGGTTAGGCGTGTCACGTGACCAGGCTAAGGTGTAAGGAGCTTAGTAGATATCCCAGCACAAGCCTAACCCTTTAAGCGCTAAGCATGCATAATTATAATTGTTTACATCCTTGGTCTCAAATAAACAAATATTAGTAATTTTCACCCGCTTGAAGTTGTGGGTCGCGGTAGTAACTACCGCGACCCACAACTTCAAGCGGGTTAAAATTATACACAGCTTCAAGTGATGAAAATTAAATTCAGTAGGCTACCTGGAGCTCTAGGAGTTAAATCAAAAGTTTTCCCAAAATATTGTTGTATTATTTTACCGCACACCATATATAGAACCTTGGAAGGCTCGTTGTGTGTAATATACTGAAGACGTGAGATTCTGACGTCCCCGCCCCCCACTGAAAAAATTAATAAAAATAATATGGCCGTAGACCCATTACATAGATATTCAAATGAAGCGGAGACCGCTAACTGAGACATTTATGATGATTTCAAATTGGAAAAAACCTTTAGTCTCCATGGTTTGTACAAATATATTTCAGCGCTGCGAGTGTTGAAGGGCCAAATAAAGTGGGCAGAAAAGATGGTTCAGTAGCCGGTTTGCGACCATTATTTCATTCCGTGCAGATCAAATGGCATTTCGTGCGGAGAAAATTGTGTTTCGTGGCGCTTAGACCCCGGGACACGACCGATTCTGTGGGGAATCCCCTTCAAGACGGTCATCTCTCTGACCTCTATTCACGTACGTGCCATTAGGGCATCGCAGCCCGAGGCACTCTCCCCTGACCACTGCTGACCGCTACATCCATATAAGGCGCCGGTCAAGAAGCTCAGCCAATGTTGGCTCGATGCTGGGCCAGCGTCTGCGACGCTGCCCCAGCATCGAGCCAACAATGGTCAGCGTTTATTCCATTTGTACCAAGTACAGTTCAGTCTAAGCGTAAGTACAGTTCATGCATACGTGTGGCTTTGACAAAATTGCAGGTTGAACAAATTAATATTGTACCAACAATTTACAAAAATGATTATATGAGAGGGGGGTATACACATGATACATGCACACTAGCATTACGAAACTTGTAACGTGATTACTGGTATTGTTTTTTTTTCAATACCAGTGTCGTTACGGCCGCTTCCTCATAAACACAACAAAACATAATAACTCAGTCACAGACTGCGAGATGCTTGGTGTCAGCGCCGGCCATTATTCATTCTGCGCCTGACGCCCTGTAAATCTGATCACTACCCAGCAAACGCGAGACGTTGACCCAATGTTGGCTCAACGTGTCGTGTTTGCTGGGTACCAAGTAAATGAGTGAGTGAGTGAATATTGCTTCACGTCGCTTTCTGCACAATCATGGCAATATCGCGACAGAAGGCCTTTCTCTTATAGAATGACTTCAAGGGATCTTTATAGTGCACGGTATCATATACAGCACTGCACACTCCAGGCATTTAAACAGTTTGGAGGACTTCGAACTCACTAAATAACTCGGTTTCTAGGAGACACGAGACGTCGACGTAATGTTGTTTTAGTGTTTTACAACGTCTCATTTTTGCTGGGCTGCACCGAGTTATGACCAGTTCACCTGTTATCCATCTTCAGCAAGGTTATACCTCGAGAAGCCTAGCCTTGATGTGGGGAAGATGACGCTATCACGTAAATCACAATGAACAAATCACAAAAAAAAATTGTAAATTATTACATTAGCTTAAATATTCCGTTGAAATAAAACTATAAATATAAACCGCCTGCTGATTCGTGCGTGGTTGCTATTAGGTGATAACGTGTTTTTTCAACAAATAACATCAATTTATTCTGGTCATTTAGAAGTGTTTACGTGAATTTGTATTTTCTCCATCGATAACGCAGTTGAATCGTTGTAAACGAAATACGGTTATAAGAGGTTGTTTTATCACCCAAGGAAAATGGACCATAATTCTATTTTTTATGATTCTGTTATTCCACCAATATCAGCAGCCGCGGCGTGAGGTCCTTAGACCACCGCTGTCACGCGTTTTATTGATATTTTTATCACCTATTGTCGTGACCCTTTCTCAAATGGAAATATATTTATTGTTAAAGGAAGCGTGAATGGGGATAAGTCGGGATTCGGCGGGCACTTATCTTGCGAGATCAAAACACAGTATCTTTGTTAGTATTAAAACCCTTTAACCCTTACAACGCTGAATTTTTTTTTCTCAAACCATGAAGACGAAAGGGTTTTTTTCAATTTGAAATCATCATAAATGTCTCAGTTAGCTCTTTTCAGTGTAGCCATCTTATTTGCAGCTGAGCTCCAGTCGGTACTGAGAGAAATATTCCGAGGTATCATCCTATACATGTGTATATGTAAAAACGGTTTGTATATTAGATAATGGGTGAAGCAGTCGACATTATGAGAAATGATAAAGACAATAAAGGAGGGGGCAGTGACTATACAGCATGATTCCTAGCCCTATTAAAATGTGTGATGTGATGCCTGAATGTTTTCGGTCGGTTCCTTTTGACATAAAATTAAATCACTTGGAATATTGAAATATTCGATAAAATTTGCTTTCAAAAAGTATATTACATCGTCATTTAGCTGCTAAGATTTTACAAATATTGTTCTTTGAATGACACTGATCATAATGGTATGTGTTATATAAGTGATTATATTAGTGTCCGCACCTCCTAATTAGTTAATAAACACGAATGCCGGGCTGCACGCGACATTGTTGCGCGCGGCATTGTATCAAGTCACCGTGGATGAGACGGGAGATGTGCTGGGAATGTCATCGTGTGAAAAAATAGTTTACATTGTCAGCTGCATTCCAAATACGTAACTTTGACATATCAAATGTCTTCATAAAAAACGAAAGTGGTAAAACACCATATTCATAAAAAACGAAGGTGGAAATGAAATGAAATGAACGAAGGTGGGAAACAACATATGCGATGTTTTTTTAATATTTTTCATTTTTACCACGTGACGTGAACTGCACATGAGAAACTTTATGCTCATATGCAAAAAAACCCACTAGAATCTGCAGTCAGTTCTGGTCCCCTGAGATTTATAAGAAGGTTAGGCGTGTCACGTGACCAGGCTAAGGTGTAAGGAGCTTAGTAGACATCCCAGCACAAGCCTAACCCTTTAAGCGCTAAGCATGCATAATTATAATTGTCTACATCCTTGGTCTCAAATAAACAAATATTAGTAATTTTCACCCGTTTGAAGTTGTGGGTCGCGGTAGTTAGACACAGCTTCACGTGATGAAAAAATAAATTCAGTAGGCTACCTAGAGCTCTAGAAGTTAAATCAAAAGTTTTCCCAAAATATTGTTGTATTATTTTACCGCACACCATATATAGAACATTGGAAGGTTCATTGTGTGTACTATACCGAAGACGTGAGATTCTGACGGCCAAAGACCCCCCCCCCCTCCCACTGAAAGAAATAATAAAAATATTATCGCCGTAGACCCATTACATAGATATTCAAATGAAGCGGAAACCGCTAACTGAGACATTTATGATGATTTCAAATTGGAAAAACCCTTTAGTCTCCATGGTTTGTACAACATATTTCAGCGCTGTAAGGGTTAAAGGGCTAGATAAAGTGGGCCGAAAAGATGATTCAGTAGCCGGTTTGCGACCATTATTTCATTCCGTGCTCATCAAATGGCATTTCGTGCGGAGAAAATTGTATTTCGTGGCGCAGGCTGCGCCCGCACCCGCGGTGCAAAGCCAAAAGGTAGTATCTGCTTACTTGTAAAGTAAGCAGATACCGCCTTTTGACTTCGCACGGCTGCAGCACCCGCGGGGTCCTGCAACATAAGGAGCTTAGACCCCGGGGCACGACCGATTCTGTGGGGAATCCCCTTCAAGACGGTCATCTCTCTGACCTCTATTCACGTACGTGCCATTAGGGCATCGCAGCCCGAGGCGCACTCTCCCCTGACCACTGCTGACCACTACTGACCGCTACATCCATATAAGGCACCGGTCAATACCAAACGCTGACCAATGTTGGCTCGATGCTTGGCCAGCGTCTGCGACGCTGCCCCGCATCGAGCCAACATTGGTCAGCGTTTTTCAGTTATTGCAGGACATTGACCCGGACCTCTCAGGTCCTATGACCAGACGTCTTAAGCCTCAGGTCCAGTAAATAACCCAGCTATGTACAGGATTTTTTTGTTGGAATAAAAGTGATTCTTTTTATTTTGCTGCTCGTATTACTTGTACTGCATATACATGTATGGCGTCGAGAACTTATTTGACTGATTACTATCATCACCATTTGAGGATTGCTTCAGAAAGGGAACCTTCAATACATGGAACAAAAACTACGATCTGTTTCTAGTACTATGCCTGGGAGAATCCAGTGACAAGAGTAGATCGTGGTGACCGACAAAATGTGCGTATTTTTAAACAATGAATAATTATACATTGTGTATATTACATAAATATTTTTTATTTCACATTCATTTTATTGACCCCACATAAAAAATGTAGTACATATTGCTATTGAGTTTTTCTTGGATTTTAATTCGCAGTGGGAGGGTATGGCGAGCTCTGCCTCGTGAAAGAGACGTAGCATCATGATCATCGTCACGAAAAAGAACGGTCGGAGGATTCCGGCTGTGGTCTGTTTGGGAGAATTGTCAACTGGTCAAGTGCTGCACGTTACAAATAAATTCCGTGCAAAGGCAAAATACAGTATTTATTTACTTTACAAGTAAGCACATCTTGTCATTTGCCTTTGCAGAGCAGACTCGTACTCTACTCCAACCTATCACGGAGCACCATTTCGTAGTCACAACTGTGCTACTGTAGCAGCAGTCACATACCAGCCACATAAATATGACCAGGTGAGAATTTTTTTACATTACAACTCTTTTAGGTGGCATTTTATTATTATTATTTCCTCCCCCCTCCCCTCCCCCCCCCGAAGAAATGCCCCAGAAAAACGTTTTAAAAAGCTGGAGACGCTATCCCTAAAATTCAACGTGAATATTAACCCTTACAGCGCTGTAATATTTTGCATAAACCATGGAGACCAAAGTTTTTTTCAATTTTAAATCATCGTGAATGCCTATTTCCGATTCACTTGAATACCTGCGTTATGGGTCTACGATCATTATAAATGATTTACTCTATCAGTGCGGGGACCGACTTTAGACGTCAGAATCTGACGTCTACAGACGTCAGATTCTGACGTCTAAAGTCGGTCCTCGCGCTGAAAGGGTTAAACAACAATTGAGAATACAACATTATCGTTTGTAATGATTCAATATTAGACATGTCCCTGAAGTTGATGTCTGCTCAGAAAGCTCTCCGGATAAATAATTAAGTTATCATACATAATATTGTTATGCAACAGCCTTTGCCATCTTATATAATTTTCATCACACAATGCCTGGGGTAATGATACAGAATGGGATCGATAAATTCTTGAGCCGTTGGAATTTCTTTCCACGCTGAGCATTCTGGGGCAATATTTTATAGAGACACCCAAATTTGGCATCGTCCATCTCTCTCACAGCAATATACAAGGCTTCTCGAGGTCGCATTCTGTAAAACTCAATGGCCTTGACCTCTAATGTTTTCACCGAGCTAAAAATAAAGCTCTATGCAATGAAGTATAGGCGAGAGGGTCTTTTATAACATTATTTTTACCTGGTAACAATTCAAAAGGGTTTCCGGTGACGTCACTGCATGCGTTTCACAGAATACTTGGTCTGCGACATCGAGAAGCCAAGCTTTGCTGTAGGGAAGATGGCATCGTCAAGTTTTCTTGTTTGGCTCATGAACTGTGAAGAGTGAAAGCTGGGACCCCTACTTCTTTTCGGACTACGTCATCATATTGTTAGACACTAATATGATGAGAATACCACACGCCTGTGTCCTGCTATCAAGAAAAAACTGATTAAAGTGGATTTTCTTTTTAGAAAATGCAAAACTCTTCCATATTGAAAAAGTGCAGAGCTCATCTAACCACTCTGTCCTGCAAGGCCAAAAGGAAGTATCTGATCACTTGCAAAGTTAGCAGATACTACCTTTTAGCTTTGCAAGGCAGTATTGATCAGTATTGATCAGTTGTGTTTATTTTCTGTACTTTTCTATAGTTTTGCCCAATGCGCAGATTGTATCCTTTTAAATTAAAACCTGAATTACATTCGGGATTGTTAGAGCTCAGACCGGTTATGATTAATAGGGCCTTGCAACGAAAATATAGCCTATCCATTATACTGTTTATGGTGGTTTGCCCGTTATAACTTCATGATTATTCATATCCATCATGAAATAATTCATGCTAATGTTGTACACATTGCCACCTCTTGCCTAATCATTTACGCCTGAGTGAAGTGAAGCACTTGAGGATGAATTAAGCGCATTGCCCTAGGACACAACATCGAAACAACTACGTCCCAGGCTGGGACTCCCAGCGTTGAGAAACATACTAATTCTCTGAAAACCTGCACCAAGCGGGGATTGAATTCGCGCGACGAATATCGGCTATTACAGAGGGCCACATGCATTCACATGACTGGTGGCTCAGTTGAAGAGCGATTGCTGGTGATTTGAGCGGACGACGGGTGAAACTGAGATTTGCGGGCCATATCATTATAAATGGCGTCACTAGAATGGCTTGCTGAGTGCAAAATGGCGTTAAACTCTGATTCGTCCCCTCTTGATAGTGGGGTGCTCTCAGCCACTCCCCCAGCTGGTAACAAAAAGTGTACCACACGCCACACAAATGACAAACTAATTGCAACGTAACTTGTTTGTACCCTGAGTGACCTTCACTTTCCCCATGAGGGTCATATTGTGCCGCGCAAAGCCAAAAGGCAGTATCTGCTCACTTGTAAAGTAAGCAGATACTGCCCTTTCGGCTTTGCATGACAGTCACTGTCGAGGGCTTTCCCAGCAAACATGAGACATTCAGCCAATGTTGGGTCAACGTCGCGAATATGGGTTTCACATGATGTTTTAACCCTTGTAGAGCTAAGGTAACATTAAATTCTGACACAATTTACAATCAATGAAAAACAACGACAAACTTCAGAACACTTTGAGTTTAGAAACAATGCCATGTCAACTTCTCTGATCTCTTTAATTTTTTATGTGTCACTTATTCGACGACAAAATGCAAATCTTTGATATACTATAGGTCTATATGTTGCAAGATTAACGATTTGAATCAATACTATACAAATATGCAGCATCGGGAAAAAAATCCCAAATCGATCACATCACACGGCAGTAGCATCTGCATGTGATCATGGTAATCAGGTAATGGTCTAGAACCGGAGCCGCATTCTCGTACAAGTTATGATAGGCCATCTCGACCAATCCAAAGCCTACGATATATCGTAACTTGTGAGAGAATACGCTCCTGATATTATTTTTTATTATGATTTATTATATTGACCAAAACCAAATTCATATTAACTAGCATCGCATGATTTTCGCTGATTTCTCAGTCAATTCTGATCCTTGAAATTTTTCAAAGGCCATTTTCTAATCAAATCCTAATAGCAAAATTATAATGAATATTTCAAAAGTTATACCATTTTGACATGTAATGAAATTCTAGAATTAGTCTAATGGGTTTATAGAGGGACGTCATAATTTCAATTCACTACATTTTAAATGGACTAACTTTTGAAATACGCTATATACTTTTATTTCAGGGCTGGTAGGATTGTTTTAAAAAAATTGCGTTTGCAAAATTTCATGAAAATCTGTTGAGAAATCAGGGGAGATCATGCGATCCAGATTAAGCTGAATTTAGGTATAATGTGGATCGAGCATACTGCAGCTACTGTCAGGTTGTGTTATCCATGTCAACTGCGCTACTGATTTTGTGGTCTCATGCCTGGTATCAATGGAATATGGTATTACCCACTGTGCACACGACGTGATTGCGACGTTGAATCAACGTCAGTGACGTTGATTCAACGTCGCAATCACGTCGTGTGCCCAGTGGGTATCTGTCGGTGTCACCTGGTTTAGGCGAGCTGAGTATAGGTTGACGAATAGCTATAACGAGTTGTCCAGCTTTACTTCTTATTTTGTTTTTAGTTGCAGACGGAATCCACATCGTGACAGATTCAAATTTAAGACCTCCATGAGCCCGTATGATGCTATGTTGCTGCTGGCTCCACTTGAACTTGAACTTAAACCGTGCTATTGACCAGCAACGCCAGTCGTGTCAAGATTTGCTGCTCCAGACTCCGCGATACGACTTTTTAATACCAAGTTGACAATATATTGCTGACTTTGTGAAGAGATTTGGAAGCTGTTTGATCGTGAGACCTCACAGATCGTCAAATCCTTCCCTCAGTAGTTATATTGGTTTGAGCTCAGTCATCTTTCCTCTCTGCGTCACATCGCCTGGCGTTCTGCTGCCCCACTTGGCACACATATTGTTGTGATGTGTACGATCATGCCGTACACGACGTAGATCCTACACACGTGGAACCATGTTGGTTCATCGTCTGCGAGGCTAACCCAACATTGAACCAACATTGGGCTGCCCCGCCTGACGGTCACCTCCAGGAGGCAGGGATCGTCCTCTCTGTGGTCACTTCACGGTGACCTCCTGTCCCGGGGTAACAGATACCGACTGTAAACCACCAATAGCCTCCTCTCCAATATCTGACTTCTCGCTAAATACGCTTGGTTGCATCACTGGGAATTTGAGACCACTTAAGCTGAGGCAATAGCGACAGCCAGGCAGCGAAAAAAGCCAGCATAGTGTTGTATTCTTTGCGAATTACTTCAAGGGATCTTTCTGAAGTCCATTGCCATATTAGTAGTAATCATGGCCATGCACACCTCGCACATTTGAACAGTTTTGAGCCTGACTTCTACTAATCATTCAAGCTAGGGAAATCAGCATTACCTGAATAATAATATATAATAGCATCTCGACCAATCCGAAGCCTATAATATATAGTAACTTGTTCGAGAATACGGGCCAAGGTTCTGAACCAGATCTATAAAGTTGTCTGCTGCAACGTAGGCTACATTGTACGCTACATTGTCAGTAATAAACACAAACCAAAAGATGTGATCTTGTTACTTATACTTTTTATCTGACTGCAACAAGGAACCAGTAAAATTTTTGGTTTGTCGACTCGACAAACTTTTAGGTTGACTTTCCAGACAAACGTCTGTCGTTAACTTCCGTTACTATCTGTTCTGTCTGTGCAATGTCAGAAGGCAATATCTGCTCCCTGGTATACTATGCATTTACTGCTTTTTAACTGACGTCCCGTCTCTTCTTGCCATAGCGCTGCAAAAAGGCCGTATTTGCTCACTTGTAAATCAAGTGTATACTTCCTTTCCGCTGATGTCACTGCCTCCTTTTGGCTTGCACTGACCAATGCTGGGCTAAAGTCGCCCAGTGTTGTAAGCGGTGGGCCACCATCAGGCTCACATAGTGTCAATGACTGGAGTTTGCTGATCAGCTGTGACGCAATGTGACGCATTGACCCAATGTTGTTCTAATGCTGGCCCGCCATCTTCGACGTCGGCACAATATTAAAACAACATCGGGTCAATGCCTCGTGAGAGCTTGGTGGGTGTTTATAAACAACCCGGGAGGGCTCGCCACCTTCTCCAACCCCTCTCTGCCTCACTTGACACAACTGTGTTATGCTACGCAATATCACAATTAGGTCTTGGCTAAGATATTTATCTAAAAAAATAGCCAATTTTGTATTATTAAAAATAGATTTTTGGACTTGGCAGTAAAAGGCATTGCACATTGATATAATGTATACACTTCTGGTGTGAAATATGACCGAATAATGTAATTTATTGCATTGCCCGATCATGTGGTAGGTTAACCCTTCCATTACGACCATCTGACATGAAAAAGGGACAAAGTATGGTGAAATATACAGTTTTATTTATTAAGGTTATTTTGCCTGAGTTTGTGTCCTATTTAGGGGAAATATAGTGCTGTGTGTGAGAAACGGTTGACATTTCTGTGCACCAGTCCTTATGAATATGTCCAATATAACGTTTGGGGTCCGTAGGTTAGGTAGGCCCACTTTCGTCTTTAAGAAGTGTTCAGATAAAATATATGTTCATGATTAAATATAGTGATTAGAACGTAAAGGGTTTTGATGGGAATAGTATTGGCCAAGCCTCGCAGATAGTGGCCCAGCATTACATCAGCATTGGGCCAATGTATCGTGTTATCTGGTGTTTCTGGCGCCTGATGTAAAGAATACCCAGTGCCTGACTTATAAAGAATAGGCCTAGCTGCGGGATTCCCACAAAAAATAAAACTGGCCTGACATCATTCTACATCATTATATCGCTGCGCCACACTTTGAGCAATATCTTTGTTTTCGACCTGCCTGAATTAAAGGGACTGGCTCAGGCTAAAATCATAAAAAAAAACGTGATTCTTTTTTGGCTCATTAATATGACTATATGATGTAAACATATCCATAGAATAGAACTGCAAAAGTTTTTTTAAATTTGTGTGCTGTACATTTACCAGTTAGGCTAGATATAGAGACGAAATTCCCGTATTTCTTATTTTTTACATGGTAGTGCCGCCAATAGATGCCCATTACGGCCCACACTGTCAAATTGTGAGCTGTTCATCGCTGTATTAGTTTCGGTATTAGTATTCAGCGTTGTTAGAACAGAGTCAAGGTTCGGCATCCCATGATCCAAAACATAGGCCTATATGCTTACTAATAAAATTTAAATGAAGTATGGCAGAAAACGAGCTACTGAAACCAAAATGTAGTTGAAATGTTGCTGATTCCAACGAAATATTGGACTGTAACATGACTGTAACCTCGCCACAAGGTAACCTCGCCACAGGTAACCTCGCCACAGCTTTGGTAACCTCGTCACATGGGGCTAATTAACCTCGAAACAACTTCGCCACACCTGTTGTATCCGCATTTATCAATGTATTTTCAAAGGTTAATCTCTACCTTAAACGTGGTGTAGATGTCTATATAGACTTAGACTATATGTGCCATTAAAATCAAAAGCAAAAAAAATTCTTAAAAATAGACCAATATATAACGAATAATAATACGCCTACAAATTTATTTTGTACAGCAAATATTGTAGAAAATTTGTTCATTGTGACTAATAGTAGTAGCATATTAACCCTTAAACCGGTTAAACCGCTGACACTTGGAGTTGTGTCTCAACAACCTTGACCCACAACTTTAAGTGAGAGAAAACAACTCGTATTTGTTTAATTTGTAATTTAACACTAAGCAATTTACAAATCTTGATGTTTAAATGGCTAATAAAACGGATTAAAGTCGCGCTGAATATGTAATAGTACCAATCTCATACATATAGTTTTAACTATTTATATTGCCGTATATTAACCGTCTGCGTCCCTATGTTTGGGCTATATTAAAAAGAGCTATATTCAAGTTAAACTGAACGTGGATTTCAACATAAGTCTATGCTAAAAACACAAATAGTAGGCCTGATTTAGGCTCTTCTATTATAGACCCTATCGACGGAAGCTGATATTCAACATCACATAGTAATATAGGCCTAAATATCACGCTAATAGAAGTTACTAAAATGTGTGGTACCAAAGCCATAACTTTATTTTGAATTGAATTTACAAATAGTATTATTAATAATAAATGATGTTCCTTTAATGCTGAGTAAACGATGTAGAGGGCGGCACAACAATAAACTAAATATCCTGTTATCCCTGGCTCAATGCTAGTCCACCGTCTGCACTGCTGACCCAACATTAAACTAACATTAAGTCGATGTAGCTTCTGTAGAAAGCATAGCGTATAGCCAGTGTAATATATTATCAGATTATGCTTTGTAGGCCTACGCATCGCGTTGACTACTACAATGAGGCAATACCGCTGGAGTACAATCACACGTAAATTGCCATAGAGTCTGGCTAAACTTCTGAATTTCGAAACCTTTGAGTGTTGATCCACTGTTTGCCGTATCGTGTTTGCTGGGATGCACCTAAAAGGGGGGCTGCTCTATGTTCCGAAGGTTCAATGTTCCCAAGGTCCTATATTCCGAAAGTATTATATTCCGAAGGTTCTATGTTCCGAAAATCCATTGCCAACAGCGTTTTCCACCAACTAAATATACCAGGCATAAATGATGGCTGTGCATGCGAGAAGTTGGGGGGCATCTCCACGCTGGCTTAATACTGGTCCAACGTCTGCAGTGCAGGGCCAGCAATAAATTAACGAAACCTTGACATGGACACTATGTTTGCTAAGATCTCAACCATTTCTTCTAGATCTATTTAAAATTACATATTTTTTGTCAAACATTATGTGATTTATTGTAGATATAGACGGGTTCCAATAAATTTATTAATTTTTTTTTTTCATTGCCAGCGTGCATCATTGCCTCCCGGTATATTTAATTGTGAAGGTTGTGACATAGGCCTATGCCTAGGCCTATTCACCTCCCAGTAAACACAAAACATTTGTATACCATTCATACAACGTCGGCCCAACGTCTTCGACGTTGGTCCAACATTGCATAAATGTTATACAAATGTTTTGTGTTTGCTGGGCTACCACTCAGCCCAAACATTGTACAGAAAATATTGCATTAAACCGCATAAGAGAAGATATTTTGATATTTCTACATCTATATCACTTTATATGATCTGTCGAACAACGTACCTCCTAAAATACAATTTATAGCTTTCTTATCTACAATTTAATGATTCCATCAAATTTTATCAAACCTCATTTAAACTCGGAAACTAAACTGGCACTGTCGCAAAAACGTCGTGTGTCCAATGAGAATTGAGAAATAGTCACCTGTACTTTCTAAACATAAAACCTTCTGAACAAATATTTCTGAGCATAGGATCTTCTGAACATAGAACCTTCTGAACATAGAACCTTCTGAACAAAGGACCTTATGAACATAGAAACTTGTGAACATAGGACCTTCTGAACATAGAGCTCTGTAACCGATCTTATCTGATATCCTTAGACCAAAAGGACTAATATGGTTTAATTAGTGGTATTATTTCCAAGATATCATTTTATGTCATAAAAACAAATTCAGTGGGATATCCCGCTTTTAATCCGTTCAATACGTACTATGCATGTGCTTATTCAAATAGGTAAAACCTTGCATAAAAGGTATCAGATATGCAGGTGACGTTCTCTAATAACCCCTCATTGTAAATATTAGAAATTTGATAATATTGACTATTTCCATTCATTGAAGCTAACATTATTTGTTTTTGTTAAAGAGTGTTTATCAAACGAATGTCGACTTATTTTTGCTTATCCTCCCAGCAAAAATCTAACTGAACTAAAATGAGTAAAATATCGTCAGTGATTATTATGTTCATATTATGATAAACAGATCAGTGATCATTAGAAAAATAGCACTGCTACACAAAAAAAAATCTCCTGATTTTTTCAAATAATTATTATTATCAATTCATCAGGGGCAATTCTGTGAAACGCAGTCACGTCACCGCAAAACTTTTGAATGGCTACTCGGTGAAAACAGGATTGTATAAGTGGACGCCTTTATGCACAACTGGACCCCCAAAAGTTTGTTTTGAGATAAATGCACTTGAATTTTTTAGTCTTTTGTAAATTTAAGTAAGCGAATGAGAAAATATAGAGTTAAACCAACACACGACATTCACATTCTCTATTCATGGAAAAAACACATCTTCGGATACCTCCGGTTTCGAGCCTGACTGCCTCATATAAACGGTGGTCCAGTTGTGCATAAATAAGAATGACCATTTTGATTTATGCACAGCTGGACCAACCCACATGTATTGTAAAAAAAAACAAATACAAATATATGTGGAGAATTTACAATAAAAAAACACATTACAGACTCTCACTATATTCTGTAGATGTATTCTGAAGTTTATATAACACAAATACGTATACCTTTTTATAATCACGGGGACTGCAATGCTGATGGGAAAAAACAAGGTGTGGGTTGGTCCAGTTGTGCATAAAGCAATTTTAAGACTTCGATTTATGCACAAGTGGACCAAGCCACATTTATTGTCAATTTAACAAATGTTTAGAATAATACAATAATGAATATAATTTATTATATATTCTCGAGATCTTCTGTAGATCTAGCTGTGGAACGGCTTCAGTAAAATACGGGTGATTTGTATAGCTTAGGTGAAATCACAAGAACTGGGGCCGATGGAATAAATGAACGGGGATGGTCCAGTTGTGCATGAATCTTTCCTACGATTTTACATACACATGTGCTGTTTTTTTCTCGCCACCAGGTGACGTGCTGGGTGTAATTTGGACTTCCGGTTATTTTTTTAAAAAAGGCTATGCATATTATCACTCTCACTTGGCACACTTAACTCATTTTTCCTTTTTAGGGGGTTGGCTCAGTTGTGCATAAAGGCGTCCAAGTCCCCCTCCCCTATACTTCATTGTATTAGATTGCTAGGTGAAAATATTGCAGGTCAAGGCTATTGAGTTTCACAGAATGGATCTAGGACCAATGGGAATTCGGAACATAGAACCTTCGGAACATAGACCCTTCGGAACATAGAACATTCGGAATATAGAACCTTCGGAATATAGAACCTTCGGAATATAGAACCTTCGGAACATAGAGCCTTCGGAACATAGACTGGGAACCACCTAAAAGTATGCATACTTTAGAAGTGGATATATGTACAGTGTATATTAAAAACATGTCTCGAAGTAATAATATGTAGGCCTACTATTATCATTTTACTTTCTAAAGTAAAATACAAGATGTATGCCAGCATGTATATTATTGTGCATAAAATGTAGGGGTATTTTATAAGTTTAAACCCAATAATAAACTTCTTGTTTTGTCTTGTTATATGAGCTGACACACTCATTAATAGAATGCACTCCATACCGTGTGAGTCAGGTGCTGGAGTAATGTCGATTCAGTGGCTACAAAGCAGCTGGGCCAATAGTGGTGTTTTTAATGACGCAGCATCATAGTTGAATTCACGCTTTCCCATTCATTGATTGTTTTCAGGGGCGTATCCAGGGGGGTGCTCAGGGTGCTCGAGCACCCCCCTTAATTTCCATAGTGGTAATTTTCCAACCAATAATTTTATATACAATTAATCCACCGGTGTCCGACATGTTGGTTCCAGCCCCCTCCACACCTAAATATATACCCCTTCCGATTTAAAGGGCTGGTGTCTGGGATGCATCATTGGCGTCATTAACATATTAAAGACTCAGATTAGACAAGGAACTGGGCAAAACAGGGTGTTCTATTCAAATTACCTCTGTGCAGGACTGTTCAGTTCCAATGTACTTAATTTTATCGCACTGCTCGCTTATGGAACACTTTACCTTTTGTTATCCGAGATGCTAGTAGCTTGCAGATTTTTAAGAAGAACCTGAATGAATTATATCTCACCATGGTAAACTTATTTGATGTGAATAATCGATGTACCTGGAGCCTGGCTTGTGCTTGTGTAAATTGTCGAATATAGTTGAATATTTTGTGTCTCAAACTACCTGTGCAATTTGAATCGGCTGTGAGACGGCTATTTGAGCTGTCACCAGCCACGCATGACTAGGGACGGAGGGCTGCGTTGTCGATACTCATGTGTTGGCAGCTGACGAACCGCCTCGCCTAACTTATACTAGTGTATTGAATATATATCTATACATCTAGCACAAACGGCACCTTAAATGATCGACCTATAAACGATAATCTGCGAATGTTGCATTGTGTTGTCTGCCTGGCTCGAATTCAGGCCGGAGACTGTTTGGGGCAGACCGACATCACTCTACATGATCACGCTTGTCATGATCTGACTTAGAGTATTACCACATGGCATGGATGGCTGTTCCCCTCAAAATTATTATTTGTTTTTTTCTGTTTTATTTTTAGGTTCAGTGATTTTTCAGTCGCCTTTGTTTCCAGACGAGGTGGGTCGTTACGCTGAATTTCAAAGATCTCCAATCATTTGATTTACTCCTTGAGTTTGGGATTGTTTTTCCTCCAGTCTAATATTGCATATGTGGTACTACTCAGCATATTTCGGCTGCGCGACGGCTATATGAGCTGACGTCAGTAGATGCATTCTAGGTTTATGGTATTACTTTTATCTAGGGATGTATATAAGCCCATGTTTAAATTAAGAGTGTGATTAGTTTTTACTATTTTTCCTTTACACATACCCTAGTTGTCTGTCCTTTTATATAATAAACAACTAAAGGATTTAGAGGTTTTAATTAGGTTTCTACACTTTCCAGAGTGTCCTTTTTTGCTACACTGTGTAGAGCACAGTGTAGCTATTTTATCTCTGGTTTTGGTGCGGGAAACAGATGACAGGCAATTGTCGGTTGTTTTATTTTATGTGTACATATCGCAAAATTTATAATCTATACTATGTATGTACATTTTTAAATAGCATGTACACAAAAGCATTGCTATTTTAAACACTGGATATGATGCTGCCTTAAATGATAAATATGGCAACACCTATAGCCAGTGAACAGTTGGTTTTATATTATACTGTCATATTATTTTATTATATTTTAATTCACTGATATGGTTGACAGGCATTGTAGAGGTCGTCTCGACCTGTTCCCGTCAACCAAAGTTAATAACATGTTCAAAAAAATACCGAAGTAATAATAATGATAATGTACCATTTTTGTATGTTTTTAACTGGAAGTCAAATAAATAATAGCTACATAGCCCCTATGTGGCGACAGAAGCAAATCTTTACATTGCAAATTTTTCAAATTTGGCCATTCAGAGCACATAAAAGTAGGAATTTGTTGCGAATGGTTTTCTTTTTTGAAAAGAAACACAGTAAAATATATCAACTTTGTGTTAGTCTTGGCCAATAATTGAAACGTTGAGCGAAACTTGAAACAACGTTATGGAGATTAAATATGCTAAGATTCATGATAATTATCATAGAATACCTTGAAACAACGTTGTTCCAAAGTAGATATTCTAAGATTGATAGTAATTATCATAGACTATCCTACCCTATGATAAGTAACGTTATAACACATCACAAGCACAATCCACAGTAGGCTATGGGGATCGCTTGAAACGGACGACGGCTTAGAGTTAGACGTGCTGCCCACTCAAGCACTTGGCGTTGCATAAAATAAAATAATAAGGACCACGGGATAAAGATTATTCCTCAATTCCCATGATTCATTCACCTGGGTGATGGCGAATTTATTTCTCAAGAGATATCATCTCTGAGACTCAGTCTTGAGAACAAATGGATAAAAAACAGGGTCGCTTTTTCAATTTCCAAAATTTAATTGTTTCAGGGCCTATTTGAATTTTTCGTATTTTCTCAGTGCAATATATAGACCTCCAGTATAGCCACTGACACGAAATAATTCAGATACAGCTGGGACTCAACAGTTTTTTTTTACCAGAGACGGAATCAAGAATAAGAGTTGAAAATTGGCAGTAAAGTTGTTTTAAAAATGTGGAACTACAACCAATACTAACACAAATATCTGATACAGGCCTAACTGATGATGAACTGGAATATAACATTTGCATTAAAAAATATTCTGCCATAGGGGAGTGTGGCAAATTAATAAGGGTGAAATAAAAATAAATATCTCAGGAATTTTAAGTGATCATTAGTAAACGTTGTAAGCATTTTAATGGTCCACAACTGTTTTCAATGACATGTTATCACTTTTAATAGATGATTCTTGCACAATTAGGCCGTACATAATTGCATACTCGGCATTCCACAAACAAGGTTGCATAATTCTTATCACAATGAGGGTGACCCAACGTTTGATTAATATTATTGTTGCTCCACCGTCTGCTACGCTGGCCAAACATTAACGCAACATTGGATCGACAGCTGTTTATTTTTATCTAGCTCATTTATTATGCCTAGTAGTTCGCACTCGCTATTAAATGAGCTGATCATGTTTACGTTTTTTTCCATTGTGTGGTTGTGTTACCTTAAATACTTGGACTAGAGTAGGCTAGGTTAATCTGTCATTAAGTTAAAACTGACATTTCAGCTAGTATCTCATATCTGAGCACCCCCCCCCTTAATTTATTTCTGGATACGCCACTGGTTTTCTACCAATTACTGGCCAAACGTCAATGATGAAGCCGAGGACCAGCCGTGCATGTGGATTATAATATTTTAAAATATATATTTTTCATTTTTGTAATAAATGAAAATCAAAGTGGAACAGGGAACATTATTATGGCAGAACCAGAGTGAAAACATAGCTGTCAATTATCACAGGTAATGGATAGCAATGACATGACCAATATATATTATGCACATTTAATATGTTGTGCAGAATAAAATATGAAAAATGTTGGGCAGCGCTGTCTCCTGCTGTGGCATTCAAGTTTCAAAGAAACAAAATGTTTCCACCCTGTTCAATCGTAAATATTGAATAAGGCAGCCTCCGTGACCGAGAGTTAGTGTGCTCGGCCGTAGACCAAAAGGGCTCAATTTCGAATTCTGTGGCTGGAGGACAGTGACACCTTATTCATCTCACCGTCCTCAGGAGGTTCTCTTTACCTAGTTTAGCCTATATGTGTACAAATGTGGTGTAGAACCCCATTTATTTCATTTCATTGCATTTGATACAGCCAACTAACACCTGACTCAACGTTGGCCTGACAACATTACAGCAACATTTCAGCAAAGATCTTGTGAGTTGAGAAAGCGTTTTTGTTCATGGGTCTTTATCCTTGGGTCTACTGTGTGTATTGTGATTTCCATAATTGGAATTACGTAAGAGCGTGCAGTGAAAGTGCATTACGTCTACATGTGATAATGATGGATTAGGGCTACTATATATTTCACGGCTGAGTAAGAAACATTAAAAGCTGATATTTTACAACTTTGCTAGGCATATTTTAGACAGAAGAAATAAAATTGAAAATTAAAGATTTAGTGAAAATTCCTGGCTAACTGGGGCATAATAAAAGTCCCAGAAGAAGTAACAATTGCACTTTTGTAGTCCCGTGAAATGATTTTTTGTCAAGCATATGTCACTAGGTGCAGTGCTTCAGAACGTGTGTAAAATCAGCAAAATGTATTATGGGAACCGAACATAATAATATAAATGCCAATGATCGATATAAAGGATATACATCTTTTCATGATAATGCATCTTGGAGTATAGATATACATTCTCTGACACATTTATAGCTGATTTTTTGCAATGCTGTTGACAAAAGTCAAGGCCCCTGGGCCTCTTGTTTATGAGTGTTTTTGTTGTTCTTCCCCTGACTCTATTTAACTATTCATTGCCCAAATTCACAAAAACGTACTCCTGAAACCCAAGTTTATGTTTTTAAATCTTGATGTATTATTTCAAATACACCGTTATAAGCAACCATTAGACGTAGCCTAATACAACTTTGCACATACCTATATAACTCTGTGGAATAATTGTAAAATGTCACCAATGTCATTTCAAGGTCATTTCAATTTCAAATGGGCTGTGTTTTTAAAGAAGGGTTAAATGCACGTCGGTCTATGATAAAGGTCTGTACATGACACACGCCAGGTCCAGAAGGAGATTAATATCAATGGACGTCTATTTTAGGTATTATTTTTCCTAAATGATTGACTTATAACAATATTATTTCTATATCTCTAAAATCACAGTGCCTTGCAATTAAATCAATAGGCCCATTCGAGTGGCTGTTTTCGTCGTCGACGTTTTTTACGTTTTGTTATATCCTACTCGATTGGCTGTTTGAATTTTTTCTACGTGACGAGACAGACCTAAAAATTCACCGTCAAATTTGTGTTGAATGACCTTTGACCTCTGACCTTTTTGACGAAAAAACGTCGGCGACGAAAACAGCCACTCGAATGGGCCTGTCGTTTGAAAGTTGCAGTGATGTGCTTTTGTTTTCAAGGGATGACATTTCCCTTGAGTTCTTGTGGAGTTTTTCGTCTTGGCCTGCTGGCAAAGTTAATCTGAAATGCCACATGCCAGGAATACATCAGAAGAACAGTCCTGTCCACAAGAACATACATGTGCACTATCCTTCGACGTTGGTCCAACAATGTACAAATGTTATACAAATGTTTTGTGTTTGCTGGGTAGCAGAATTTGGCTACTGATGTCTGTCTACGAGTATATTAGCATCATCGTCTTCACGTCTCAGTATATGAGCAGCTACAAAAAACACCCACATCAAAGTCTCTTGGGGAGGTGGTTCACACTTCGTGCTAATCTCACCCTGAATGATCCAGCCAATCAGATGACTCATTTGCAATGACCTTCCGAAAATGAAACTAACGGCGATAAACTAAGCCACTTCAGGGACACTTCAAGCATATCCACTCCTAACTAAGCCACTTGAAATATTTTTGTAAAAACTATGGAGACCAAGGCGTTGTTTTCAATTTGAAATCATCATAAATGTGTTAGTTTGCTCTTTCCGCTTTATTTGAATACCTATGTTATGGGTTACGGCCATTATATTTTTTTGAAAAATCACATTTTCTCAGATATGCAATTGAGCATAAAATCTTTAATTAATACAGACAAAAATATCTATCTGTTTCTGTCTGAACTAATTAACTCTTAAAATTCTAATCGCGTCTATGGCTGTTTTTAGCTTATATTTTTGTCCTTGAAAAAATTAACAAGGGCACACTCGACAATAGCCCGCCGCCATTATTGAACGTAAAAGTTATTGCTCCCACAAGGTGAAATTATTGAAATAAAATGCAAAAAATCACAATAAGTCGGCCATTTGGAAATTTTTTCAACCGTTATTGAACTTGTCCGAGAACTGCTTATTAGTAACATGCATAACAAATTTGGACAGGATAAATGTAAAAATTTTCATGTTAATATCGCGCCGACAAGGTCAAATTATTGACGTAAAATGCGAAACATCGCAATAAATCAGCCATTATTGAACGTGTCCGACAACTGGTCATTAGTAACATGCATAACAAATATGGGGAGGATATATGAAAAACTTTTCAAGTTATCGCGCCTACAAGTAAATGTTAACGCCGACGTCGACGCCGACGGGGACGACGCCGAACTTCAATTGCAAGAGCCCATCTTGTCTAATTAAAATTCAAAGGCGGGCTAAAAATGTAAGAGATATGTGCATTAATTTTCAAACAATTGCATACGTGTTGATTTATATTGTACGGATATGAGTAATTTTTACCCACTCGAAGCTGTGGGTCGCGGTATCTAACTTAAATGTATCCATGGACGTCTGATTCTGACGTCTAAACACGGTCCCCGCGCTGAAAGGGTTAAAATCCATACCATTACATCTAGCACGCTGGATCTGAGAGGTAACGTGCTTGTCCTCGGACTGGCAGGATTTCGTTTCGTCATTTGCTTCCACCGACAGCTTTCATTTGCCCTGTCTTGTGACCAGACGTTACCGCTAAATTACATTCGTCAGCACTATCTTTAATCGTTAACCTTTCTCCCGTTTCGCTTCATAGACCGCCCCCGGGGTCACCGCCACGGAGAATTCTGTCGCCTCGACCCGGCTACATTTAAAACATTTGT
Source organism: Flabesymbios commensalis (assembly GCA_964017125.1). Taxonomy (NCBI): domain Eukaryota; kingdom Metazoa; phylum Annelida; class Polychaeta; order Terebellida; family Flabelligeridae; genus Flabesymbios; species Flabesymbios commensalis. The sequence goes on along the minus strand of OZ024914.1, from coordinate 57,632,320 downwards.
ATAACATTTATACAACGTTGGACCAACGTCGGAGACGTTGGTCCAACGTTGTATAAATGTTATACAAATATTTTGTGTTGGCTGGGATCGTCCCAGCTAGATTTACGTGATAAACATAATTAAAGTTCCAGAAGGGGACTATCTCTTGCCGCGGGGCTAAATGCGTCAGCACCGCTAAGGGTAATACGGTCTAGATCCTCTCATCTACGGTCAGATTATTCCGCCTCAATCACAGCCGAATCACCGCCAGGACGCCATTACGTGATAAACCTCCGCAAATGACGCCGGATTCTTTGCCGTGCGTTCCTTTGACCCGACTCAGAATGTGGGAGTAATTCGACTAAACATGCCCGGCAGTCTGATTGCTCAGAAACCTTATTGCTTATTTTCAGCAATCACAACTGATTGGTTCAACGCTGGTTCAATTATGGGCAAACGTGTATGTAGTTGGATCATAATTGAATAAACGTCTAACTAACATTATCGTACTCATTGCATTCTTAGAATTGTCATAGACAAATTGACCACCAATCTATGGCTGTTTTCATTCTTCTGACCAACAAACACAAGTCACTGGCCCATCGTTGGCTCAATGTTGGTCCACCGTCCACCTGACCCACCATTGACCCAACAATAGGTGAATATGTCGTGTTTTGCTGGGTGGTTGTTTTTTTATTTTGCTGTGGGAACGTAGAAACACAAACCTTCACCGGTACGAGAATCTGAATCTGAATATTACGTGGCAGGAGCACTTTGTGTGCTATCGTGCTGTGACATGCTTGATTTCAAACCGCGGATAATTTTAAATTATTTAGGGGGGGGCATTATTCATTCATTCATTCATTCATTCATTCATTCATTCATTCATTCATTCATTCATTCATTCATTCATTCATTCATTCATTCATTCATTCATTCACTCATTCATTCATTCATTCTACATTGTGTCTATTCCAACCCTACACTGTCTCGCTTGCCATAGACGTATACAACTCCGATCTACCTCCAGGAACTGGTAGAACAGAGTTGTCGTACCCACATTTTGCGGAATTCTGAAAATATGCTGAAAATTCCTCTCGTGAAGAGCGTGCGGCATTGAAAAAATTCTTATTACTTTTTAGCGCCCATAATCTGGAAATCACAGACATTGAAAATAACCAGATACCTCAAAACTTTCAGATATGGCCTTCGCGCGTGTATATTGTCCTATTTAATTTACAGTTTTATAGATGTGTGTCCCTTGATAAATCTGAATTTTACTTGTGTTTTCAAATATTTAATTATGAATATGTGCCAATAATTCTATGTAACAAATAACTTTGTAATAAATTTCCCCATAAAACAACAGAGGGTGAAATGTAACGTGTTTTTAATATAAATCCTTGGTAATTTGATATAAAAAAATATTTTGACACTCAAATACTTTTCATGTAAAATGAGGATACATATCGGTGCTATGAGATGCACATCAGCCTCGTTTCGGTGACAGTCATCACAAAATAACGAAAAATCAATTCTCGTAATAAAATGATTAGTGGAGTATCATCAACCAATTTACCGTGCAAAGTGGCAAGGCTGTATCTGATTACTTTACAAGTGAGCAGATACTGCATTTTGTCTTTACATAGCATAATTTACGTCTGCAATATTTCTGTTTTTGCATTTCATGATCATTTTTTTAATTTAGCAAAATAAAAAATCGCGAGTTAAAACAAATTTGTGTCTTTATGTTTAATATGACATGTTTGGCATTGAGTAGGAATGATGTCATATTTATGGTTTCGACTGCGTGTCTCGCTACCCAAATGGTTGTAACGTATAAGCGTAATATTTCATAGAAAGGCTATGATACTGATAAAATGTAGGCATAATAGTCCATAACTTTCTAACTTATACATTATATGAAAAAAAGAATTGAGAAAATACATTATAAGTGCAAATTTAATGATATAATTTATACAATTTATAAATTAATTTATACAATTCTTTTACGTATAGGTGAGAGTGTGGTTAAATGCGATACTATTATTTCTTACAGAAAAAAACACACAAATATTGAAATACCGATCTGTGAATATCTCTTAGTAAAGACAACATGATGAATTTAAATACATAGCTAGATATATATGTCATTGCAAATTTGAAGTATTTCTACTACAATAAATTGAAATTTAGGCTGTCAAAATCCCTTGAAAGTAAAATAGAAGACAAATATTTCATTCTAGTTCCCCACAATGATTCTTAGGCGGATTCTCGGAGATCAATCACATTTTATACAGCGACACCACCGAATAAAAATTTATTCATAATAGTATACAGCCGTACAAAGCTGAGAGACAGTATCTGCTCACTGTTACTTCACTCGTTTCATCAGTGTCTCTACTAACTTGTGACGCACTGTGACACTCACTGATAGGTTAGTGCAACTGTTACAAGTAAGCAGATGCTGGCTTTTGGCTTTGCAGAGCCGCATTGCACATCATCAACAAACAGCCATGACATATTTAGATAAGCGCTCACAATATTTACATATATCATTTTAAATCAGTTTTGTGTAATCTGACATGCAACGCCGAAAGGCACTATCTGCTCGCCTTACAAGTAAGGAGATACTATATTTTGCCTTTGCACAGACAGTATAGTGCCATGCCATTAGATTCTGACGCCTATGGACACACATCTGACCAGCATATTTTCTATTTTCACTTGCGTGATCAGTTGTTGAAAGTAAAATATGCCTTGTCTTGAATATTGAAAGACTAATATTCGCGGGCATTTGAATTTCACAAAATCAAGTGATTTTCAGTGACCTGAAGTCACTTCAGATCACTGAAAATGAAAATCTCACAGCTCAGAGCTTTAGGGCTAAGTCACAAAATAGCCACGTTATCGTATTGAAATACTCATGGCTATATTCGAAAAAATACTTCCATCCGACTAATGCGGTATAGCCCCGCGGAGATGGGGCTGGGCTTGTATCTGCCTGCAGATTCCAACAAGAAGGAGGATTTAGCGACAAGGGGACTTGGCCTTTCCAGCCACTCTCCTTTCTTTCTATGTGGATGTGTCACTTTTTTATTGTCCCGGGAATAGTGGGAGATATTCTACCAGGATTTATCAGCCCCTGTCTAAGGGGATCGCGACCTGATAGTCTTATTGAGATACGGCACACGCAGGGAATTTGGCGACGTCTTCATTTTCGCGAATTTTGCGCAAGCACAAATTATTAGGGGTCGTGTTCTAATTTTTTTCGACAATATCTTAATGGACGGACGACTCAGTACAAAATCATACAAATTATCACGAGCATTCTCAATGCGTAAGGTGCAGGTTTGCATGCATAGTCTCACATCAAGCCAACTGATAAACTGGATCTGTTAAATCGTGCGCCATTTCAACTGCAAGGTCTTCCAGCCCTGTCGGCGCATTGAACTTATCGTACACTTTGCCATCTTTGCCATCAAGTGAAGCATTTGAGGGTGAAGTATGCCGAGGAAACGACATCGAAGCAAACTTTAGACGTCAGTCCCCGCGCCGAAGGGTTAATTCACGGAAGTTTACCATTTGCAGAAATATTTGATTCACTGTATTTGCTTTCTCTCGAGATAATATCTCTGTCGTCGCTGTCAACTACACTGCCAGCTGCAATGCAAAGCCAAAAGGCAGTATCTGCTGACCTGTGAAGTGAGCAGATACTGCATTTTGGCTTTGCACTGTAGTACATCCATTTTAATGTTGCGGGTTCAATTTCGTTGAACAATGTAACCAATGTCTCCATGATCAATTTTTTATTGAAATAAAGTGGATAACCAAATAGTAGTTATTCGTAGAGAATACGTATTGTTTTATTGGCTACCCAGAAAAACACGAGTCGTTGACCCAATGTTGGTTGGATGTTGGCTCATCGTCTATGACACTGGGCCAACATTAAACCACCATCGGTTCAATATCTCGTGTTTGCTGGTATGTCTTCGTTGGCGGCGAGCTCCTCTACCGATGTATTTCTGCCAATTTTGGTTTTGATTTGAAATATTTTTTTGCCACGATTCACATGTTATATATATAAATAAATACATGACAAATTTCAGGTCTGCGCCGCAATACAGATTAAATGTTGGGCCAGCGTCGTAGGCGCTAACCCAACATTAAATTAGCAATGGTCGAATGCCTCGTGTTAGCTGGGAACGCTGATTAAAGGGGCTCCGTGGGATGATTGCAATTTTGGTATTTAGTTTTGTGTGAAGTTACAAGTGCATCCCACATTTTTTCGGAATTTTCAAATTCTTAAAAACAAACATGTCTAGGAATTGAGACATAAACCAAACGCAGCTGAGTGTTGTGCCATATGTTGATGCCGCCAACCCATGTGGGCAAACAATCGATGCTGCAGGAGAATCCCACATTTTCACATGCCAATTAACCTCGGTGGCTTTGAATGACCCTGGATCCCATGTTCTGCGACGGTGGGTATTTGTGGTAAAAGGTGTTGTATTATGCACACAGTTTTGATTACATGGCAATATACGACTTTGAAATAAAAATTAGTTTAGTCTTTTTCAGTGTTTTTGAAATTTGTGGTGATTTTTTACATTTTAGTAAAGTTCAGTAAACTATATAACTTCACATAAATTTGTTTGTCAAAATTGCCATGTGAACATATGGAACAGTTTTAACCATGGCAAATTTCCAACCACTCACTCCAGTGCCAAGAGCACGATAAAGAAATGTTCCTCGTCAGCAGTTGTTTTTACAATAAGCCCTGCAACGACAGAAATAACAAGCGCCCCATAATTTGATCATGTTCGCCAATTAATCTGAAATATTAGGAATGAAGCAGCCTTTTAACAGACGCTGGCTGTAATAGATACAGTTATTCAACGTGACGGATGGACTAATTGACTTATTGGGTGGAATAATAAAATTTAAAAGACAAAACAAAAATTGCGAGAATCATCATGCTCATGTGGCGTTATGAACGTGTGGGTGGGTGAGGACGCATGCCTTCATACCGATATTAATATCTACTTGATATGAGTGGAAAGTTGAATTCTCCATAGATCTGTGAAAAATCAGAGTGACAGTCGTCTAGCGCATAAAAATGAGCATAGATGAGCTGAATTGTGTGACTTAAAAATCACCCAAACAAACGGAGACAATAAGGGAGCGAAAAAGAAGGATAAATAACATAAAGATACCGTTCCATAAAGACACAAGACGTTGAATCAATGTTGGTCTAGCGTCGGTCCACCGTCAGCGACGCTGGACAAACGTTTAATCAACATTTTTTTACCGTCTTGTGTCTGCTGCGATGGCCTATGCCGTATATTTCCCAGTTCATCTAATTTTTTTTTGATTATGATGGTGAAACTCCAGATGTAAAAAATATGTAAAGCTGATTTTGACGTACAACATATCTGTTAACAGTAGAAGCGCTTCTTCATTTTGACGATAGGACTTACCAGTATAATGTCATACTCACAATACAACGACATTGTGCTGTCGTGCAAAGTGAAGAGGCAGTATCTGCTCCCTTTACAATCAAGCAGATACTGCCTTTTGGCCTTGCAGAGCAAAATAGTGAAGTGAATATAATAAGACTCTCAGTGCAGGAACGCGATGGGAGAAATGTTTTACAATTAGCAGCTCAAGTTATTCACTGATACATCGTGCACGCCAATGGCGGTGGAGGGTTGTGGGTGGGCAAAAAAAAATAGCAAGCGAGCGTCACTGCGCTAGGAGTGAAGTCAAGCTATGTTTACAATAGTCAATGCTGTCGTGCAATGCCAAAATGCAGTATCTGATTAAATAGCAGATTCTTTCTGTTGGCTTTGCATACTAGAATACAAAAGTCCTGTTTTATAAAAACATTTTGAAAAGGATTGTATTTGAAGGAACCCTTTCAGCACGGGGACCGTCTTTAGACGTCAGATTCTGACGTCTAAAGACGGTCCCCGCATTGAAAGAGTAAAATATTTTTAATGGCCATAGACCCATAACATTGGTATTCAAAAAAAGCGCTAACTAAGACATTTATGATGATTTCATTTTTTAAACAAAAAAACTTTGGTCGCCATGCATGGTTTATACAAAAATATGTCAGCGTTATAAGGGGTGAGGTATATGTAATAACACAGAGTGATGCAAGTGAAACACTTATAATATCAAACGATATTTATATTTTGCCAACAGAAGCAATACAAATTATAACTTTTATCATAGAAAACAGTGTAATTGGTATTACACATTTTTGTAAAACGCAAAAATACATTGGACATTCAAAATCGTAACTAAATAACGATCTAATACCGGTACCATATTATAATATAGTATTAACGCTGACTTCTGAAATATTGATATAACAATTATTCTTATCGATATTAAATAGCTGTGATACATTTTTATTAGGCCTATAAGTGAGGACTCACATAAAATAGACTGGTTTGCCTGACCCATAATGACATCTCATGCCGGCCTATAGTGATTCGCTTGAGAGATATAGTATACTATCCCAGCAGACACAACACATCTACCCAATGTTTGACCAATGTTGGGCCAACGTCGTAGACGGGGGGCCAACATTGGTCAAACATTGCGTACATGTGTCGTGTTTGCTGCTCTTGAAAGCCAAACATACAGTATCGGCTTACTCGTAAAGTAAGCAGATACTGCTTTTTGGCACTAGACGTACTATGCCTCTGGGTTGAATTAGTACAGACGAGGCTGTGGGGGAGAAAAGTAGGAGTATCAGAATAAATATCCTTTAGCTGTTTAGTGGACACTTTAGAAAGAAGGCGTTGTTTTTGTTTTGAACGATGTTTTCACGTGTCTGGCATATCTGTGTTCATATTTTGCTAAGATCACTAATTTGGTACTTCGAAATAAACTCTAGCGGTTTATAATTTCTAATATCAACCAAACTCATTCAAATAATATATAAGGCTTCAATCCGGTCATAAATGTGATGAGTAATATGCCTCTACTTTGAATCAAAAAACTGTATTCGCAGCACCTGCTTCAAACATATTTATGATAAAGTAGAAATAAGTCGATATGGCTACAGCAAAATAGACAATTTCAATTTTCCAATAAAAATCACATAGAAATCTCTGTATAGGCCTATATACTGTATATTGACATTTAATATTGACAATTACATTACTTTTGTTTTATATATGATGTACATAATTCTAATACAATCGATATGATGCATTCAGAATCAAATTGAGATTTTAAATATATGACTCAGTCAAAAACTCTCGGAGTCGAAGCTTTCATATTCCATAGTTCTTCTGAAAATGATATTATTAGCCTACAGCTTACTAATTCTTATCGAATATGATGTTCTTTCAGAAGGTTAAATAATGTTTTTTTAGCTTATAAGTAAGCCTATTCTCCCGTGCAGAGCCGGAAGGCAGTATATGCTTACTTTACAAGTAAGCAGATACGCCTCTTTGGCTTTGCAGAGCAGTATAATTCTCCCTTGGTGATTGCACAGCTTGTTGACCAGCGCCCGTTTTCTCGGACAAGTTACGATATATCGTAGACTTTTGATTGATTTAATATTGAGGTGCGAACTCGCATTCGTTACCCCTCGCCTGGTGCCAGTAATAAATGGATGCTCCCTCGTTATGACGTAGCGCGGGTGGTGACACCTCGCCACACCATGCCAAGGGAGCAATCATTTTTATGAACACGTAGTAATAAATCGCTGCACATTGCGAGTCATTAGAGTGATTATACAAAATGGCCGCTCCCCGGTGGGCCTGACATGTCGTGAACGGGTGATATTTCTTGTGGATATTGACGGGACGTTACGATGATTAGCGGCATAAACAGATAATGATGTGCTATCACTCCATGCCGCTAGTGAATGCAAAGCCAAAAGGCAGTATCTGCTTACTTTACAAGTGAGCAGATACTGCCTTTTTGGCTTTGCATAGCAGAACTATATCACTTCTGTAGAAATAAACCTAGATGACTGACCGGTGCTGACCGGTATCCATGCACGGCCATCAATGATCATATATCAGATATGAGGATCATAAAAAAAAATCGAGGTTTAGACCATCATCAGTAAAAGGCGTGAGGTTGTGTCGAAGATATTCAGATATTTTATTGTCATAGTAAAAAGCCATTTCTGGCTTATTTGTCATGAACAAGATTATGTCCATATACAGAAGATTATAGTTTTGTGAAATCACAGGTTATTTATTATTTATTCTTAAATGTGTACATGTCAGTCTAAGCGGAATTGACGTGTGTACAAGTAGGGCCTACATTTTTTGATATACATATGGTATACATAATAATCAACCCTTACAACGCTGGTGGAGATCAAAGAGATTTTTCCAATTTGATAGCATCTTAAATGTCTTAATTAGCTCTTTCCGCTCACATTTACGATGATTTCTAATTATAAAAAACGCTTTGGTTTCCATGGTTTATACAAAGATATTTCAGCGTTGTAAAGGTTAACCTTTTCAAGCCTGAATTTACCATTGTCATCTTCATCCACTACAAGCCGCGAATTGCTGTCGCAATTCTCGACTTGTAGTGGATTAAGATGACTTGATGTGGTTTGAAAAATAAAGAAAATTGCCATGTATTGGTGAACCAGCTTTATGGGAATTTTCGTTCTAAAACCCCTAGTTGTAGGAAAATTAAATCTATTTTCAGGGATTCAAAATGCTGCTTTAATGCATCGTGAGGGCTTAAAGCACACACAGACCAAGGAATATGGGAAATAGAAATATGGGTCCACGATCGTCATGACAGGATTGCCTGGGACAAATTGAGGACCAGCATCGCAAACGTAAATCAGTAAAAAATTGTTTACAGGATTAATGGGAAATAAAGCTTTCAGTAAAAGAATCATCAAGCGCAAAATGCTATCTCAACTTTGGTTTGAAGGTGGGCCAAAGGCGTCGACGCCGACCCAACATTAAGCCAGAGTTGCGCCTTTTGTTTGATAATGTGAGCCTGTAATGACGTCATTAAAATGGGATTCCACCTCTCGGGGATTCCTATCCTATCTGTGGCTTCCCTACGTGGATGATGGAGGAGATAAAATCATCAAATTATCTCTAAAACATATTCCTATTAACGAAAAAAAGAGCTGACGTGTAATTTAGGGTGGCGTGCGAGGAGTCACTTTGTGTGGTTTTCAGTCGGACTGAAGCGAAAATTGAATCATCTTCAGTCTTCCATAGTTTCTCCTGTGAAAACATGAGATACGTCCCAGCAAACACGAGACGTTGAGCCGTTGTTTTAATGTTGGGCCAGCGTCGCAGACAATGGGCCAACATTAAAACAACGTTGGCTCAACGTCTCCTGTCTTCTGGAACGCCGTATTTTTCGCTCTGAAAACTAAAAGGCTGTATAACTATGCTAATACTTTCAAAGTAAGCAGATAGGTCTACATCTTCATCTATCCAGTTGTCTGCTACTGGTAGTCTGACGGTCACACCTGATAGGGCAAGGTGATAGGTCTACTGCCTTTCGGTTTTGCACGGCCGTATAACGGTAGGCCCTAATTGAAAGTCATTATCATCTCAAAATGGCATCGTACCGGCACTACACGAAAAAAATGTTACCGTCACTGTCACTGTAAATAGAACTGGACACAATCCATTATGTTTGCGTTAATACTGCTCTGCAAAGCCAAAAGGCAGTATCTGCTTACTTGTAAAATTTGCTGATACTGCCTTTTGGCTTTGCATGGTAGAATAGTGAATTAAAAGAAAAAGTAGAAAACATTATTTGGAACGAATACGACAGCAGCCCTCTATTACCGCCAGTCCACCATTGTGTACTTTATAATTGAAAATGAGTTATCTTCGTGTAAAACACATGACTGTTTAATTAAAATATTATTGCTAGATCTTTTTTTTATACAAGGATGTCGGAGATATAGAGCAAAATACAGCTCACATTTCCACAATGTTTGATAGACTATCCTTAAATTTTCATGAACGTTCAGTTTTTTTAACCATTTACTCGCTATGCTATTTAATTTCAATTTTCGCCCACGTGAAGTTGTGTCTCGCTGCCGCGACCCACAACTTCAAGTGGGTGAAAATTACTATTGTTGGTTTAATTTGAGACCAAATGCCAAGGATGAGCAAGTCTTGATGTTAAAACACTCATTTCATCACGTACTTAAAGGGTCTGGCCCAGGCTAAAATCATCAAAAAAGCGGTGATTTTATTTTGGCTTTCTAATATGACCATATGATGTAAACATGTCCATAGACTAGAACTGCAAGTTTTTTAATTTTCCTGCTGCGCATTCACCAGTTAGGCTAGATATAGAGACGAAATTCTTGATTTCTAATTATTGACAACCATGTCAAAAATAAGAAATACAGGAATTTCGTTTGTATATCTAGCCTATAACTGGTAAGTGCGCAGCACAAAAATTAAAAAAACTTTTGCAGTTCTAGTCTATGGACATGTTTACATCATATGGTCATATTATTAGGCTAAAATAAAATCACAGATTTTTTGATAATTTTAGATCTGGGCCAGTCCCTTTAAAAGTGATATGATCGACCAATAAAACGGCTTTAACCCTTTCAAACTTAAATTTACCATTGTCATCTTCATCAACTACAAGCCACGAATTGCTGTCGCAATTCTCGACTTGTAGTGGATGAAGATGATATGAAGAGAAAAAAAAAAAAAATTAACATGTAATAGTAAACCAGTTTCATGGAAATTTTCAATCAAAAGCCCCCCCCTAGTTGTAGGTAAATTGAGTCTGTTTTCAGAGATGTAAAATAATGCTTTATTGCACCGTGAGGGTTTAAAGGGTGAAAAGAGCTATGATTGTGATTAGCGGCAAAGGGGTTAATCATATCACAGCGCCATCAAGAGTCAATGGTAATTAGTCAGATTTGCAACCGAACTATTGTCATTTTAATGGCCTGTGTAAAACATAATATGTGATATTCACAAATTTGAAATCATCCTAAATTTCTTAATTGACACTTTCCGCTTCATTTGAATACCTATGTTACCGGTCTACGGCCATTGGAATATTTTAATTCTGTCAGTGCACGCATCGTATAAAGACGGTCTCAGCGCTGAAAGGGTTAAATTTCTAAATGCGAAATCTTAAACTTAAAAATGATTTGAATAGAAATAGCAAAAGTCAGCACACTTTTAGGTCTCAGGAATTGTGTGAAACATAGCGCTCGCCTTGGGGATTAAAAGGTCATATCTGTCACTTCATAAAGTGGCAGATATGACGGTTTAACCCCCAGGTGACGCTGTGATCTACCACTTTCCGCGGATGGGACATATTTATTTTGTCACAAAGACACGTCACATCATTGCACCGCTAAGCAAAGCCAAAAGGCAATATCTGCTCACTTGTAAAGTGAGGTGAGCAGATACTGCCTTTTGGTTTTGCAAGTCATTGTATCAGGCTGGAATCTCCAACTCATTCAAAACTATAATTGACAAATACGTCCCGCTCCTTGTTCACTGACATCTAATTCTAAATAAATAATTGACTTGGCTGCACGTGATGTCATATTTTCCGTTTCCCGAGAAAACCGATTGCGTTACACGATTAGCATGAGATATCCCAGCAGACACCACACGTTGAATCAATGTTGGTTTGACGTTTGTCCAACGTCGTAGCTTTCTGGTTTAACATTGGTCCAACGTGGTAGACGATGGGCCAAACGGTAACCAAACATTGATTGAAACGTCTTGTGTCTACTGCGATATAATAAAATCATTAACAAACTAAGCAAGTATCCATGATGATTATGTGTGCCTAGGTGTGTCCCTTGAGATGCGAGTGCATTATTGTAACAAAATTGTTTGCACTTCGTAACAGTAAATTAGGCATACTTAACTAGTTTTGAGATTTGATCATTCGATTTATTCTAGTATTCTAGTAATTGAACGCAAAAGGAAACTTCCGTGATATATCTGGGTCTTTTTTAAATAGTGATATCCTGCGAATTTAAAATTGCACACATTATTGTCGGAGCTATCTGCGAGCAAGACCGATGGTAAAAAAGTCGTGCTTATATGAGTTTTATATTAAACGGCTGTGATGCACCCCAATTATAAGGAACAGCTCTCAACTTCGAACTTGTCCGAGTATATGAGGCAGTTGCACGCATGGTAAACAAATCAGAGCGTTCGGTTAAATTCTAATTAAGAGTGCGTCGTGCTTACAAGAAATGTCTATGTTAAAAAACGCCTGTGATGATCCAAATTATTGTGGAACAGCCTATATTTGACAATGTCTAGGCCGTACTGGGGTTGTACGCATGATCAAAATTTGAGTAATTAGTTGAATTTTCAAGAGTGCATCGTGCTTACAATAAATTTATATGTAAAAACCCGGTTGTGGCCACCACAAATTATTATTCAACAAACCTCCATCACCTCCAGACTTGTCCGAGCTGTGGAGAAGTTGCACACATGGTAAAAAATCAGAGCCGACGATTATAAAGAGTGTTAAAAACGGCTGTGGTGACCTCAGTTATTATCATGATTATGGAACAGCCATAACTTGTAAGATCTATGAGAGATTTGTACATAAAAATACAATGAAATGAATCGGGCTTCAGGCCACTTTTGTGCACATGCAGGCTAAATTGGCCAGGAGAACCGCCTGAGGATGGTGAGATGACTGAGATGTCTGAGATGACACTGCCCTCCAGACACATGGTTCGAAATTCAAACCCTGGAGGTCTGAGGCCGAGCACGCTACCTTTCGGTCACGGAGGCTCCCCACAATACTGAGTTTCAGGAGTGGATGGGGAAGAAACATTTTTGTTTTTTCAAACCGCCGAAACCGGGAAACTAAACCTGAACTCTAGCGTGAAAGGCAGCGGTGCTAAAACTACCCTAGGGCCTCCGCCCTGTACGTATAATAAAAAATCATGACAATCTAAGATGCTCACCAGGTGATTCCCAAATATTTTCAGATTCATTCACTAGGTGGCACTCAAGAACTATGTGTCAATGTTGGTGCCGCCTGTAAATCTCAGAAACCATTTTATTTTAAAATAATCTGACTTCACACTACAGACAATTCGCAAAGTACAACCTGACGACCTCTTGGCCACATTAACCCTTTAACCGCGGGTCACGATTATAGTCGGCTCGTAACTTGTTAGGCTTACTCAACATGTTACGTTTTGTGAGTTCCCCATACACTATGAAACTTGTGTATGGCTGGCTTTAAATACCACCTTTTAAATATGTTGAAAATAAAATTTGACACCAACCAGCAAATCTAAATAATTTTTACCCAGTTGAAGTTGTGAATCGCGTCAGGGAGACACAACTTCCATCGGGGGAAAATTCTGATTAAATAACTTGGCGTTTATAGGGTTAAAGGTATAAATTCACGTGATATTATGTAGTATGCATACTTTTCTATTAACACGTAATATGTATATGATAATGCTAAGAAAACATGGTTTATTTGCCATAACAAATATAGATAATTGATACCTAGGCCTATATTTAATGCAAGATGATTAATTACACGAATAAATTCGTCTCATATGACTTTTGTTATCCAGCTGACTGAATTGACAAAACTGTGAATGGTGGATTGATTTAAATTGTATAGATTTAACCATTTCCCGCGGGGATCGTCTCTATTCGCCAGAATCTGACGTATGTAGGCGTCAGATTCTGACGTACTGAAAGAATTAAAATATTTAAAATGGCCGTAGACCCATAAGGTCTCACCACCACCAATGCCAGTCCCATTGAAACGCATGTATAATGCCAACATTTCAAGGGCCGAAATCACCACTTACGCCCCTCACTACCCCCTATGTGATACACCATAATAAAGCCTAAACTGTCCTTTTTCAAAAAACAGGTCCGAAAATGGTATGCTAGCTTCCTGCGTTTCGAGCTACGCTCCCATGTTTATAAGAGGTCCGTTTTGCCAAGAACTCCCAGAATATTCTTGCGCCCATTCCAAGAAAAGACACAAATCCTTCTCACCCCCTGTATCTATCCGAAAATCTCACAACATAGTATACCTCATGTCATGCATGAAGAAAGCAATGTGGGTTTGCAAATTATACAAACAATCACAGCATTCCTGTATTTTTTTTAATTCACCAGGAGCGGAAACAACCGTGTAAAGCAGTAATTTATGACGGACTCTCCAGTCAGTAGCCACCCCTTTTGACCCCGGCTCATTTAGGGTGGTGAGACCATATTACAGCTATTCAAATGAAGCGGGAAGAGCTAACCAAGACATTTATGATGATTTCAAATTGAGAAAACCCTTTGATCTTCATGGTTGATACAACAATATTTTAGCACTTTGAGGGTTGAAGGGCTATATCGTGACAGATTCATCTACCATTGTAAACGATGCTGTTCTCAGATATATGAAAAGAAATAAAACTAAAAAATGGTAGATGATGCTTTTCTAGAGTTTATAGAAAAGATGAACAGAAGGGGAAATATGAATAATTTCTTCTCAGCTAGAATAGCAGGGTCAAACACATTTATGAAACAAATGTAGGTCTATAATTGAATTATTATACATGCTACATAAAATGTATGGGTGTAGAAAGTTAATAATTCTATTTTTTTGACAACCCATCTTCTGAGAAAGTAAGTATGCCTCACGAGGAACTTGTATATCCCTGGTGACCAGGCATGGTGGCTGTCGATTTTTTTTATATCAATTCATATGTAACTATTCATCCCGAACCAATAAGTTTTGTATTGTTCCAGATAGGTGAAGAGCATTAATTCAGAAAATTCAAAAAAAAATCATCTGCATGACCACTATGCTTTCTAAGAGAAAGTTAGAGAGCAGGACACTTTCTGAAAATGCTTTGGTGGATGTCGTAGATTCGGAGGAGGTGAAGTAATGATTTGACGTATTAGACAACAAGGTATTTTCGGAAAAAAATTGACGCGATAGGTTTATATATGTTGCAATAAATCAACAAAAATATCCATTTTCATGCAGCCATCTATTCCAATTAAAGGTACACACCAAATCAATCTCAATTCGTAGTACGAGTGTTAGCAAGGTGGTGCATTAGCTATTCATAGAATACTTAAACATTGGACGAGCATCGGTGAACAAAGTGCTTCCAATGTGTCCGTAAAGTATCACTGTCCACACACATGTAGCTTAAAGTTGGAATTTCATAACTTTACAACTTCAAACCAAACCATGTACAGCGATGACAAGGGAATAATCTGTCACCAAAAGAGTGGTGGTGGCAGCACAGGGAAGGAATGATAGTGCTGATCGAGACCGATAGGTTTGGAGTGACATAAATAGTTTTGAATATTGTATCTTGTGGCTGAAAACAGGTTGTGGGAAAGTCTCTGGTTTCCACAAGGCAGGATAAGAGTGCCCCCTGTCTACTGGGTGTAGTGGTTTAAACTTTAAAAAAGTTTGTGTCATTGATCATGCTGATGTGGAATTTAAGATGAATGCATATAATGTAGTCTTTTTTTTTGGTCCTTCAGTTAGATGCCGAGTTACAAAATATATCGGTAACGATGATTTGAATATTCTCTGGTGTTTTGGTCTTTCATCATAGATTGGTTTGGCCACCATTTATTTTCCAGGCCACTCTCAAACACTTTAGTTTTAACACTACATTTTTGCATTTATTGGCGGCTATTTTGAACATACTTTGATTTACTGACCAACAAACACAATTTATATATATACTTTGATTGATTCAGCATTCAGCGCTACACTGATTTTCTTTTAAATTATAATAGTCATTCTTCTGAGTAAATATTTATGATGATTTTTATATTTTACCAATTATCGCGAGCGGTAAAAATGCCCTTTTGGAAACTCGAGAACTTTGCATGGTGGTCATTCAGATGGCTTTCTGAAGCTACCCTGAAAAATTTAGCTTTCTACTATTTTTTACAGGTTGTCATGCTTTTTTGTCTAATGCTCCTATTAGGGAAGACCCTTTGTACATACTAGATGGGGTAGGGGTACACCCATATTTTCCCGTGGCGATTTTTGTCATGATCATTTTGTCAACCTTGTACTCCAAAATTAGAGTTTTGTTTGGATTGGTTCATTGACGGCCTATAATAGGCTAGGACGTCGGCCCAACATTACAGCAGCATTGGATCAATGTCTTGTGTAGGATCCCCCCGCCCATCTCTTGACGTAATTCATACATCCTTCATCAAGTGGCAGACACCCCCTCCACTCCCGTCCTGCTCCTCTGCCACTGCGCTGTTAAATGTCGCAATAGCAAGTGTGACAATTTGGAGGGGAATATGAATTGTTTATTGTTTATTTGACTTTCAGTTAAAAACATGCGATAATGGTACATCATCATTATAATGAATTGAGTATTTTTTGAACATGTTATTATTTTTGGTTGACGGGAACAGGTCGTGACGACCTCTACAATGCCCGTCAAATATATTAGTGAATTAAAATTATATAATAAAATAATATAACAGTATAATATAAAACCAACTGTTCACTGGCTATAGGTGTTGCCACACTTATCATGTAAGACAACGTCATATCCAGTGTTTAAAATAGCAATGTTTTTGACATACATGCTATTTTAAAAATGGACATAGTATCAAGAATACATTAATGTTAATGTATTTTTGATAGTATAGATTATAAATTTTGCGATATGTACACATAAAATAAAATAACCGACAATTGTCTGTCATCTGTTTCCCGCACCAAAACCAGAGATAAAATAGCTACATGTAGACTGAGCTCTAATCCGTGTAGTACAAATTTACAAATATTATGTGAGTATATAGGTATAATTAAAAAAAAGTAACTATTAAGACAGAAATATAAAAAAATCAGTAACGCGCTGGTTTTGACGCTGGTTCTGACGCTGGTCGGAATGGCCAAGAGTTAATTTGTGAAGGGTTAACCCCGTACCCCCTAAGTCATAGCATGTTATTAAAATTTTCACACACATTTGAAGTTGTGTCTCGCAACCGCGACCCACAACTTCAAGTGGGTGAAAATTATTCATATTTGTTTAATTTGAGATCAAACATTTGCAAATCTTGATGCTTTAAAAACATTCATTTCACTCCCCAAAACTGTGCTATAATCTGCTAATAAAACATAAAAAACGACTAACGTTATAGCTATGCTGAGCGGGGGAAGGGTCAGCCTAAGTTAGAAATATGGTTGATACAAAGGACAATATTGTCGTGCAAAGCGCCAAAAAGGAGTATCTGCTTACTTGTGAAGTGAAATTAAGTTTGTAGACAAATGGTAGTATTTGCTTACTTGTAATGGACACAGCATAGGCCTACTACCCTTTGACTTTGCAGCCAAAAGGTAGTATCTGCTTACTGAAGATAGGGCCTACTGCATTTTGCATATATTCTAGTCAGAATGATGTAACTCCACTCACCTTCTCACCATGATACTTGACTGAGTTACGTCCCTCGTGGTCAGGGCGTTACGATCTATGGGGCACATGGTCTGGAACTTGAGATAGTTCTGTATGCATCTGCCGCAGAACGTGTGCCCGCATCGAGTGTCCACCGGGTCTACGAGGGGCTGCAGACAGATCTGGCAGGTCAAGTCCTCGTCCACTGCCTGGTGATAGTCGTAGAGATGAGAGAGGTCAGCCTCGTGGAACTGTCCACATTG
The DNA here is from genome assembly GCA_964017125.1 of Flabesymbios commensalis. Taxonomy (NCBI): domain Eukaryota; kingdom Metazoa; phylum Annelida; class Polychaeta; order Terebellida; family Flabelligeridae; genus Flabesymbios; species Flabesymbios commensalis. The sequence goes on along the minus strand of OZ024914.1, from coordinate 57,614,680 downwards.
GTAGCAGAGAGTGGCAAGGTGCTTTGGCCGCGGTGGTAAAGGCGGAGGTTTGTCCATGCGGCACCAGATGTCGCCCGTGCTGGGGCTGGGGCACTTGTAATGGTTGTAGGGCGGGGGTGGGGTTTTTGCGGCCATACGCCATACCTCCCCGCTCGTCGGCGTACTGGCCGTGCTGGTGTTAATACGCAGGCTCCCCAAACTGTCTGAGCTGTCACTGCGCGGGTGGAAAGACGCCATCTTATGAAGTTTTTAGTTCATGTATTTGTAAGGATTTCAAAATCCGTGAATGCATGTTGGACATCTGGTGATTCAGAAAGAGAAAATCGAGACCCACCTGAAAGAACCGATGGTTGCCCCATCTGGTGAATGAAAATGACATGAATTATCCATCAAAACTCCATCACAACTCTGGCGATCGAGTAGTTATTCATTTCATTACTTAATATAAGTGTTATCAGCGCGGTGCTTTCTGGGTACAGATTTAGCCTGCTATTGGTACACAGTGGACTAATCCTTTAATCTCGCACATCTGATCTGCGTTGAAGGATCAAGTTCATTCGATGTTCTTCTGGCCCGCCGGCTTAATCCTTGCACTGCTAGGACCGTATATATGCCTCCAATCACTTTTTAGAGGGGATAAAATGTCACTGAGATTGATACAATTGTTTGTGGTTAATGTTATGTTAATCAAATGCTTCAATTTGAGAGATGCCCATTTTTCACAAATGGAGATATTTTTCGTCACTTGGAACTGGAAATTGCGTCAGCAATTCCAGCTTCAAGTGAATGAAAAATACAACAATTCAGCAGGACAAGGGGTAACGAACATGATCTCGCTCCATAGTGTAGGCCACTCACCAGAGCAGAGTTACATCTTGCAAATCTACTCGTGATGAAAGACACGAAGGGCTCATTTGTGACAAATTACCACAGCTCGACCAGTGGCGTCTGCACTTGTGGCATCACACACACCAACATTCAGGGCACACGCCGACAATTTGTCGTGATCTTGTTTCCCGCTCAATATGCCTGATTCACTATTTCTCTTGGGTTTATTAGCGGATTTGTTTGACCGTCTCTAGATCGTCCATTACTCTGCAGTTTTTCACTCGTAACGTGAGCAGAATCTCCTCCAGCTGGCAGCCGAGGCGCTCTGCGTCAAACAGCCCTACTCCTGATTCTTCTGCAACAATAAAAAAAAAACCAGTACAATATATTGACAGTGTGATTTGAAAAATCAGGTCCATGTAGGCCTAATTAAAATTGACCAAATATCGGAATAGAAATAGGCAGAAAATAAAACTATATAGTATTCTGCCGTGCAAATGAATGAATGAATGAATGAATGAATGAATGAATGAATGGATGAATTAATGAATGAATGAATGAATGAATGAATGAATGAATGAATGAATGAATGAATGAATGAATGAATGAATGAATGAATGAATGAATACATTGAATAATTAAATATTTAACTAATTAATTAATTAATGATTAAATTAATTAATGAAAGAGTGAATGAATGAATGAATTCATTTATTCATTGAATGATTTATTCATTCGTTGAATGATTCATTCATTCGTTGCATGATTTATTCATTAAGCTGGGCCGGATAACCTCATGGGGATGGTGATATGAATCAGATGACTCCAGACATAGGATTCGAAATTCGAGTCCTGGTGGTCTGAGGCCGAGCACGTTACCCCTGGGTCACAGAGGCTCACTAGATCTTTACGAAACAATTGATGAATGAATGAATGAATAAGTGAATGAATGAGTTGACTAATTAATTCTATATAACTACTTCTATATTGTATAGTTAGTCAAGTAATTAAATAATTACTGGCTTGGTCACCATTGTGCACATATACAGGCTATACTGGGCCACCAGCCTGGGTATACTAGCTGCCGTGCAAATCCAAAAGGCAGTATGTGCTTACCAGTAAAGTAAGCCGATAGCGCCTATTTGCTTTGCACGGCAGTGACCGAAAGTTGGCGTTCCCGACATCAGACCACCAGGGCTCGAATTTGGAATCCTCTATCTGAAGGGCATGACATTTGATTCATCTTACCATCTTCAGGAGATGTTCCGGGCACAGCTAGCTTATGTGCACAAAGGTGACATGATGCCCCTTCCATTTATTCATTTATTCGCATTACATGAGGACCCCGCCTTTTCATTTCCACAAATGATATGGCAATATTAATCTTTGGTTTAGGATGAGACCAGGGACACTATACCTAGTTCATGGTGGAGATAGCTGTTTTCGACCACGAACGTTTAATCTGTTGCCAAAGTGATACTTACTACATGATTAACCCTTAAAGCGCTGAATTATTTTGTAAAAAAACATTGCAACCAAAGGGTTTTTCACCTTGAAATCATCATAAATGTCTTAGGCAGCTCTTTCCGATTCATCGATTCATTGGAATACCTATGTTAGGGGTCTATGGCCATCAGAAATATTTTTACTCTTACAGTGCGGGGATCGGCTTTAGTAGTCAGAATCTCACGTCTACAGACGTCAGATTCTGACGACGAAAGTCGATCCCCGCGCTGTAAGGGTTAACCCTTACAACGCTGAAATATCTTTGTATAACCCATGCAGACCAAAGGGTTTTTTCAATTTGAAAGCATCATAAATGTCTTAGTTGGCTTTTTCCGCTTCATTTGAATACCTATGTTATGGGTCTACGACTATTATAATTTTCAAATTCTTTCAGGGCGGGGATCGATTTTAGACGTCTGAATCTGACGTCTATAGACGTCTGAATCTGACGTCTATAGACGTCAGATAGACGGTCCCCCACTCTGAAAGGATTAACCCAGGATTAACCCTTTAAGCGCTAAGCACGACTATAATCGTGGTGAACCTTTTTATTAGCCTTTCACATTAAAATAGCATATTTCAACATTACTATGACATATATGTAACAAAACTGTAAAACTTGAAGAAGCGGGTCGGCCCCAATTTGACTGATCTGTATCATTTTCACTCACTTGAAGCTGTAGATCGCGTGAGCGAGACACAGCTTCAAGTGACTGGAGACTTAGAGATCAAAAGGTTAAGTAATATTGTCAGGATAAGAATATAATTTATCTGCCACGCACTGCTAACAAACCTGTATACTGACGTGTAAAGCCAAAAAACAGTATGTGCTTACTTTACAAGTAAACAGATACTTTTGGCTAAAGCAGATTATTAGACCTATTTACTACATGTTAACAGTTGAACCTGTGTCTATGTTGGAGTTCAATTGAGATTTAGATATCATTTAACAGTGTTTATACCAATAAATCACTATAGTATATTGGCGATATTCAGTAGTGTAGAATTTCACATTCCGCACAAACATAACATTCCACACAATGTTTGTGGTGTATTGGCGGTATATTTATGGTATTCTATACACGGTTAAAAACATGTCCAATGTTTACTATACTACAAGAACGGAACATGTATGTAACCTATGTCATGGTTTGTAGACTTGCGGTGAACACAAAGATGTTGGGCCAATATTGATTTATATCTGGCCCAGCATCCAAGGTTATGTAGCCCTCCTTGCCATTGACGAATTAACTTCATATGGGTGGTCAATGTGCATTTACATTGGATTATGAATCCACTGGCAGCGCTTCGTTAAATACAAGATGTTTCAATGATGGTTTAAAGCTGGCCCAGCGTTGTAACTCAGCGGGCTCAGCAAACACGCTACCCGGGGACGTGATGATGGCCATGCACGTAGGCCACTCGCCTTAATAAGAGCGAACATATCATGAGCGACAGATTATCTAATTTATACACTATAAACACAAAGGTGAGAGGGCAGCCATATCCAGAGACGTCCAATCGTGATATTGTCCTGTTAGAGAGTTATACAGCTAGGTGGTACGTCGTTTCTGATTTAGTATAATATATTATTTACCTGTGTAATAAATATTTCCACGATTGTCCCGCCAATTAACCAGCACGGTCAGGCAGCCTTTAACTCAATCAGCGGCAGGCATGACAGCACTGAAATAGTTGAACGAAAAAGAATTATGGATTTTCTTGGTGTGAATAAAGGCAATAACAAATATTCAGCTATTATAGTTTTCCTATCGTTGTTGAGTGATTAAAAGTTCTCCGGTTTTCATCCATTTAAAATGTTTAAATCGGGAATTACTCACACATTTCCCGGCTTCCGCTTAACCCTTTAACCGCCGGTGCCGCATATATTCGGGTTTTCATTTTTTATTAGCACATTATGTACCAGCTTTTGAATATGTTAAAGATAAAATGTGACATCAATCAGCAATATTTGGAAACAGTTGACCTCCATTTTGTCAAATCTGAATAATTTTCACTCACTTGAAGTTGTGGATCGCGTCAGCGAGACACAACTTCAAGTGGGTGTAAATTCAAATTGAGTAATTTGGCGGTTAAAGGGTTAATGAAAAAATAAATGTTTGCCTTTTTCTCTTTAGAAATCTAATAATTAAATCAATCTTGACTCAGAAAATTTCGACAGCTCTCATGAACACGTACCTTGTGGTACTCCTGTCAAATATTCAGGGAAAATAATTGAACACTACTCAGATATACTTAACCCTTTAACCGCCAAACTATTCAATTTGAATTTTCACCCACTTGAAGTTGTGTCTCGCTGACGCGATCCACAACTTCAAGTGAGTGAAAATCACTCAGATTTGACAAAACGGAGCTCAAGAAATTTCAAATTCCGCTGATTAATGTCACTTTTTATCTTTAACAGGTTGTAATATGCTATAAAAAATGTAAAAAACGAATATGGACGGCAGCAGCGGTTAAAGGGTTATACGGGGGTATACCACATGAGTGAATATCCCCACCCAGTAATGAACCATTTCAGCGCTGGGAGATCGACTTTAGACGTCAGAATATAACGTTTATCATGTATATAGATGTCAGATTCTGACGTCTAATGTCGCTCCCCGCAAAATATTTATAATGGCTGCAGACCTATAACATACTAGGTCTTCAAATGAAGCGGAAAGAGATAACTAAGACATTTATGACGAGTTCAAAATGAAAAACAGCCATTTGTCTCCATGGTTTGTATAAATATTTCAGCGTGTAGCGTTATAAGGGTTTATAGCCAGATAGCTCTGTCCCCATGGTACTGTCATAGAATCTGTATCACCATGTCGTGATCAGAGCTCATCTAGATTTGATGGTACTCCGACAGAGAGAATAAAACCTCTCTATGGTTTTATCTTCATATATTACATTGATTTTTCAGGGTTTCTATTTTGTGCGAACACGACAGTCACACAATCGCCGACTACCTTCATCTGTATCCATGGCATATCCACATATAGGCCCTAGATATCGCCTGCATATAGTAGTAAAATAGTAATCAACAAAGCCAACAGAAAGTATCTGCTTACTCGTAAAGTAAGCAGATACTGCCTTCTGGCATTGCACGGCAGAATAGTATAGATTTCCGGTCTGTTTGCATTACAGTGATTCTATTGATTCCAAATCACGGACACATGGAAAATAACATACAATTTATATAAATAAATTACATACTACTTGGTTCGTACACAAAAACGACGTACCGGGTGGATAATATACGGAAAGCCAGTGTTATCATTACAACACTGATGTAGTGGTTATCACTACCGCCTGTAACGCTACAGTAATATGTATTCAGGTGTCAAAGAATTAACCCTTTAACCGCCGGTCTCGATTATATTCGTTTTTTACTTTTTTTGGTATCACATTTGCACATGTCAGCTTCTAACATGTTAAAGATAACATGTGGCATAAATCAGCGAGATTTGAAAATAGTTGATTTCCATTTCGTCAAACCTGAATAATTTTCACCCACTTGAAGCTGTGGATCGCGTCAGCTAGACACAATTTCAGGTGGGTGAAAATTCAAATTGAATAATTTGGCGGTTAAAGGGTTAAAATATTTATTTGCCGTCCACTCGTGAAGGTTAAGCCTTGTGAAAATCCTCCGTGAACGAGGGGTAACGAGCTCGAATTCCGACCGACAGGGTTCGAATTCTGAATTCTGTGGCATCTGCTTCAGCTCAGCGTCCTCAGGAGGTTCTCGTGATCCCGTATGTGTGCACAAAAGTGGCACGAAGTGCTATTGATGCATATTGCAACAGGCGCGTGCATGAATTCATGAATATAACGTGATAACAGATAATAATCACCTTTCAGTTGAAAAAGATGGAAATGAAGCATTCTCCCATACTGTTCACGGCAGTATCTGCTTACTGTACAAGTAAGCAAATAATGCTTTATGGCTTTGCAGAGCGGTCCTCAGCTCTGCATTTAGGCTACTCTGACGTGCAAAGGCAAAAGGCATTATCTGCTCACTCTATAAGTCATCAGTTACTGCATTTTGATTTTGCGCGGCAGAATAGCTCCATGATATTACCATACTAAGTTCAGATATTTATTTTCGGTAATTAAATACTACCAGAAATGCATAATACAATGTATTGAGCATTTCTGATGCTACACATACTGTATTGTAAACAATCTGGCACTGCAGATGAGCCCGCTGCAAAGTGCATGAGTAAAGTTAACAGAATTAGTTAACAGAATTAGCGCCGTAGACGTTTAAGCTGTTCACTATTGTGTTATATTGTGATACTTATCGGAGGACTGGGCATTAACAGCCTATCTGGTAAATCACTACAAACTTATCCAAGCTATCGCGTTCCCAAGGTAAACATAGAAGGGTCACATACTTGTGAGCCTGATAACAATAATGATGGCATGACGAGGGACCCTCCCCATAGACATGATGGAGGTTTGCGGATACGGTGCTGGTAGCTAGCTGGGCCCATCCTACTAAGATTCTTAACTTAAATCCTAACTTAAATCTTCTAATGGAAATGAGAATAAGTTAGGATAATCTTAAGCTTAATGTTCTTAATGGTTATCTTAACTTTCTCTGATTTCCAATAAATAGATAAATCTTAACTTTTCTAATGGAAATGAGAGAAAGTTAAGATAATTTTAATTTTAAGATCCTCAATAGTACCTGGGGCTCGTCCCACTAAACATCTTAAAATTAAGATCATCTTAACTTTCTCTTATTTGCATTAGAAAAGTTAAGATCATCTTAACTTTTCCAATGCAATTAAGAGAAAGTTAAGATGATCTTAATTTCAAGATGTTTAGTGGGATGGGCCTCTGAACCCATTCCGACAGCAGCGGTTGTTTTTGTCTCCAGCGTAGTGTGAAAACTAGACAGTGAGTCGATCAGAGAGTGCCATCCTTGCTGAGCCAATAGATGTTGTGGATGTACGCCAATGCCTGCATGTGCATGTGTCAATATGAGTGAAAACGCTGTACAATGAGAGGGTGGAGACAGCAAACCACCGCCGAAATTAATGATCGTAATCCGGATTACCTCTGGTGAAATATTCATGCAAATCCGTGCCATCAGGATCGTACATCCGGATCCTGGATCCGGATCATAATCCAGATCATCCACAAAATCTTATCGAACGTACCTTGGCCCAAGACACACCTCATGCAAATTAGTTCTTTCCTTTTAAAGTAATCAGACGGACAGAGGAGCAGACAGACATACCAGCCAAACAACAAGATAAAAAACATAACCTTCTTGGCGCAGTTACCGACTATATTATGCTGCAGTCAGGATTCAGATGCCCACCAGATTTAAATTTTCACCAGCTCTAAGTTGTATGTCGCTATCACGACTCACAACTTCAAGTGGGTGAAAATTATGCAATTCGCGTTGTCTCTCTCATCAAGGAGGTTAATCTTTTTAACCGCCCTGCTCTCATCAACATCTTCACGTGTTAACCCTTGTCCTGCTAAGCCCGTATATATACGATTTTAAGCATATTTTAAGCCAAATAATATGCCACTGAAATGGATAATGTAGTGGTGGATGCTCAGTTAGTCAAATAACGCAGTTTAGAAGATGTATATATTAAAAAGAGAAATATTTTTCGTCATTTGAAGCTGGAAATTGCGTTAGCAATTCCAGCTCCAAATGACGAAAAATACAATTGAAATTCAGCAAGCGTTAAGCCATGTTCTGTCGCGTCAGATGCACACCATAGAAACCGTAATTTATCGCGGTGCAAAGCCAAAAGGCAGGATCTATTTATATACAGACACGAGGCAAATAAATGTGTCTTTTCCTAAGTATTGTAAGGGTGTCAGCATGGTCAGATGTTCTAATTTCTGATAGAACATTATTCTAGAGATATGGAGCTGCCACGGAGAAAGCATGAGATGCTATTTTGGAGTTTGGAGATATAAGTCGGACAAGCTCTCTGTATACTAGTGGCAGGGTGGGGGTCAATAATATTATAATAATTAATCATAATTAAGCCGTCTTTGGCGTGATTTGAGGCATAATTGTAATTGAAGAGAATAAGTCAATCATCATTGTAATTGTTATTGAGTTTTTACTAGTCTAGTGACAGACGCTCGAGTTTTACGGGGTTTTTTTTACAGTGATAGTAGTAGACATGTCGATCACTCGCCAATGTTTTGTATTTATTTTTTAATTAATGCATTGAATAAAGGAGAGGTGTTGCGTGACAGAATCTAGGCATGGATCCGTATTAGCAAAGAATGTTGTATTAGCAAAGCAACAGCAAATCAACGTACATTTTGTAATAACGAACGCTTAGTCATTGGGCTATCGGGGGAACCCACATTACTTTGAAACACCGTTGGTGACAATTTTTAACTCTTAAAGGGCGAGAATCTTCTTTTGACGTCAGCATCTGACGTCTATAGACGTTAGATTCAGACGTCTGAAGTCGATCACCGCAGTGAAAGAGTAATATATTTATAATGGCCGTAGAACAATACCTTATGTATTCAAATAAAGCGGAAACATCTAACTAAGACATTTATGATGATTTCAAATTGGTGTATTTCAGCGCTTTAACAGTGTTAATGGGTTAAGTATAGATTCCGACTTTGCCATAATAATTAAAAACGGTACATTGACATTAAACAAGTTAATTGATCGTATCTGTATACGTTTATAAAGTTGAGGACGCCAACGATATCACCCTGAGGGATGTGTGTATGCAATATGAAAACAATTCAGCAAACGCTTCCCGAGATATCGTCCGGAAACTGAACTTATCATCCGCCGTCAATTAAAGTCAATAATCGTCTCAAAAGCAAAGTTAAACAATTAGGACAATTAGGTCGAAGATCATAGCCCCCAAAAGGCACATCTACATCCCATAAGGGGTGTGTGTATGCAATATGAAAACAATCCGGCTAATGGTGTCCGAGATATCGTACGGAAACGAAACACGGACGCACAGCCGCACGGCCATATGCATGGTGATGACAATATCCTCCGCCCCTACTTCTTCGGGGAGGGGGGGGGGGGGAGAAAGTACCATTTCGAGAAGACGAAATGGTACTTTAAGTTAAGAGTATCATACAAACCCTTTCCGCTAAGTTATCTTATTTAAATTTTCACTCTACCGCGACACACAACTTCGAATGGGTCAAAATTACTCATGCTGGTTTAGATTGAGACAGGTGCAAATCTCGATATTTAACAACTTTTTCATTCACAATGTCGGTGATTCGTTCGGCTAGTAAAAATGAAATGAATCTGGCTTTAGGCCACTTTTGTGCACATATAGGCTAAACTGGGCCAGGAGAACCTCCTGAGGATGGTGAGATGAATGAGATGACACTGTCCTCCAGACACAGGATTCGTCGGTGATTCGTTCGGCTAGTAAGACGCATTAATTAGCTTTAGGGTTAATAGTATCTAGGAGCTGTTCTTACGTTCAAAGCAAAAGGCACTATGCTGACTTATCATGCTTATATCAGTGCAGTGCAGGGTCCGTGTTCTCGTACAAGTTACGATATATCGTAGGCTTCGGATTGGTCGAAATGGCCATCTCGACCAATCCAAAGCCTACGATATATCGTAACTTGTACGAGAATACGTACCGAAGTTCAACATTTCACCTTTTCTGCTCGCGCTTGTACATGGAGTGATAGTGGTGGCTGATGCATGTATTGAAGAAGGCGGCAGACACAAGATTCTCTGATCAAGGATTCTATAGATTCCATCCTCTGATGATGATTCATCAGTGAGGGCAGCAAGTGAGATTTCCTGGATCCGATGCTTATTCTCTTCCTCGTTCTTTACCTCCCCCCCCCCCCCCCCTACACCGGTTGCTGAGGCAGGAGCGGCGTCACAGATACCGCGGCGCAGCTCTGCAAAGCCAAAAGGCAGTATCTGCTTACTTGTAAAGTGAGCAGGTACTGCCTTTTGGCTTTGCGCGACAGAGCTGCCAGCAACAATCCGTTACCACGGAAAATGGAAAAGAGAAGTTATCCAATCTGCTGATATTGCTCGCGTCCTCGTTTATATCCCTTCTGCCAATTTCCGCGGACAGTAAGCTGCGATTGAAGTTCTCATATTTTATGGAATGTATTCACAAAACTATATCATGAAAAACGTGTAGCAAAATGTTCAGAGAGAGCACGATTTAAAGGGATAGACAATCCACTCTAAATAATACGCGGGACAATGGCGCCCCACAAATCACCGCGCCGTATAGACATAATAAACTACATTCGGTAAACTGGTACCATCATATATACATTTGCATGTGTGAAAAAGGTTTTTACAAAAGGATTTCCGTCTGAGAAATATAAAAATTATGATGTGATACCTCCAACCAATCAAAACAATACGGTATTGCGTCATACAATAATTTATTATAGCTCACACATTGAAACTCGTGTTATTAGTCCAGTTGCCGTCCATATAACCTAGAAATTGTGAGAAGTGTAAGGTTTTTTGATTGATTCATGTTCCCAACGGGTCAATGAACAAATTCAGCTTTGTTGCCCAGACGGCAACTTTGGGCAACTTTTTTAATTAGCATAATTAACATAATTAGCATAATTAGCAATGGTGACTAATGTCAAATATTAATTTTTAACCAATGGACGTACACAAATCTCCAATACCACATTTCCATATAATTTAGACCTAATGAATTCATTGATGAGGTTAATGGTAATAAAGAGATCCAGGTCAAAGGTCATGATTATGATGCAAACAGACTAACTGACCAATAATATGAAATGGGCAGTGCCCAGGAAGCCCACGACCTAATCAGTGTAAAAGAGTAACGTTAGACATAAATAAATTGCAATTTAATCTGAAGTTAGACTCAAGAGAATTGAGTGTATGCCCAAATGTAATATATCTATAGCAGTTTTTCTTCTAGGGGGTAGGCCTAGTAGTTACGTTATATATTGATATATATTATAAAATGTAATTATTGTGTTAGCAAACACGAGAATGACAATTATATTTTTCTTGCAGCTCATTATTCAGAGGCTATGTAGGCATAGGCTAACAATTGTTGTACTTCACACATTAAAACAGTTGAGTTCTTTTTTTTCAATATTACAATACGTGTGTGCAGTCTGGATGCTCAAACCCTTGGACCTATGCATCTGTACCCGAAAACACACCCTTGAATACTCCAACACACACCATGTTATAGTCTAATTTTGTCTACAGTAAGCCTAGGCCTTAATGCATGGTAGGCCAAAATGGGTTCTTCTGTGAGTATCAATTCTAGGGTGATTAGCCATATGCCTGCCGCTGAGTCATTCACAGCTACACACGGGTTACAGTAGACCTACATATGTAAATAAACAGCGCATTATACTTGCTGGCAAAACACAGGGGTTCGTGTCGTGGGCCACACAAATTAAAGGCTAATGGAGGTCCACATAATTATCACTATATGACAACGGCTCTGTTTCAATAAAAGTAATGAAATAATCTTTTTGCCAAAAAAGTTCTCCATACAATTAACACAGTCTACCTGAGTGTTATTGGCAAGGTGTGAACAACACAGATATAACAAACCATGGAAACATACTCTAACATCCTAAAACTGCGTGTTCGATAAGTTTATATGTAAAAAAGCTAACAGTTCATTGTTTTCTATCCCCCCGACTTCGTTCTCTTCCTCCTCCTCTTCCTCCTCAACATGAATTTCCTCTGATTCTTTCCTAGTCAATGAATTGAAACAATCATCTAAAACTGAAATGAAATGAATGGGGTTTTAGGCCACCTTTGTGCACATATAGGCTAAACTGGGCCAGGGAAACCTCCTGAGAATGGTGAGATGAATGAAATGATGCTGCTCTCCAGACACAGGATTCTAAATGATAGCCCTAGCGGTCGACGAGGCCGAACACTCTACCACTCGTTTGCTGAGGCTCTCCACAATATCTAAGACTGATGACACCAATAAGCTTAGGAAGTAAATTTCATCACTTGCGAGCCTCCTGCAATATGCCAGCCAAAGTTGGCGATAACTTGAGTTGCTTCTGATCTGATCTGTGACACTTATGGAGCAACAGTCTTCCACAAAGGCATTTGGAGACGAGCGCGACTTGGTCCTTGCCCTTTCCACATGAAAAAGACAGCATGGTGTAATTATCAAGCACTGATCTGTCCCACTTCTCCATCAGCACATGTGCCTCACTTTTCAGAAAATTTCATCATGTAGCTTACAAGGTTATTCCAGCCTCATTGCGATGTACAAGACTGTTTTCTCTTCTCACCATGTTGATGTTGTGTCCATGACTGAAACTGCAGAGAAGTTGATTCAGCTGGCACTTGTTGGCTGCGTTTGATGGCATCGCGAGGTGGAAGTCGAGAAGTAAGACGTCAGTTGATATATTGCAGCACCCTCACCAGCTCTTCTCTGACGCTAATGATCTTTGGCACTTAATCCTTCTTAGGCCTATTGAGCAAAGATGATAAAGATAGTTGCACCTTGTTACTTTTCACCACTTGTGAGGCAGGCCTTGCAACTCTCCGCAATGTCAGCCACTGTAATTTGTTCCTGACGTTCGCCATACGATGTGATCAACAAGCAACACATTTGGTTTTGGGAAATTTTCGCTATCACTTCCCAAACGTTTCATCAGTACAGACTTGTCTCCCTTTAGCAAATATCCAAGTTCATCGACCAGAGAATGTGGTACAGGGGATAGTTTGTACTGAAACACTGAGAGGAGTTGAATGTTTGGCTGCTGCCCAATGATGAGAAAACGTGCAAACAAAGCCTCATACACAATTGAAAAGTAACTTGTTTTGTGTGCCTGTATCAACTACACATACAGTTACATCACATGATGTCTGACGACCTTGACATATTTTGCTTAATCGTGACCTGTAACTAAAATAATAAGTTAATCTTGAAGCCCTGAAACACTGGACCAACTGGACCACAATACAGCAGACTCGCATTTGTTGTTTAAATATCAATTTGATAAAATCATATAGCATTGACCTTGACCTTTAGTCGTCACCCATTGTCAACAAAATATGTAAAAATCTTCTGTATCTCAACTTGACCGCGATATTCAGCAGATACACCAGTGGTGCAGACTGGGAAACTGTAACTCGAACGGCTTTTTAGAACGGTGCTTTATATATCGATAGGAAATAAGGCAAGCGTGACCTTTGACCTGTACGATCTGCAAAAATAGGTCAAGGTCACCCATGTTAGAATTTCAACGAGATATTCGCCAGATACAAATGCAGCTGATACACTGTAGCTGAAACAGTTAATAATATATCGATTAGCCAAGGCTAGTGATGAATGGACGGCACGACGGACGGACATCCGGACGGACGGAGGAAAAACTTTTATCGGCGAGGCAGAGGATAAATATAAGATCAGAAGTGATTTTTTTTAATCTGACCTAGACACAAGTTTGATATTGGCCATTTTTCTGCAGCCACAGGTTCAAAAGTAACATTTTACCTTGGATTATAATGCAGATTGAATCGATTATGCTAATTATATTAATAATGCTAATAAAAAAAGTTGCCCAAAGTTGCCACTTGGGCAACAAACCTAAATTTGTTCAGTGACATCATAATAATATGAATCAGGCGAAACATATTACACTTCTCATAATTTCTAGGTCCCCATTAAATATATAAGAACAGCAACTGGACTATATAGAAACATGCACAAAATCAAAGATAACCAACGGTCAGCTCATACCGTTTCAGCAGTAGCCACTGTTTTCAGAAGCACAAAACCTCTAGTTATTCCTTCTGGAGCTAATTCATTCGGTCATGATTTGTCGGGCCAAAAAGTTTGTTGGAATTATTATTAAATTTAATAATTACTAAATTAACAGCATTTCACATACATGGGGTCTGTAAGCATTCTCGCTACGTTGATATATTTTGAACACACCTCGCACATACCCTGTTAAAACCATAGGGAACTGTAGACAGTCAGTCAGAGACTGCTCCGTTGAAACATTGGATTGCTCCTTGGCCCGAGGCACACCTCTTGTAAAAGGCTCATGCAAATCCGTGCAATCAGGTCCGTGCAATTAGGATCGTAAACCGCATCTAACACGACCAAAGCTATAACTATCCGGGTAGAGGTTGATATTGACAATAGCGAACCACGTACGGTAGCCTACACACGTTACTTTTTTATTATTTTTAATAACCAGTTTTCGTAAGATAAATTGATGTTCAATCAGTGGTATAATTGTAAATATTTGGTATCAAATAGGACACACATGTGCAATATTCACCCACTTGAAGTTGTGCATGCATGGAACGCGGCAGCGAGACACAACTTCAGGTAAGGGGGGGGAGGGATTTAAATAAAAAAACTCAGCGGGCAAAGGGTTAGTACACTGTATATTATATGATGTATTATAAACTAGAAAGAGTTGTTCGGAAACGAACACGAAAGCAGCCCTCCGTTATCGCTCGACCACTATTTAATAATAATAATAATAATAATAAATTGGCCGACTGGCAGCCATTTTAATTTTTTTAGTGTGAAATTTGTCATGGGTTATCATTGTGTGAGACATAACATATTGTTTTATATTCATGGTCCAGTCATTTTGAATTTCTTGAGTTATATAATTATTACAAAATTTAAAATGGCCGCTAAACGGCCATTTTGAAATTTTTTTAATCTCAAAAGGTAATCAGGTCATTGGCTGCCATAGCTGACCATATTTGCCAAATTAAAAGAAGATCTGATGACAACTTTTTCCGGAAATGCGCTAACGAGCATTTCTTCGTTAGTGGCCATAGTAATTAAAGGGTTGATGATATGGGGATCAAAATGTCACCAAAACAATTCCCCAGTGGTATGTGAGGCCTATGTGAAGTATAAGGAAGCAGAAGTTGATGGATTAGTAGCTATCTTGAAAACAAATAACTGCGGCGGAGGCGGCGGCGGACCGTGTGGAATACAGTAAGCAGCCCGCCTCGGCGAAATCTGCTTAATTATCATGATCATATAAAGTAGATGATTGCACCACTTTCTTATAAACATGAATTAATAATGTTGTTTAAAATTATGTCACGTGATGCATTTATGCAATAAATGTGTTTAACCCTTTAAGCGTTAAGTCCGACTATAATTGTCTTTAAGCCCCTCAAATCACTGTAATTTGGAATGGAATGAGTATTCGAAGATAACGATTTGCAAATGTTTTAAACATATATGAGTAATTTTCACCCACTTGAAGTTGTGGGTCGCGGCAGCGAGACACAACTTTAAGTGGGGGGGAATTTAAATGGGATAACTTATAGAGCTTCAAGGGTTAATCCGGGGCTTCAGCCAGAGGTCACTGGTCTGAAGGTCGACTACAAAGAGTTCGTTAAGTGGCCGGGATGAGGATATATCGCTGAGAACTGGAAATACCCACTAGCTTCTCTGACCATTCTGTCCAGTCAGGGACAACCACTAGCTCCTCTTATTTTTGCAAACTAGTCATCCTTATAGACTGAAATAACCTAGAAAACACGAGACGTTGAGCCATTGTTGGTTCAAAGTTGGGCCGCCGTCTACGAACCAACAATGGACCAATGTCTCGTGTTTGCTGGGTATGTGAGAGGACGATCGGTTGTCTCTGTGCATGTGTGGCTGGTTGGCTTTCTAGTCTGACTTGCTGGCGGGGGCAAAGGGCTGCTAACGACCGACCAAATTTGGTTTTAAATACAGCGTACACCTCGGTACACAAAGGTACGTATGACCAATAGATTGGTACGAATCTGTATTTCCCATTTTTTCTTATCGTTCGTACGGCGTCACATATAGTTTGGTAAAACCTTATAAAAATGGCAAAATTGCCATTTAATTCGTAGCATCGCCTTCCTTCACAACCACCGTATCCACACCTTGAGGCGTCGGCACGAGCGTCGTACGGCGTCCATGCAAGCACCTGAAGAGGCCCTTAATAACAACTTGATAAATCATCACGGATGCTTACGATCACCGTAGGTATAATGGTGCTATTTTTGAGCTCGGTAGCTCTATAAACCTGGTCACACTTATACCCCCGATTTTGGGGAGAATTTCTTGCAACATTCTAAAGGCGGTTGGTCGTAAGAAAAAATGATTCGTACTCCGTTCGTAAGCTCCTGGACATTTCTTGGACATATCTGAGAACGCTACGAACGCCGCAAGAAATTCGAGAAATTTCCACAGCGTAGGGTTCATGCACGCACGATCGCCTTGGAATACCATAGGAAGTACATACGATGTTCGCAGATAATAAGGTATTCTTAACGCATGGACTTCTTATAGCGTTTGTACACCTGTATTTACATGAACACCGCAAGACAACGGTTATATAGTGTGTATGGCTGTGCATGTTACTATGTACTCTAAAGAAGAATTGAAGTCATTCGATAAGAGTAGGGCTTAGTCCCGAATTCGGGCTTAATTCTGTCCCAATATCTTCATGATAGTATAGAGCGATGTAAATCAAAATTCAATATTCACTGACAACTAGTGAATAGATCCGAAATCAGCGATACCCCCCTCGCAGGTCTTTCTTGTGCCTACCCAGCAAACAGGAAATATTGGCCCAATGGTGATTTACATTAAACCAGCTGAGTATTTTGTGTGGGCCGTGTGACCACATTGCAAGTATGTTATATACAAACACATTATTGATACATGTATAGCGAAAACGGACTTCTACAAAGCGAAAAGGGGTGTTATTTCTGTACAAAAAATGTACATGTTGCACAAATGAATAAATCGCAAACACACATCATAATTGCACTTGCAAGTAGTGTAATGAAAGACAGAAAGACAAACACGTATATAGTACAATGTTAATTGGGTTTTTTATTCCCTTCTATAATCATTATCAATTCAAATCACTACATTGGTTACTTATTAAATCACGTATCAAATTTAAACTTAACCTTCTGACATATAAAGCACTATTCATAGGTACTCCCTCATATCTCAGTGATTTATTACATTTCGGGAAACACCAGCAAACACTGAGATCCAAAAGTTCGAAGTTATTACATCCTGGACCGCGGTCAAAAAGAAATTACGGCCACTCGTCATTCGTGGTTGCCGCACCGCGCTTGTGGAATAAATTGCCTCTTCAAATACGTGAAGCAAAATCAGTCACTATCTGTCGGGAGAAAATAAAAACACACTTTTTTACATTAGACCTACCACCTTAATCTGAGCATCCACCCACGTCATATGATGAATTCCTTTTTCTGACTATGGACCTTCCCACTGAATACTGTTTTTAGTCCACAGCGCCATTGAGTCTCAATATTGTTGAGAGGTACATTTATTTGTCATCACCATTTCGTCCTTGTCATCAGGAAATGTTTGTTATATGGGTTTGTTATATGAGATGACATTGTGAACAGAGCTAATTGTGATCCAATTGTGGTCTGGGAAATATTTGATTGTTATGTTATAATTGTTCTGATTATACTTGATCTTTCTAAAAAAACGTACACATGTACATGTCAACACAAAAACAATTTTCCAAACCATTAATTCAATAAATCCAATGATAGAATATAGGACTGAAAAGGAACAGAATTAAGAATATTTCTTATACACTGATGGAAACAATCATTCAAAATTGTCATGGCCTGGTTGAAGAATGTACTACGTCAACAAGATAAAAAATGTTAACACAGTAACGACAAAACTGTTACCTTCTTGACGTTACTGTGTTGATATTGAACATGTCTTCGGGGCATTACATATATTTAACTTATTTTCACTCGTTGTGCATGTAAAGTTTAAGTGTCCAAGTATGGTAATTTTAACAGAAATATAGGTAATCATCAAAACAGACGTTACTGTGTTGACCGTCAATAAACCTAACCAGATATCTCAAACACAATAATTACATGGTGACAAAAGAAAAGAGAAAGGACAATCCACGTGTTGATTCTGTGTGGACTGACTGTAAAAAAGGGATCAGTAGACGCAGTTTGATTACTAACCGTTTCAACTGCTTAGTCCAGTCCCGGTGGTTACTGATGTTATGGTGTTGACATATTTTCCATGGACACACATTGTTGTATGTTTCTTGGCTGAAGGGAATGCATCGGAACATTGATGTTTTGTAAAATATATTCGCAAAGTGTGAAACTAAGGAAAGGGAGATAAGAGTGGTTGGTATTCAGGTAGACTATTGGTAAAAATATTTTTGATGTTTGAATTCTCGACTTGTTGTTGTGTTGACATTAGACACATTTAAGTCACAAATGCGAAACCACAGAAAGTAAATCAGATTTTTTGTTATTTAACTAAGATGTATTTCATTGTACCACAATGCTTATCGCCCTATAGGATGATATAGTGTATAAGAGGTTAACCAACCTGACTTGCATCCTGATATGCCAGTTCGCGGATACAGACCACGTACATACCACACAGTCAAATCATTTTAACAGTTTACCAGCAAAACAAACTTACTTTAACCTAAGCATTATTGAATTATGTGGCACACTATGAACAGATGAAAGGCTTTGAACAAATCTAGATATAGAGCATCGACTTGCCTTTGGCCATCGATAATACATGTACTACCTGTCACATGAAAAAAAACTGCGTTAACTAAGTAACAGATCTTCCCTTCAAAATGTCAGGCTTTAATTTATAAATGTCACCACTAAGAACGGGAATTGATTATATACATGATCAATATAATTGTCTGCAACTTAAGCAAGCTAATAATAAGGAACAGTAATAATAATATTAATGATGATGATATATTATATCATTGGTTTATTTGTTGCACGTGCCATCATTTTCACTTCCCATTTCTTTATACAATTAATGGGCATATGTTAGCCCTAATCTACTGGAAAGATGGCTTAGTGCAAATCTTTATGTTTATGATGCCGCAAATGGATGCTGCAACATCACCGGAAAAACATTTCAGAAATATTGACGAAAGATTATCTGGCTAGTGGCAACACAGATCATAGTTTCACACCTTAACTCTTGAAGCGTCAAGTTATCTAATTTAATTTGCACCCACTTGAAGTTGTGTCTCGCTGACGCGATCCACAACTTCAAGTGGGTGCAAATTAGTCACATTTGTTTAATTGGAGACTAAAATTTGTAAATCTTTATGTTTAAACACACTTTTCATCCCTAATGACAGTGATTTATTCTGCTAATAAAACATTTTAAAAACGACTGTAATCGTTCTTAACGCTTAAAGAGTTAATAGTGATGTTTATTTTATTAACGAATATCTCACGGGGCTCACACCTATTCCGCGTCTAGATTAGACGGTGGGCCAACGGTGGCCCAATTTGTATCCAGCAGATTTCGTGGAAACATAACGTTTTTGTGAGTCAGTGAGAAAAAATAAAAGGATGAGAAGTGGCATACGATGACTTTCTGATAGCCTCTTATTGCATTACGTCATGTAACGCGTCGTGAAGAACAATCAGTAATGGCGATCAGAATCAATTATTCAGCGTGCTGAGCCCGAAGGGATGTGACGGCGATGCTGTGCAAAGACTAAATGCAGTATCTGCCTACTTTACAATCAAGCAGATACTGCCTTTTGGCTTGGCGCGGCATTATTGGACATATAGCGCTGGTTCACTCCCCATGAACACTATGAAGGTCAAGGCTGCGATGTGCTGACAATGCAACCCTTACAGCGCGGGGATCAACTTTAGACGTCAGAATGTGACGTCTACCGCGGGGATCGACTTTAGTCGTCAGAATGTGACGTCTGTAGACGTCAGATTCTGACGTCTAAAGTCGATCCCCGCACTGAAAGAATTAAAATATTTCTACTGGCATTAAACCCATAACACAGGTATTCAAATGAAGCGGAAACAGCTGACGAAGACATTTAGGATGATTTCAAATTGAAAAAAGCCATTTGGTTGCGATGTTTTTTTACAAATTATTTCAGCGCTTTAAGGGTTAAAGGGTACAGCCCTTTTCAGTCTTTTTATTTGTCATTCAAACAAGAAAATTCGAAAGAGAAATGAACACTGAATTTGCCAACATACAATTTGATTCAAATTTTGGGGTCTCGGTAGCAAGACACAAATTCAAGTGGGTGAAAAATGAAATCTCATAGCTTAACGCTTTGAGGGTTAATCCATTGTGTGCCACTAACGATTTTAATTTTTTTAATATATTTTGAAAAATGTGTTAAATCACCGAAATTTGTTTTCACTCAAACTGAAAATGTTTTCACCCACATGTAATGCCGGCGGGGGGGGGGGGGGGGCTGAATGCTAATCCCGTGATTCAAGGACAATATGACAGCGCGTAGGTTTCAAAAGAATGTCGTAACCAAAATTTCTTGGATCAACTTGACTTGGATCAATCATTTTTGTCTCCGGTAAAATTTTAAATGTCTGAACTTCCATCGCAGTCAGGAGCAAAAGTCTCGTTTTGGCGAAGTTCTCACCCGGACACAACCGGTGGCCAAATCCAAAAGGCACAAGATGTCTTCTGTTCGGGTGATCGGCCGGTATCAAAGATCCGTCCTCGTTCAAGAAGCGTTCAGGTTTGTAAATGAACGGGTCATCCCAGAATTCGGGGTCGTGGTGAATCGCCCACACGTTGGCAATGATGTTCATTCCCTTGGGGAAAACGTGCCCCCACATCTGGAATTCAGAGGTCACTGTGTGACGTACCAGGGAGGCTATTGAAGAGTTTCTGAGGACCTCCAAGATGAACGCCTGCGTGTAGGGGAGCTTGTCCCTGTCTGCCAGGGTGACTGCTCTACAGCCCAGCTGATCCACCTCGTTACGGACTCTGTGCTGTATGTCAGGATAATGAGCGAGTACTCCAAGTATCACACAGGATGTCAATGTGGTGGTCATCGTCCCCGCCAGCAGTATATCAATGAGTACACCCCTCAGTACACTCTCAGTCTTAAGACTGAGAGTGTATTGAGGGGTGTACTCATTGATTGTACCATTCAACTCGTTACCATCGCAGATATCACTCATCAAACTGTGCATCAGAGTCTGAACATCCTCCGGATCGTAAGTACTAACGATGTCACTCTTCAGGCGATCGAACAGCTGATAACATCGTGCCGACACATTCTGAAGCTTTGTCCACCCATCGTATCCCACGTACCGTAACCATGGCAGCATATCCAGGATCTCTGTCTTGTTGCCCACGCCCAGAACAGAATCAAACGAGCGCTCTGTGTTCTTCATATCTTCCAAGTGAGCGGAATCTGTCATGTGTTCCCCGCCAAGCAGTAAGATGGAAGTGACACCAAGACTGAAGTTATACAGGTCGTCCCTTGGATCGAACGCTCTACCCGTTTTAGAGTTAAAGATCCTCATCAGCTTTTGAGCTGAGGCTGTGATAATCTGCTCGTTCCTCATCATGCCGCCTTTAGAATGTGTCTGCAGACAGTTATGGACAGCTTTTCGTGAACGGTGCCAGTCCTCTGTGGGCTGGTTGTTGGCTATTCCATTATGGTGACTGGTGAACCAGCCGAGACTAAATGACAGCCTCCTACCTGACACCTCTCGGGAGTGATTCACAAACACACTCCTCACCTTGTCCAGATCATTTATAACCAGGTTCCGTTTTCTCAACCCCAGACGGATCATGTACACATCTCCGTATTCCTTGGCCCATTCTGTCAGCTTCTGGTGAGGATAGGGCTTCAGCTGCAACAGGTTTCCCGTGAGCAGATTACCCTTCGGTCCAGATATATTAATTCCATGGTTTCTATTTCTGGTGAACTTTATGAGCCAGTACATGACGAGTAAAGTGATGATGAGTATGAGGACACTCTCAAGCGATGTGGTCAACATGTTGATTGAAGGTCAACTGAGAAACTAAATGTGCCTCACAGTCGTCAACCCACAATCAATGACAAGAAACAGATAGTGGTTAAATAATTATCTAAATGGCGAGAAACACTTCCATGCAAGGCCCAAGGACAGTATCTACTTACTTGTAAAATAAGCAGATATTGCCTTGCGCGGCAGTTCTGTACATTGGTCCAAAAGGGCTTTCTGGGTGGCACAATCTGTCAGGCGTTGGCCCAGCATTTAGTAGTAAGCATGTAAGCTACTTGTACTTCTGTATCTGACCAATTGGTCCAAACAAAGATAAACCGTCAACACTGGTCAACTGGTGACATTTACGTTGCTCTGTACAGCCAAAGAGCAGTATCTGTTTATTTGTGAAGTAAGCATATACTGCCTTTCAGCTCTGTACGGTGACTAATGAATGAATTTTAAAACACACTACTACATTGTTTTCTTTGTTCGACCACGACATTCTAAGCCGGGGAATGGCGAGTTATTGTTCATCAAGTACAGACTAATCATCATGGTATGCCTATGGTGCTATAATCAGTAAGGTGTGACAGAGGTGTTGATTATGAGGTATCCTCATCATGGGCGGATGTGTTGTAAGTCAGTTAAAACCCTCGGATTTCTACATTCTTAGCTAAGTATGTAGAGCTCCTCGGACTTTATCCTATACAGAATGGTTTGTATCTTTACGACTTTGCACGGTCCGATTATTTTACAAGTAAAATTTATCTAATACACTGAGGTAAATAGACAGAGGTTAGGATATTCAATTTTCTAAATGGAACAATTTTACTTGCTGCAAGAAATTGCACAAGCGCATTTGAGTGGTACGTGTATGTCACACAACGCCAAACAAGAACATATATCATGTATATTACCGGTTAAAAACTATTACAGCTTGGGAAGCAAAGAGTTAGTGATACATTGACCAGTGCCCAGATACCAGCATAGCATGAGGTATATATCAGGTGATATATACAGACAAGTTCAATATGAAGACATATATACTGGCAATAATTACCCAAACAAGATATTATATTGATTTAGGTAAAATCAATAAATTAATATGCTTACATTTATTTTCACTCTTTACACGGGTTGTCAGTGATTGTTTTAACATGTTGATGTCGCACGTACATTTATAGGTCTACACTGAACCCTTACAGCGCGGGGATCGACTTTAGTCGTCAGAATATGACGTCTGTAGACGTCAGATTCTGACGACTAAAGACGAACCCCGCACTGTAAGAATTAAAATATTTCTAATGGCCGCAGACCCATAACATAGGTATTCAAATAAATCAGAAAGAGCTAACCAAGACATTTATGATGATTTCAAATTGAAATAAACCATTTGGTCCTCATGGCTTATACAAAAACAATTCAGCGCTTAAAGGGTAAAATAATAAAACATTAACCCTTTAACCACTAAGCACGACTATAATTGTTTGTAATTCGTTTTATCAGCTGATCAAATCATTGCTAGTGGGAATTACCGGAGGGTTTAAACATTAACATCAATTTCGAATTGGCAGCCAGAGATGCTTCCTAGCTTTTCCAATAGGAATGAGAGAAAGTTAAGATAATCTTAATCTTAACCCTTAAAGCGTTGAATTTTTTTTGTAAAATCCATGGAGACCAAAGGGTTTTTTTATTTTGAAATCATCATAAATGTCTTTGTTAGCTCTTTCTGATTCATTTGAATACTTATGTAATGGGTCTACGGCCATTAGAAATATTTTTTACACTCACAGTGCGGGGATCGACTTTAGACGTCAGAATCTGACGTCTACAGACGTCAGATTCTGACGACCAAAGTCGATCCCCGCGCTGTAAGGGTTAATCTTAGGACGCTTAGTGGGATGGGCCGCATAGGCACTTGACAAATTACCAGTTGTCGTTTGCTGGGTGTGTATCAACATGCGTTACTCATACTTTAAACAAAATGAAATGCTATAAATTTACTGTGCGCACAAAATGTGCACACAGCTCGACGCCTGAATATACAAGTTAGAAGAGCGCCATGAACAAGACGAAGTGTTTTTTTTCGTTTGCTGAAGTATAGTGAAACCCATCACAAACCTAGTACTGAACTCATAAACTAATTTGTATTATCATTTGCGTTTAGCCCTCTCCTATTTAAAAATATGCAGTTTAAATAAATTATTGTACTTAGAGTGCTTCCACCAGAATATGATGGAACAAACGAGTTGTTTATATTGCTGCATCCCAGCAAACACAAAACATTTGTACAACATTTGTACAACGTCGGCCCAACGTTGTTATACAAATGTTTTGTGTTTGCTGAGATGCAAATAGAGCAGCTTCCCTCTGATGTCAGGTGATAGCCTTCTGCGCTTATTAGCGTCGATAGGTCTTCTGAATGCCTCGTGACAGAAGTATATTTTATTCAGTTGTCTGTCACACAATAAAAGTCTCGTCTGATTCCCCTGGAGACTCTATGTGAATTCACTCATATGCACAACCGCGATGAGCAGGCAGGGATTCGAACTAATTACCTCCGAGTTTCACAGTGCTCCTCACAGGAGGTGGGGATGATATGGGTCTGCGCTCCTAGTAGGCAGCCCTGGGCAAAGGTACACTGGTTACTGTGTGCACATTATTATTCAGTTCTGAGGCAGGCAACCCGAGAGAGGGTCCCGTAAAGCGCTCATCCTCACTCCCCTGCAACTGGGGAGGAGGGGCTATTTTCGACATAGCTCTTTCTAACTTTTTCTCCTCTGGAGACGAGGAAGAGGCATCCGACCTCTCAGGGTTCTTCCAATCTATTCTAGGGTCCTCTGTTGGGGTCCTGGGGCCAACTGGCGGCGCCTCTCTCTCCAAGGCAGTAGCCCTCGCAGGGCTAATCAGCACCACTGGTGACTGTGATCGAGGCACAACCAGACCAAATGAGCTATTGAGAGCGGCTTCACTGGTAATATGGTGTCATGTGGCCAAGCTGATAGGCCCATGCACGATGTCCATAGATATGTCGTGAGATGTTATAAGAACAACTTGATGAGTTATAATCGGGTTCGCAGGGAATGGAATCTTCTATGCAAACCAACTCAATCTTCTGCCGTAACATAAAGTTTATTATCCCTAAAAGTGATCCCTGTCGTTCTAATCGACCAAATTCGAGCCAAGTATAGGCAACACCCACTAGATAAAACATCAAATAATGTATAATCTCCTTGTAAGAGCTTTGTTATACAAATAACTAAACTCTAAAGATACAATGGCATGAGCCGCCAACGACTGATCTCATTGGCTACATAAACTGTAATGCAAAAAACATGTTAAAACCGGCGGCAACAAGGTTAGGTGTGACATGGCAACAAACATAGTTGTCAAGTTAGTCACCAGAGGAAAACAGCGGCAGCCTGAATCATTTCTGCTAAAACCAATAAAAGTCCCGGCTACACTTACGGCAATCATGACAAAGAAAAAAACGAATATTGTACGTAGCCTACTTCTTATGGTGTTTCTATATATCAACAAATTATCTATATTTGTTGGGTCACTACCAGACACAAGACAGAAGCCCCTTGGCATGAACACTTCCATTTATGAGACTAATGCGAGATAATATTTATCGGATCCGTCTTCATGAATAATTCGCCCCCTTGGATATGAAGGGGTGTTTCTGTCACTTTGCAAAGTGGCAGATACACCCTTTCATATCCAAGGGGGCGAAGTGTGGAGAACACTCGTGCAAGATGACAATCCAATAAATACAATGTCATTTGTGTCTTATAATCACTTATGCAACTTGAAAAAGCGTATTACATAAATCCACTTATTCTGATTTCTTTAACTTTGAACATTTTAAGACTTCAAAATGAAGATCTACATATCCTTTTCGTGTTTTTGGTCGCCAAGGTAAACAAATCACAACAAGCTAGAAACAATCAATGAAAAGATTGATTTTACTCAAAATATGTTTTTAGATGCAAACAACGATATTATTTGATAATTTTTTAAAAAAATGTTATTTTTTTTTGTATTTTGAAATTTCCGCTGCGACTTACCACGTGAAGATGGGGCACATGTTTTCTAATATATTTCGCACATCATTTTGAATGTTAAATTAACTACTCCGAATTCGGATATCATTAGTGCCCTGGTCCAGTGGTTAAAGCTGCGTGCTTGGAAAGTCGGAGATCGCGAGTTCGAACCCCACTCTGGCCTTCAAGTTTCAAAGAAACAAAATGTTTTTCCCCGCTCACTCGTAAAGATTCAATATTGTGGGGAGTCTCCGTGACCGAGATGTAGGTGCTCGGCCTCAGACCACCAGGGCTCGAGTTTCGAATCCCGTGTCTGGAGGCCAGTGTCATCTCATTCATCTCACCATCCTCAGGAGGTTCTCCTGGCCTGGTTTAGCCTATATATTATGTGCACGAAGGTGGCCTAAAACCCCATCCATTTTCATTTTCATTTTTATGTTATCTGTTGTTATATCTTTACTGCTATGATTTGATAATAATGCATACGAATCAATTACGACGTGTTTCATTTATTGGCAATGTAGGCTTTAATCCCTAGAGCACTGAGCTATTCAATTTAAATTTTCAGCCACTTGAAGTTGTGTCTCGCTACCGCGATCCACAACTTCAAGTGACTAAAAAAGTATGTGATTTGTGAAATTTAAGTCCCAACATATATCAGTGTTTCAAGATTGCAAGAATATTGTACTTTTAACAACTGATTATCAGAGGTTATATAAGGACAAATGAAACACAAAATGTCTACTGTGCTGTAGTCGACATCAGTGTTCTAGGGGTTACACTAGAAATAACTTAATAATGCACAATGGGCATGAAGCGTGAAGCCACTTTTGTTGAATGACATGTATCGAATTAGTGAGCTGAAGCTTTTCCTTGGTGCGTCTTCTCCGCATTGATTTGTCCTCTGTCTAAAATGGAGACTTTTTTAGTGGGATGCTTTCACCCACCAGGCCTTGTTATCTTTCATACTAAATCAATATAACGCCTGCATGTAAAACTGCTAATTGGAATCTCTCATTGTGGGCGACAGATCTGCCAAAAGGTAGTATCTGCCTACTTGTAAAGCAAGTAGATGCTGCATTTTAGCTATGCCGAGCAGAGAAGGAGCTTTTAGATTTGTTAACCTTCTGAGTGCTGGAACAATATTTGTTTCAGTGAGCAACCCTTAGATTTTAAATGATTAAATCACCGTACACTGGGGTGACTTTATCCCATTTACCCTTTCAAGCCTGAGTTTACCATTGTCATCTTCATCCACTACAAGCCGCGAATTGCTGTCGCAATTTTCGACTTGTAGTGAATGAAGATGATGTGATGTGGTTTAAAATTGAACAAAATCACCATGCATTGGTGAACCAGTTTCATGGAGATTTTCATTCTAAAACCCTTAGTTGTGGAAAAATTAAATATGTTCACAGGGATTTAAAATGATGCTTTAATGCATCGTGGGGGCTTAAAGGGTTAATGTTTTTTTTCAAATGAAGAGTAATATAATGGCAATTCATTTTTAGAGACTCTAGAAATAGTATAGAATTATATAATACGCAAATATTTCAAGAGCCCTCCCCAAGGTGAGGCAGCACTTCTCACCCACTGGGCTCCCATAATGTTGCGATGTGTACGTTCATTATTCTTACCCTACACGTATACGTATAAATTCACTCAACAGCGGTGATCGGATACTAAGGTATTTATATCAAGGTACTTAACCCTTTAACCGCCGGTGTCGCGTATATTCGGGTTTTTATTTTTTATTAGCACATTAAGAACCACCTTTTAAACATGCTAAAAAAATATGACATCAATCAGCAATATTTGAAAACAGTTGACCTCCATTTTGTCAAATCTGAATAATTTTCACTCACTTAAAGTTGTGGATCGCGTCAGCGAGACACAATTTCAAGTGGGTGAAAATTCAGATTGAATAATTTGGCGGTTAAAGGGTTAAATTAAGGTATTTATTTAATACCTTGGTATCGATCACCGCTGTTGAGTGTAAGACTACACATGTATACATGTACGGTATGAGCGTACACTTCGCACCAATATGGGGTCCCAGTGCCTGTTGCGACATCCTGGAGGACCATCGCATCGGGATTATTCTATGGACAGCCCGGAACTGCAGCGCCCAAAATATACATTCCGAGTGCTAACCGATCTGGAACAATATTTTTTTTAATGTATCCATTAGATTTACAAATTTTGCAGTACTAACAATAGAGTAAAAAACAAACATTTATTCCCAAAGAGATTATTACATGAATTTATTGGTTCTTCTTGAGACTGGAATTGAAAGTACAATTACAATAACATCTGCCGTTTTACATGTTTAGAAAAACTTTCGTGGCAGCCTTTTCAAAATTGGCAGTCGTACCTTGCATCTCGGGTAAAACGGTAATGTAATTTGTGGCAATTTAGCTTGCACATCTAGTCTATATAATACTTTATTTTTACACTTTACCGCTGACTGGATATTACCATGATTAGTACTCTAGCTTGTAGCAGTCTTCATATTTATTTTGATTGAGCACTTCGGCGTTATTTCTTCATAATGGTAAAAATTAAATATGTACAATTTGATTCGAAACATAATGCCTATGAATATGACGAAGCAGATTTAGTTTTCATTCCTTCTCCAAATTGTTTTGCTTGACGGACAAATAACAAGTTAAAAATGGCTATATATATATATAGACGTGATTAGCACAATGACCCTTTCAGCGCGGGGATCGACTTTAGACGTGAGAATCCGACGTCTAAAGACGTCAGATTCTCACGTCTAAAGTCGGTTCCCGCACTGAAAGAATAATACAAAAATAATACTGGCAGTAGACCCATAACAGAGGTATGTAAAAGAAGCGGAAAAAGGTAACTAAGACATTTTTGCTAATTTCAAATTGAAAAAAACACCTTTAGACTCCATGGTTTATACAAAAATATTTCAGCGTTGTAAGGGTTAATGGTCAACTGGTGGTTCCTACAGAGACCGGTGAGAAGCTGATTGCAGCCAACAATAAAGTTTTGTGACTCAATCTAACCATCTTGCCACATCAGGTCTGACAGTCAGACCACTGGTCTGAGGGTAGCAGACAACTGGATAGATGAAGATGAATCTAACTAGCTTTTTGTTCTTAAAGTAGATCAATGGTTCTTTAGTACATTTGAATATTTATAATTGTCAGTCTAGAAGGGTCTATATTAGAGCTCAGGGACGTCTGTCGGCGGTGATATGGCCTCGACCAAGGCTGCCGCATAATTATCTGGGCTAAATGTCAATAAAACACAGAACGTTCACCCAATGTTGTTAACCCTTTCAGCGCGGGTACCGTCTTTATACGTCAGAATCTGACGTCTGTAGACGTCACTTTCTGACGTATAAAGACTATCCCCGCACTGAGAGAATTAAAATATTTATAATGGCCGTAGACCCATACCATAGGTAGTCAAATGAAGCAGAAAGAGCTAACTAAGACATTTATTATGATTTCAATTTGAAAAACCCTTTGGTCTCTATTGCTAGTTTAACAAATATTTAAGGGCTTTAAGGTTAAAGTACAGAAGGTGGATTACACTTCCTGTAGTTCAAGTATCCCTACTGGGCACTGCTACCTCAACTGAAAATTCCTACAGTTTCCAGAACTCTCAACATTTCATAGAGGGGGAGGGGTGAGGAGCAGAACGGCAAATCTCGACAAACACGAGACGTTGAACCAATGCTGGCTTAATGCTGGGCAAGCGTCGTAAACGGTGGACTAACATGAAGCCAACATTGGATCCATATCGCGTTTGCTGAGCTGTGTGGTAAGTTATCTGTGGGCTGAGATGCACGTCTTGTCGGTGTATGATTGGGGACACTACACACCATTCTCAGTGTGGTTGGTGACTACACACCTAAAGGTGGACTAGGCATTCACCCAAATGCTGTTTCAATGTTGGGCCAGCGTCGAAGACGATGGGTCAACATTGAAACAGCATTGGGTGAATACTCCACGATGGT
The DNA here is from genome assembly GCA_964017125.1 of Flabesymbios commensalis. Classification (NCBI taxonomy): domain Eukaryota; kingdom Metazoa; phylum Annelida; class Polychaeta; order Terebellida; family Flabelligeridae; genus Flabesymbios; species Flabesymbios commensalis. The sequence goes on along the minus strand of OZ024914.1, from coordinate 57,584,508 downwards.
TTAACCATTTTGTCGCTAAAGTGTCTTATTGACAAAACGCGGACGCCCCTCAAGTAATTTGTTGTGACCACGTGCTACAATGAAGCACATAATCAGCACATATTCTAAATCCATGATGGATGCAACGATCTAGACGAAGACGATCTAATAATCATTGCTGCTATTCTGCACAAGAATAAAAACGCCCAAAATGCAGAACAAATGGGTTCACGAAACCCTGAAGGAACGCAAAACTAGAAAGTTGCTAATTTCTTGGTCATTATACACCACTACCAACAAAACACGTGCAAATTCGCATGTTTTGCCACGTGACAAGGAACAGTGCGGTGATTGGTTGGCAAGAAAAAAGTCATGAGCCTAGAACATTTTTCAACTTTCTGAACAGCTTTGCAAATGTTTGATCTCAAACTAAACTAAGATGAGTATTTTTTGCCCACTTGAAGTTGTGGATCGCGGTAGCGAGACACAACTTCAAGTGGGTGAAAATAAGATACCTTATTGGAAAGACGGTTAACATTCAAGTGTCCATTCTATGATGACTTATCTTATCGACGGTTGCGATATTTTTATGCATAGATCGACTGGGTTAGGGTCGATAAATAACTTTACGTGCGTGTAGCATGCAAGTGCGTGCATGTTACGCATGCACGTAATTATTATTGTTCACGCAAACTTCCAATCACCAGGGTTCGATTCGTCATGATAACCCGTAAACCGCTGAATTTAATAATATAATTTTTTCCCTACTTGAAGTTGCGTGTCGCTGTAGCGACACGCAACTTCAAGTGGGTGAAAATTACTCATATTTATTTACTTTGAAACCAAGCATTAGCAAATCTTAATGTTTAAACATACATTTCGTTCCCGATAACTACGATTTAAACGGCTTATAAGACGGATTAAAAACGACTATAGTCACGTTTAGTGGTTTAAGGGTTACATTCTGTGCGGGACACTCACAGAATTATGTCCCATGTCTATCCATATTTACATAACAACCAAATGACAAGAGGGATTTTCTAGTACACGAGGTGGGTGGTGTACCATGCGTATCATGTGTACCATGTTTAATCCTATCAAGCCTGAATTTATCATTGTCATCTTCATCCACTACGAGTCGCGAATTGCTGTCGCAATTCTCGACTTGTAGAGGATGAAGATGACTTGGAGTGGATGACAAATGCAAGAAAATTGTAATGTATTGGTAACACAGTTCCATGGAAATTTTCTTTTTAAAACCTCTAGTCGTATGAAAATTAAGTCAGTTTTCAGGGATGTAAAATGATGCTTTTATGCATCGTGAGGGCTTCAACCAATCGGTCAAAGGTACCCTTCAACCCTATTCCAGGCATCAAGTAGATGAAAAAGGTCGGACTTATTTTCCAAAAAATTGGAAAAAGTAGGAAATTTCAAGAAAAAGTAAGATAAAATAGCACATAATCATACAATCCATGTATATTTAGGCCACTGATGTTTTGGCTCTCTTGAAATTTGATATCGATGTATAGGAGGGAATGTGTACCTTAGTATTTTTCATTTGAAAAAAATAAAACAATCATCCTGGTCAGTACCACCGTATACATGCTCATAGACTATTGGTATTCCCTGGTTATGGCTGTATAGCAGGAAAAAAAAACTAGAAACAGAAACTAGGCGCGTCAATTTCCAGTATTCATTTACCTAATAATTATATTGGTATCGACTAGATGCGAATGCGCCATTTTTGTTTTAATGAAATTGCGCAGCAGTGAATTTAGAATAATATCGAAACTAGGGCATGTAATTTTAATGGGGAAACACAAAAAAGGGTACCAAGACGGTAAATTTGCCAGGCATCACATAAAATCTCCCCCCTGGTACCTCTCTTGTGTTATCGTCCACAAACGCTATCCTGGTGGAGCAGATCACATCCTTTTGAATCCAGTCTGGCATATCCCAGCAAACAAGACACATCTAGCCAATGTTTGACCGATGTTGGCCCACCGTCTACGACGTTGGCCCAACATTGCTCAAACATTGGCTAGATGTGTCGTGTTTGCTGGGATGCGATTATATCTGCAACAATGACTTTACATGGCGCCCGCGGTAATCCAGCCAATCAGCACTCTGGACATCATCCGGGTCATCGGACCTGCACCCTTGATCTCGTCATCGAGGGTGTGAGTCCATTTTATATGTCTTATCGCCGAGTAGGGGAAAATCTGAGGACGAGATCAGCCTGACACCGGAGAGATTTCCTACTCGGTTCTGCTTTAACGATTTCCTCTCATATATAGATCACCATGGCGTGATAATAAGTAATCATTTTCAGACGCTGGCCCAATATTGACTCCACGTTGTTTGATCGTCTTCTTGTTGAGAGTAATTTCGGGGGATGGAGATTTATTTTAATAGCTTCTGGTCGCAAGGACCAAGACAAAGACTACAAGAGGCTCAAACTCTTCATTTCGCTTCCTTCCATTCCCATCACTCACTCACTCACTCACTCACTCACTCACTCACTCACTCACTCACTCACTCACTCACTCACTCACTCACTCACTCACTCACTCACTCACTCACTCACTCACTCACTCACTCACTCACTCTCCCGTCCTGCATCCGGATCATCCCCAAAATTTAATGGAACGGTCATTGGCCCAAGATATAATATGATATTAGGGAAGGTTCGTTCCTACTTTGTGATATTACGCCATTTGTGCACCAAGCCTCCAAAACCTATCGTAGTAGTATTGCATTCATTCATAAAGTGGGTGGTAAAAATCCACTGCAGATGATCAACTATCACGTGTCATAGATTCAACCTATTTCATTCATTTATAAAGGTGGGTAGGCATAGTAACAGTACACAACAGTTGTGAGACTAAAACGTCATCAAATGGACTTCCATACAGGTAGATCAGAATAGTACTTGACCACCAACCCATGTGATCCAGCTCGTAATCCGGCTCCTGTATCTGGAACGTAATCCCGATCACCCCCAAAATTTATTCGATTGTTCCTTGGTCCTTGGAGTAATCCAGCGGACAGACAGACAGACAGACCAACCAACAAGAACAAAAGCCAATTTTTCTGCGGAGGTAAAAACAAAAAAACAGTTTTAAAATACACCTTTTATTGATTCGATTGCACCGTTTCATTATTCCTGTCAACATCGGCGAGTCAGACAGCCAGCCACGCAAGTGCACAGACAGTCGATCGCTCTCTCACATATAGTTATTTCAACTCTGCTCCGCAAAACCAGAATGCGGTATCTGATTACTTGTAAGGAAAGCAGATACTACTTTTTGTCTTTGCACGGAACAGCTAATCAGAAGAGCCAGTGGTTATCCCTGTCCGGGCAGGATGGCCAGAGAAGCTAAGTGGGTATTTTCAGTTCTCGGCGATATATCCCCATCCTGGTCAGTTAACGACCTCTTTGTGGTCGACCTTCAGACCAGTGACCTCTGGCTGAAGCCCCGTATTAACCCTTGAAGCTCCATGTAATCCTATTTAAATTTCCACCCACTTGAAGTTGTGTCTCGCTGCCGCGAGACACAACTTCAAGTGGGTGAAAATTACTCGTATTTGTTCAATTTATGATCGACCATTTGCAAATATTGGTGTTTAAACATTTATTTCGTTCGCAATAACAGTCACTAAATTGCAGCTAATTAAAAAGATTAAAACGACCATTAGCGGCGAAAGGGTTAGGCTTCCACGGCAGGTTATTTCCCTGGTGACTTCAAGGTCAACAAGTGGTCAGACTGTAACACATGGGTACAATCACACAATGGAACAACCGCGCGCAAATATTTATCTCAATATTATTATTGTCTGGAGTGCAATATAATATTTTATAATAGGCTTGCATTCATTTTCGATCCAATTGCAGACTCACACGTCACCATGAGCTATTACTGCCAAGCAAAGCCAGAAGGCAGTAACTGCTTATGTTATAAGTAAGCAGATACTGCTTTTGGCTTTGCAGAGCAGTATGGGGTTGTATTCTCCCAGAACGCATAACAATTTGACACGTGGTGCAAGTATTATAAAGTTTTAATTAAAAAAAGAGTATATTTGCGTTAACAGTCAGAAATTCGACACATAACAGAATAACTATTTAAATAAAATAAACCTTTTACCCGCCACGTGACCATTTTAATTTTTTACCCGCTTCAAGTAGTGTATCATTAACACGATCAAAAACTTCAAGCGGGGGAAAATTATTCATATTTGGTTATTTTGGGACCAAACACTTGATGCGTAATAGCTCATTTTAATCCCAATAACTGTGATATAACCTGATGAATAAAAAAAATAAAAACGATTATAATCGTGCTTGGCGCTTAAATGGTTAATACATTTTTTTAATATTTATGCATGAATTTATGGAACAGCCTCTGTTCAGGTGGACTTCGCGGTGGATTATGTACAAGATAATACTTCTAAATATCACAATGCTGCTCTGCAAAGCCAAAAAAACCGTACTACTTACAGTATTTGCTTACTTGCAAAGTGAGCAGATACCAGGATGCTGCCTTTGCTGGCTTTGCACGATAGAATACATAATAGAATACAAGAAAGGCATCAGAAAAGAGAAGAAGGACATTTCGAGAATTTAAATACGTGTAGGCCTATATTAAATCCATTTCGTATAAATGTCATGATATTTCTTAGTCACACGAAACTACATTACTTAATCATGTTAATGTCGAATATCAACAGCTCATTTGAACGACGTAGGCCTACATCTGGTTTAATTCTCGGCTAACATGATACGTTAAACCAATGCCGGTTTAATGTTGTACCCAGTATCATAGACCTTGGCCCAGCAATAAGCCACAATTGGGTTCAGGACTATACTAGCGCTACATTGTAAAATTGTAATTTTTACCCACTTGATGTTTGTGTCTCCCTGCCGCGACCCACAACTTCAAGTGGGTGAAAATAACTTACAGCAGTAATACGGGAATCTAAACATATGCTAATCTAGCAAATTTACCGCTCATTTCTCAATCAATTATTAAGATTTTACAAAATGAGAGCTAAGTATTTTCAAATCTTGCTGATTGCTGTCACGTTTTATCTTTAACGGGCCTAAAATGTGGTACTTGATGTGTTAATACAAAAATGAAAACCCGAATATAATCGGGACCGGCGGTTAAAGGGTTAAGGGACAAGAGCAAACGTAGAATTATTATTCATACCCGATTTTGAGACCATTTCTAGTGGCCTTTTTGATAGTATGGCGTTCACTTCGTACCGGCAATGTGACCGAAGTATTAGTGTACATAGGCCTAACCATGCTAACAGGATAGGATAACATCAGCTTTGATGAAGAAGAGAGAAAAATAATTCGTACCTGGATTTCGACAATGTTTGGCATTGCTCCACAAAGCCAAAATACAGTATGTGTTTACTTGTAAAGTAAGTATATTGGTAGCCGTACTGATGATCCAACTTACTCAGATATCTACGAGTCTATTAATTGTGAAATTTTAATTTTCAGTTGGTGTAGACGGGATTTGAAGTCAAGACCGATCACGCACGCCAAGCATTGTATTGGTTAGAAACTGAAAATATGGTTGTGCAATGGTTGTAAGAGACAGGGATCTATTTCAGCGAAATTTATATCATCTCGCTATAATCAAACTATAAATAAACAAAACGAAGTTGTTTATGATTACTAGACCGTATATATACACGTATGTATATATAGCTATAGTATAAAACTTAACGATCACCATCATGACCATCGAGGTGTATTCAAGTAAAATCTATCATTATTGCTGGATCCCTCACCAGCCAGCATAATGGTTAGGCCTATTTCCATTTTAGTTTGAAAGGTTTAAGTATGACCACATAAAATTATTTTTGTTTTAATTTGGAGCAGAAAATAAATTCATTTCCCAAAAGATTTTGAAACATGACAGGCATTAACTGAACAGGTTGATTGTCTCAGCCCCCATGATGTATCAAAGCATCATTTTACATACCTTAAAAAAGATTTAATTTTGCAAAAACCAAGGGGTTTTAAAGGAAAAATATCCATGAAACTTTTACCAATACAGGACAATTTTCTTAAATTTTTCACCCACTTCAAGTCATCTTTATCCACTACAAGTCGCGAATTGCGACAGCAATTCGCGGCTTGTGGTGGATGAAGATAAAAATGGTAAATTCAGTCCTCAAAGGGTTAATAATGCTGGGAATAATATTTTTTTCAATAACTTATGACAAGCAAAGGTAAACATGTAAAAGTTCCTTTGTTTTTTTCTTAAACGTTTTAGAAATGAATGTTTACTTGGTCAGGTTAAGCATCTTAAACAAAAGAGGTTTCGTACACAAGCCAGCACCAGGAGACGTAAGTGTATTATAGGAACATGACTCGTTGCCATGGCGACCTAGATTTTCATCTTAACAACATAAGTGTGTATCTTGGCAACGTAGAAAACAGATACACGTGTTTTTATTTTAGGTGGTTCAGGTACCCAGCAAACACGAGACGTTAAGCCAATGTTTTTTCAACGTTGAAACCACATTGGCTTAACGTTACGTGTGCAGGTACTGATATAGATTACAATAATCAGGCTGGCGTACCTGTTCGAGACAGAACAGAACCCAGCAAACACAAAACAGTTGTATACCATTTGTACAATATTGGACCAACGTCGAAGACGTTAGGCCGACGTTGTACAAATGTTATACTGTAAATGGTTTATGTCTGCTGGGAAGCCACGGAGGTATTGTATAATTATAACTTCAGATTTACCAGTATTCTGCCGTGCAAAGCCAAAAGCCAGTATCTTCTTACTTTGCAAGTACGCAGATACTGCATTTTGCCTTTGCAGAGCTGTGATTTATCTGAAAGGGATACACTTAAAATCCCTAATATTTAAATAAACAAAAGTAAACTAGAAGAAACTAGGCAGTCAGTCAGAGACTGCAAACCTCCGCTGCGCCATCCGGATCGTAATTTGGATCCGGATCATCCCCAACAAAAATAATGGATTGCTTCTCTGTCCGAGACACACCTCTGGTGTATCATCAGACACTACTATTGTATGTGTGAAATCAGTTTTCTAACTTTCTACTGAACGATTTGCAGCATGAGAGCTATTTGTCATGTTTATGATGCGATACCCCTTGTTTTCAGTTGGTCATTTCGAAATTAAAAACAATCACGTGAGCTACCGACCGAAAATTATTCATCTATCGCATCATAAATTGTATAGCTCTTATGATATAAATCGTTCTGTAGAAACTGTTCTTTGACATACAAAAAATGTATGCGATGATACCTTGGGAAATTACTCGACTGTAGTTTATGATGTCGGTGGCGCGGTGCATTGCGGGGCCCCCTTGCGAAGAATCTCCACCATTGAAATTATGTATGTAATTTTGCCTATATTGCAACACCATCGATTACTCTATATAATAAGCTAATTATATTTATCTTGGTCTTACAGAATAACTATGTTAACCCCTTCCCCCCTGAGTTATCGTATTTAATTTCACCTATTTGAAGTTGTGTCTCGCTACCGCGAGTCACAACTTCAAATTGGTGAAATTACTCATGTTACTCATGTTAAAGATACTCATATTTGTTTTATTTGAGGCCAATATTTACAAATCTTGATGTTTAAGCACCCATTTCACTCCGAATAACTGTGATTTACCCTGCTAATCAAACAGATTCAAACTACTATAGTCGTGCTCAGGGCTTAAACGGTTAATCTGATTCCCAATAATATCACGTCTCTTCACATGCGCTAGCTTATGCAGGTGTTATGTGCATTATATTATTTGAACTTGATTCCGCGATTTCCAGTCATAACTCTTACAACACTGACATATTTTTGTGTAAATTATGTAGACAGAAGGGTAATTTTAAATTTGAAATCATCGTAAATGTTTTACTTAGCTCTTTCTGGGTAATGGGTATACTGCCATTAAAATTGTTTAATTCTTTAGACGTACAAAGACGGCAGCGATTGGCTGATCTCGTCATGTGACAGGCTGAGCTAATACATTTCTCGCCATCGACTGTCTCATGCTTGATAAAGTAAAATAATATCCCCTATAGCAATTTAAATAATAATATAAGAGGTTAAAGTGGATAATATGATCATCTAAAGCCCAGTTGACGCAATTGTGGTTTGGGCAGTCAGGGTGAAGCGCGACCACGTGCATTATTTGTTGCACGAAAACATATGATTTGTAGCATCTCAAAAACTTATGAATGAATGAACATGATGAATGAATGAATGAATGAATGAATGAATGAATGAATGAATGAATGAATGAATGAATGAATGAATGAATAGGGCTTCTGTGTACATAAAGCTAGTATACAGTAAACTGGTCCAGAGAAACCTCCTGAGGATGATAAGATGAATCAGATGACACTGCTCTCTAGGGATAGAATTCGAAACACGAGCCCCGGCGATATGAGCTCGAGTACGCTACCTCTCGGTCAAGGACACTCCGCTCAATATCGAATAGTTACAAGTGGACGAGGAAACCTGTAACCTGAAACCTGAATGCGGGCAGCCGATAATGACGTACTTTTTAGGCTTAACACATTCAGCGCGGGGACCGTCATAAGACGTCAGAATCTGACGTCTGTAGACGTCAGATTCTGAAGTCTAAAGACGTTCCCCGCGCTGAAAGAATCCCGAAATGTATAATGACCATACACCCACAACATAGGTATTCAAATGAAGCAGAAATTGCTAACTAAGAGAATAATGGTGATTTCAAATTGGAAAAACACTTTGGTCTCCATGAATTATACAAAAGCATTTCAGCGATCTAAGGGCTAGAAGACGGAAATTAAGTATATCGTGGACAGCATTAAGATTGACTTCGCAATCAAGTCGTGCAGTGATTTCCCCATGATTCCTAATCACCACAATCTGCACACGACACCAATGTTGTTTGTCTTCATTACCACCAGGTGGGACTGGAGGCACGTGGTGTGCGGTGGGATCACTCCAGAAATGGGGAAGTAATTGATGTCTGGATTGTAGATTGACTCAACTTAGTAACTGATTCCCGGATAAAGTGTCCTGATTGCGCGCCCTGGTGTATTATCATGATTATTAACCCTTATCCTGCTATGTTAATTAATTTAAATTTTCACCCACTTGAAGCTGTGTGTCGCTGCCGCGACCCACAATTTCAAGTGGGTGAAAATAACTCAATTTGATTTAAATTTGGGACCAAACATTTGCCAATCCAGATGTTCAAAAACACATTTCGTTCCCATTATCAGTGATTTTAAAGACTAATAAAACAGGTTAAAAACGACAATAGACGTGATCAGGGAGATAAGGGTTAAAGTATTGAGCGTCATTTCGTTATTTCTGAAATTCACCAACTTAGCCCCACCAGTAGCGCGTGGTCGTCTGCTCGTTGTGGGATGTGTGATGCGCAATGTGGGCAATCTAACCAATCGCTTTAACCCTTTAACCGCCAGTGCCGCATATATTCGGGTTTTCATTTTGTATTAGCACATTAAGTGCCACCTTTTAAACACGTTAAAGATAAAATGTGACATTAATCAGCAATATTTGAAAACAGTTGACCTCAATTTTGTCAAATCTGAATAATTTTCACTCACTTGAAGTTGTGGATCGCGTCAGCGAGACACAACTTCAAGTGGGTGGAAATTCAGATTGCATAATTTGGCCGTTAAAGGGTTAACCCTTACAACGTTGAAATATTCTTGTACAACACATGGGGAACAAAGGGTTTTTCAATTTGAAATCATCATAAATGTCTTAGTTAGCTCTTTCCGCTTCATTTGAAAACCTATAAGTTATGGGTCTACGGCCATTATAATTTTTTTAATTCTTTCAGGGCTGGGATCGACTTCAGACGTCAGATGCTGACGTCAAAAGATGGTCCCCGCGCTGAAAGGGTCAATGATAATTCTACTAATTTAATTTCTGGTGAGTGCGAACAATTTCTTCCTCCTGGGAAAAGATAGCCCTGAGCACATCACGACTTCTAAAACGTATGTTTATGGTCGGATGACGCCATGCTCTCTGGTGTGTCGTTTTGTCATGGTTTTGTGCACCAGAAATATCCAATTGAGCGGGCTTCTTTCTATCTGTCCTATATTTCACCAGAGAGCTTAAACTAGATCATTCGACGCATTTACGAATACGTAGCTTCACTAGTGCTATCATAACAGTGGTGTGGATACGAAAGTGTTAAACAAATGACAAGAACATATATATATATAAGAAAGAGTTTTTTTCCCGCTGTGACCTCGAAAAATATCTCAAGGTCACCAATCTACAAAGTTGTCCTGCAGTAGCCCACTCCAAGATACACCTCTGATACATATTTCGTGTTGATGTGATCGAAAATGACCGAGCTACCGTTATGACAATTACTTTTTTGTGACCCTGTGACGGTGAAAAACAGATGAAGGTCACACATTTTAAAACTAGGCCTATACAGTTCGCATAAATGCATAATTGTGGTGTGGATGTGATGAAAACCCACTAAGACATTGTGCGAATAATTAACCCTTTCAGCGTGGGGACCTTTCAGCGTGTGTCCCCGCACTGAAAGAACTAATTAAATTACAATGGTCGAAGACCCAGCACATATATCGTCGCCTCGGAGCTAAAGGATCCTATCTGCCACTCTAACGAGTGTCAGATAGGATCCTTCAGCTCCGAGGCGACGATATGTATTCAAATGAAGCGGAAAGAGCTGACTGAGACATTTATGATGATTTCAAATTTAAAAAAAACACGCTTTGGTCTCTATGATTTATACAAAAATATTTCAGCGCAGTCAGCATGGTAAGGGCTAAAATGTTTCTGTTGTTTGCCAGAGCGATTCTGAATCTGAATCTGATCTGATATACAACGGGGCCGAAAACAACAAGGGGACAAAAGAGCAGATAACGCATAATTATATCAGTATAAATATGGGTCTACAGAGGAAGTACTCCATTTATCATGAAAAGCTATATCTCTGGTACGGGGCCTGATCCGACTTTTTCAATTACAACAACTTCGTCTTGGGAAAGAAATGGCAATTGCCAAATGGCAGTATCTGCTTACTTTACAAGTGAGCAGATGCTGCCTTTTGCCTTTGCCTTCGCATGTAATGATAAAATAGTGTAGGCCTATTTGATCATTTTCGTGTTAGCGTTGGTGGGTTTTACGCTTAATTGTATAAGTGGTCCAAATAAAAGTAGGCTTAAAATCCCACAAAAATTATAAATTATATATCATGTATATGGGCTTAATATCCTTGGTGACTCATAGAGTTTGCATTCATGTATTATCCCTCAGCTGTCACTGCACTGCAACAATATCTTTTAGCTGTACTGAAAACATGGATTCGAATACTAATGCCCTTTCGCATTTACGCAATGACGTCATGAATATATAGAGCATTTTAACTACGACATGACACACACACACTGTTCCCTTATCGGACAGTAGTTGAGGTGGGGTTCCACACATGACAGACACACTGTTCCCTTATATTTACCTGACATTAGCTGAGGTAGGGCTCCGCACCTAGTGTGGAACCCTACCTCAGCTACTGTCTTACCTGACGGTAGCTGAGGTAGGGTTCCACACACCTCAGCTACTGTCAGGTAAGGGTACAGTGTGTCTGTCATGTGTGGAGCCCTACCTCAGCTACTGTCTTACCTGACAGTAGCCATGGTAGCTGAGGTAGGGTTCCACACCTGGTGTGGAACCCTACCTCAGCTACTGTCAGGTAAGGGACCAGTGTGTCTGTCATGTGTGGAACCCTACCTCAGCTAATGTCAGGTAAGGTGTCAGGTAAGGGAACAGTGTATCCGTCATGTGCGGAACCCTACCTCAGCTACTGTCAGCTAAAGGAACAGTGTTCCTGTCATGTTGTAGTTAAGGATGTCCCTTACCTTCATTGCGTCCACACGGATCAGTTGTTGACTTTTTGTAATCCACAAACTGTGTAAGAAGAGCTAATCATCAACTTGGCACCAGTTTTGCATAGAGGGATCAGTTGATTATTATTTCAGCTCTATTTCAATAATCCACAGCTTTTTCAGTATTAAAACTATCAGTAGATGCCTACATGGTTGTGTAGCATAATCCAGAATGCAGACAAGATGGGTTTTTTCAGTTATTCCCAAGTAGAAGCAGTATTCATAATAACGTGTTGGTATGTAAGACTGTTCACATTGGATCTGAAATAAACCAATCATATTTTCGTTCTGTCAATGCCTAATCATGATCACATCAATCTAATATGTATAGTATTTTGTTTGACATTTGTTCCTCATTATTGCGGTACATATTCCAGTCATCATTCACTCAAAGTGTCATGTTGGGCCAATCCACCACTGCGTATGGATCCATCATACGCAGTGGTGGATCAAGAGGGGGCGCCGCCGGCGCCCTCCCTTACGTTCAGGGTTTCAAAACAAAAGAACGACATTATCTTAGCAAAAAAATATCCTCTAAAATGTACCATCTGAAACCTTACATTTATAGGGCCTATAACATAACATAAGAGGCTGGCTGTGCCGCAGTGTGTATAAATTATTGTAAAAAATCGGCGCCCCCCCCCCCCCCGTATGTCAATATCTGGATCCGCCACTGAGTACGCTCTCTGTGTAGTGGTCTCACAAATACTTACTTATTAATCAAATGAGCATCATCTACACAACATACGTCACTCATATGATTAACATCGCGGAACTGAGTACTGTACCATTCAGTGATTGAAAAGGAAAAAGTGCATCGTTTACCAGACGAGTTCAACTGGACGATTAGGCAGCAACCAGGAACCACCCACACGATAACATGCTGTGATAAAACGCAAACTAAGCGACTAGGACTCAAATTTGCACACTGATTGGGTTCGTCGAGTGCCCTGCAGTCGAGATTTTTAAATGGGTCATGACGTCATAAAGTCTCAACATTTGTAAGCTGTTATCGGGCCTCTCTTATCAGATTTTTTTCATTTTCAGCTCTACCTTGTATTGTATTTTCTATTATGATTTGGAGGTATATACAATGTTATTATGGCTCATACAAAAATTATTAATCCTCAGCATATCATTCAATTCTTCACAATACTTTCCTGGAGGTGCGTAACACTAGCTGCAGCAACCGACCGGTCACAATAGGCTTTAATCATACTACTGTCTAGATATACAAAATAATCTGTAATTTTACAACTGTGCCCCTAAAATGAAATGTGTGCACGACAAAAACCTTCATGCTTGCGACAAATCATCCCTCGTAATTCAAAACTACTAGTCAGTCAACGTAAGTTTCATAATTTCACGTGCCTGTGACACTCTTAAACTCTTCTCTACCCAAATTAAACAAAAACGGTACTACTTGATTTTTTTCTTAACGAGATGCAATATTTCAAATAGATCCTTGTAAGCAACCATTAGATATAGCGTAAAAAACTTGGCACTTAGCTACATGAAGCACAGAACTTTAATGTGGCATAGTTGTGAGATGACACCAAGGTTTGCAATTCAAGGTCAAATAAGCTGTTTTTAATGTCTGAAAATCGCATTATTTCTAACTTGGGCGGCTACTGATAAATCGCGTTATTGCGAACTTGAGAAAATAAGGCTTAAGGGGACTAGCCCACCGTCTAGTTTTGATCATGGCTGTCATAAATTCAAACCTTGCCAGGTACATCAATTAACAAACTTTTATTGTTAAGATGCTTTAGTCTCATGATATTTTACCTTTAACAAATGAGCGTAACCAGCTATTAATAGGGCATACACCAGGCAAGTTTATACGTTTTGACATCCATGACTAAAACTAGGTTTAAGTTTTTAGTCAATGCATAGTGACTATTATGAGTTATAATAATGGTTGTGCATGCTCCCCACATAACTTGTTGAACACCAAGTCATGACCACCAATTCATACAATCATTAGTTTACTCCCCTGTTTTCTTCCGCAAAAAATCCCCACAACGCATTCTTGTCGATTGAGAAGTCCTATACAGAAGTATTCCGGTTGAGCTGGTCCTTCACACAACGTTATCGGTGCAGTGACTATGCGCATACCAGGCACATAGGCTGCAATGACAGACACGCGGTGTAAACGGTTATCATGGTTATTCTGGGATGCCTACATCATCGCTCACCCTGGCACATACATAATAACGCTAGTACTGCTCTGCAGAGCCGAAGGGAAGTATCTGCTTACTTGTAAAGTAAATCTAGATACTGCATTTTGGCCCTGATGGTCATTCGATCCGGTCAAGGCTCGAAACTCAACAGGTACTGGATTTGAATCGCGGTCGGGTCGGATATTTATCATCGAGCTTGTGCACATACAGTGCTCCAAACTGTTCAAAAATCTGAACTGTGCAGTGTGCAGTGATCTCTATGGTACTATGATATCATTATGCATACATAGAACCCTTGAAGTCATAAAAGGGCATATTTTCAACTTCGGGCTTCCTTCTGTCGCGATATTGTCATGATTGTGCAGAAAGCGACGTAAAACAATATTTACTCGCTCAGTGAACCCGAGTGAACCCGAGTATATATTCCGAAAAAGTGCATTCAGGCGAGAGTGGTATAAGTAAAGAATCTCAGCAAACACGAGACGTTCACCCAATGTTGGCTCAATGTTGGACCAGCGTCGCAGACGGTGGGCCAACTTTGGACAAACATTGGTGAATGTCTCGTGTTTGCTGGGATGTAGAGATAAGCTGTTTTGTGCTCGTAGCATGTTCAAACGACACATTTAGGCTTACGCTAAAACATTCCATTTGATAAGAAAAAAACTGAACATGACCATAGAATTTCTTTTCTGCAAAGCCAAAAGGCAGTATATGCTTACTTCTAAAGTAAGCAAATACTATAAAGTAAGTAGATACTGACTATTGGCTTTACACGGCTGAATACATAAATCAAGCATACGTGAATTTCAGTTATATACAAATACCATTTTGATTGTTCCAGATTTTCCTTGTATCCGTGTTCTGTTATCTATAGAAATATCGCAGCATTATTATCTTCATATAATAATTATTATCATCTGAGCTCTGTCAAAGGCGGGTATCAAATATAAAATGACCTTCTGTAAATGGAAGGATCGTATCGTCAGCTGCAAAGCTAAAAGGCAGTAACTGCTTACGTGTAAAGTAAGCAGATACTGCATTTTGGCTTTGCAGTGCAGTCACAGGAAGTACTCTCATTTTCTGAACCATAATCATTGATAATAGTGGTGTGGGCGTCAATAATTACAGGCAATCTGGTCCTCGTAACTTTCACAGTATTCTGTATTTTAGTACCTCAATGTGTAATATGACCAGTGGAGACTGGTACGTAGCAGTGGATATTGGTACGCAGCAGTGGCGATTGGTACGCAACACAACAATCAACCGTCTATAGTTCTAGTTAAACGGCCGTATACAGGTAGGCCTATATATAATATCTGATGATAAAATTAAGAGCAATACATCAAAAAAACTTTTCTATTTAGGTGCTTGATTTACTCTCGTTGAGAACAAAATTTAAAATAATTTTAGTCGAAATCGTGTCTGTATTAAAAAAATTGATGTGGTAAAAAAGACTTCTCTATTACTTTTATTTTAAAATAATAATAATAAAAAAACCCAAATATATTCGGTTTCGGTACTTGCAGGGTTAATTGGCCTGGGGTTCGGCCATACCACCTTGCAAAGCCGAAAGGCAGTATCTGCTTACTTTAAAAGTAAGCAGATACTGCCTTTTGGCTTTGCAGAGCGGCACAGTGTACCGATAGTATTCAGTCACTGGAGCCAGGCGAATAGAATGATTGATGAAGGAAATCAGTCAAATCAACCAGTCACTCCTGAATTATTCGAGGGTACTTCATCAAAATAGTGAGTCAATCACCGCCACAAATTATTGTGACATGATACCCGTGACACCCAAATATGCCGAGAAGGCACAATACGTTGGCCCTATGTTGATGCAATGTTGGGCAAACGTCGTAGACGGTGGACCAACATTGGATCAACATGGGGCTAACGTATTGTGCCTGATGGGCATTGACCCCAGTAAGCACAAAACATTTGCATACGATTTATACAATGCTGGACCAACGTCAAAGACGTTGGGCCGTCGTTGTACAAATGTTATACAAATAGTTTGTGTTTTCTGGAATAATAGATAGATAGATATTTATTGACGACGCGAAGTCTATGTAGACTTATGCGTCATTAAAAAGAATAGTACATTATTTTGTTCAATCCATAATATTATGATAAATTAGAAAATGGTGTAAATATATGCACAAATTTTAAATGCTTTAAAATAATATAAAAACATATTCATGTTAATAATACCTTACATGATAGACACATGTTTCTCGCACCAAAATCTGGTTAATATTACTATAAATAGTAGCAAAAAAGACACTCTGGAAAGCGTAGAAACCAATGGGATATATAAAAAATCTTATAACTAGAGTATATCTAAAATAATAAAAATACATGAATGGTATGCAAAGTAAGCAGATACTGAATGAATGAATAAATATTGAGCAGATGTATTTGCGAATGATTGAAATTATCATTACATAATTGATTGAAATAATTTAAAAATAGGGGCCATAAAAGTAGGGGCTGATAAAACGCACACTAAAATATTGATCTTCAGCTTAGAAAAAAAAATACTATCATTTTTTTCACTTATCAAAATGATTGGACCGATCTATCCATCAGCTGCAGAAACCGATCCCGGGACTAGTTCACATTGCCTCTACAACCGGAACCACCTGTTGGACGGACTGTTTCTGTTTGAAAGATCCAGAGCATGGACAGATAGACCGAGTCAAAATACACAAGGGTGCCACCATTCAATCTGCGAGGGGAGGGGGGCTGGAGTATTTGCAGACAAATTATTTATATCAACCCGGCACGGCGCGCACTTAAAATGGCAAATTTTAAACCATTGCTGGATAGAACAGTTCTTGAAATGTATTATTTATTTCATGCAGAATCTGCCCGAAATTATTTAATTTAAAAATACTCCAAACCACCCCCCCCCCCCGCCCCGCCTGGAGATTTAATGGCGGGCCCGAAATAACATACAATGACCCAACGATGCCTGAAAACAAATGCCCAGCCTATGCTGATTACTGGTGCCGTGTTTGACCCTTTTATCGCTAAGTTATCCCATTTAAATTTTCACCCACTTGAAGTTGTGTCCCGCTACCACGACCCACAACTTAGAGTGGGTGAAAATTACTCATATTTGTCTAATTCGAGACGAAATATTTCCGGATTTAGATGTTTAGACACTCACTTCATTATCGATATATAATTGTGACTAAACCTGCTGATAAAACAGATTAAAGCGACTACAGTCGTGCTTAGAGCTTAAAGGGTTACAGATACTGATCTGACTGACCTGGGTCCAGTGAATCTGAGGTTTCTGTAGCGAAGAAACAAAATACCCTCGACTGACCACAAGGGGCGTTATTCTAACCTTTTCCAGACCATTTGTTCAGCATTGCATAGCAAAAAGGTAGACAATTTTGCCCATTATCTAATCTAATTTGTAATCGATTAGCGCATTATTTATACATCAACGATGTCTAGCGAGTTGAACATTGGATGAAAAAATTGCTAATCAATAATTTCAAAAAAATATTGCCCTGCATACACTGGTCAAACACGGTCTGCGCAACAGTTCAATTCGGCCTATTCCTTAATATTGAACCTTACTGGTTGTCCATATTGATTGAGTATATTCGGCGATAACAGTATATGTTCTAGAACATAAACATGTTTTTTATTTAGCGTTTTAATACGATATGGAATCACAGATATATGTTGATTCAAGCTGTTAACCCTCTAACCGCCGGTGCCGCATATATTCGGGTTTTCATTTTTTTATTAGCACATTAAGTACCACATTTTAAATATGTTAAAGATAAAATGTGACATCAACCAGGAATATTTGAAAAGAGTTCACCTCCATTTTGTCAAATCTGGATAATTTTCACTGACGCGAGACACAACTTCAAGTGGGTAAAAATTCAAATTAAATAATTTGGCGGTTAAAGGGTTAAAAGTACCAACGGCGGTCATTCTGATGAAGATTCCACTAGTAACATGAATGAGTGAAGACACTGCAATGTTGAAGACAGTGCAATGTCTTCAACGCTGGCCCAACATTAATACAACATTGGTTCAGTGCCTTGTGTTTGCTGGGTGGGCCCCATACTTTACCTGTTTACATGTACAATAGCGGGGATCGGATACTATTATACAAGCTAGAAATATTATATATATATAACACTTTAGTTTCTGATCACCACTATTCAATGTACACGTGTACAGTATGTACGTACACATCGTCAACTATATGAGTACCCAGTGAGTGAAGAGATATATCACCGATTTAGAAATAGCAAAAAAAAAACATACTGATGAAGATACTTACGGTCACATAGGGCTACATCTAAGTTATCGGTTGACCCACCTACCTGGAGACATTGACGATAAAATTATTATGTCAATCAGCGTTGCTGCGTTGGCGTCATATAGAGAAGCCATGTGAAAAGAGAATTGTCCTAGCATTGGTTACGCGAGACTTAATGTTGTCCACAATGGTAATGGTTTAATGTTGGGCGAGCATCTCAGACGCTGCCCCAACATTAAACCATCACTGGTAAACATTCACCTTATGTTGAGTGTCGCCCCTGTGAGTCAAAAGTCGGCTGAACACAAATTATAATTGCATGCTCTAGCAGGCAAAGTGTCAGTACCTACATATAGCTGCATATACATACAGCTGTGACTATATGTCAGGTGTGATTATAACACTTGCGAGGGCAATTCCTGGATAATTATCCGGTACAGCAAACTGCAGTATTTTGACATTGCCAATAACCTGCCACATGTTGAGTAATAACATCAGTAAAATAAGAACGAAAAATGTAATTTAAGTATACATAATAGCAGTACGTGATACTAGAGAACAAAATGTACTGGCTATACTGACTATAAATATATGTGAATTAATCATGACTAAAGTTCTCAGGCCAGAGGGTTAACGCTTTCGGTGCGGGGACCGTCTTTAGACGCCAGCATAATCTGACTTCTGAAGACGGTCCCCGCACTGAAAGAATTAAAATATCTATAATGGCCGTGGACCCATAACCATAATAACATAGGTATTCAAATGAAGCGGAGAAAAGCTAACTAAGACAGTTATGATAATTTCAAATTGAAAATAAAACCCTTTGGTCCCCATGGTTTATACAAAAAAAAATCAGCGTTATACGGGTTAACTTAAAATATCAATATATACCTACTGTCAAACAAGAGCATGTATATTAATAGCATCCCCACCATTGATATTAATATAAGCGTTCCTTGCATTGATATATTTCTCGTTCACTTACCACTTACTTATATATATGCAGCAGTCACTAACCGTTTTGAAATAACGTTGGACCAACGTTACAGGCAACATTAACCTAATCTTAGGTTCAACGTTTCCATGGTCTCGTCCTGGTTAGGTATATAACGAGATCGTTAACTCCATCCACAGCGACGACTGTCATGATTTCACATAGGAAAAAAAGATTGGTAACTAGGCAACATAAATTATGCCATGGCATTCAGGTAAAAGCGAGATACGGCCCCGGCTGTACAACTCTCTAAAGCTGAAAGGCAGTATCAGTTTAATTATAAACTAAGCAGATGCTGTCTTTTGGTTTTCCAAGGATCTAACAATCAGCATGACTTTATATTTAGACTGAAAATGCAAGCTGTTATCGTGGCAATAAGGCGCTACTGATCAAATGAAACGAGCTACGATCCATGTGAAATAAAGCGTTTGTGTTGTACAGTTATCCATCTGATAACCCTTTACCCGCTAGGTTCTTCAATTATTTTTTTTCACCCACTCGAAGTTGTGGGTCGCGCTAGCGCGACCCACAGCTTCAAGTGGGTAAAAATATACTCGTATTTGTTTATTTAAAAAAAACAATATTTGGAAATCTTGATGTTAAACACTCGTTTTATTCCCAATAAATGTTGATGTGCTTAATCGGCTAATAAAACGGAATAAAAAACGATTACAGTCGTGCTTAGCGCTTAAAGGGTTAACATAAAATATGTGAAAAACATATTCTGAACGAGTGCCATCACGAAATAGACATTCAATTTTTTCTACTAGAATATTTAACTCATCAATTATCATTTTGATAAGAGCTAAAAATGTGTCGCTTTCGTTATATAGATCCCCTCCCAATGATGAGTTTTCTTTATTTTTACCCGATATCTGATTTAAATTTTCGCTCAAGATTCACAACTTTAAGTGGGTGAAAATTACTCATATTTGTTGAATTTGAGACCAAACATTTGCAAGTCTTCATGACTAAGCACACAGTTTGTTCGCAATAACTGTGATTTAACCTGCTAAGATTCAACAGAATTAAAGGTTAAAGGTCTGACATTCAACTGCTTGGAGGGATAGAAGCGGCTGTAGACGTGTCAGCCAAAGCTGGCCCTGAACAGGTGAAGGTAGATTTCACCACATCTCATTTTTCAGATTTTTAAGTGCACTGTATAATGGCTGACTTGTGTCGAACTGCTTTCCTCCTCAGAGCTTTCACGGCTAGGGAATAGTTTGTGTAACTCCCTTAGTAATGGCTAAGCATGGATATAGTATTTTTAATCTGTTTTTTTTTTGCCGATGAAATCACCGTTATTGATGATGCAATGAATGTTTCAACATTAAGATTTGCTAATGTTTGGTCTCAAATTAAACAAATACGGGTAATTTTTACCCACTTGAAGTTGTGGGTCGCGATAGCGAGCCACAACTTCAAGTGGGTGAAAAATTTAAATAGATAACTTAGCGGGAAAAAGGTAAGTAGCCCTGAACAATCTTTACTGAGAAATGCTTGACGTTACTGAATAGCTTTTTTATGTCACGTTTCTAATGCGAACAATGATATGTTTTATGCATTTTGATAGTTCAATGGTTGCTTACATATCACATTCAAACGAGCCACGTGCTAAGGTGCGTGGGTAGAGCGTGGCTCTTTGCTATGGATGTCGCCTGTCACGCGGGTTCAATTCCCGCTTGGTGCAGATAAGTTTTGGTGCATCATGTTTCTCTCAACGTTAGAAAATTTTGTAGAAATGGTAGTTTTTGTGCGATGAGTTCCCAGCATCGAAATAGTTTCAGGGCTTGTATGTTCACCAGGGAGTTGAAATAGCTCACAAATGAACAGGTCCAGTGGCCAGGGGGTGAAGTCGGCCTAATTGGTATATTACTGCAAGCCTACTTTTAGCCTTAAGTTATTTACATCGATATATGAAATTACACGTAAAATTACGATGGTGGATTTTAACAAGATATATTTTCAGTTTTTCTGACAATCGTCATCATCTTGTTCATTGGGGTATTGCATATAACAATATTATCAGTCCCTGTTTAAAAAAAAATATTTAGTAATTTACCAAATTTGTAATAGCCTTATCTTCAGTGGATACAAATATATTAAAACTAGAAAAGGAGTTCCCGAACTCCGAGGCCTGGCTTGAGTGCTATAGAAAAAGAATCAGTGTATTATTGGTCTTCCTCATGGGCCAGAATCCTAAATGTCCAGGATATATTTAAGGAAGAAACCAAGGAGACAAGTTCAAATACATCTTCGACTTGTATTCCTTCCATCACTATCGCCGATGCTGGGCAACATTCATTCAATACTTGCCTACGATGTACCTGATACAGAGGATGTAGGCCTACCCACAAAATTCCGGTTCAATGTTGGGCCAGCGCTGCAGCCCATTGCTGGTTCAATGCCGGTCAATCGTCTACGACGCTGACCCAACACTAATCTATCACCGGGTCTGTTGTATACTTCGCGCAAACACGTGGCAATCAACCAGTACTGTTTCAATGTTGACCCAGAGTCTTCGACGCTGGCCCGTCATTAACACAGCATTGGGTGATTGTACCGTCTTTTCTGACTGCTGCATAATGCTGGTGACCTTTAAAATTCCGGCGCCAGAAACACCAGATAACGGATGTAATGCTGGGCCATCGTCTGCAAGATTTTTCCTTTAAGATCTTAACCACAAATATAATCATGAATATTATTATTTCTGAACACTTGTTAAAGATAAAAGTACTTAACCTAAGGACCTGGACCTAAGGACGTTATATTCAACATGTTCATAAGGACTGGTGTACATAAATGTCAAACGTTTCCCACACACAGCACCCCTCTTTCCCCTAAATAGGACACAAACTCAGGCAAAATAAACTTGATAATGTCAAATTAGCATTTGATTATTATGTAAGGTGTTTTGTGGATAATGGATTGACTACCCATGTACATGGTGTACATACATACACTCAGTCGTGCAAAGTGAAAGGACAGTAGGCAAACAGCTTACATTACAGGTAAACAGATACTGTCTTTTGCCTATCAGAGCAGTACTGGTACTTAGACCTCTTTGACCACAGCTGTGATAAAATGTAACCAGGTAACAGCTTGTGTCCGTATGCTGTCTGGTGCAGCTGCCAAATGTTGAAACCTGGTATGTGCCACCGTTTACATCACCAAACTTGTACTGCCGTGCAAAGTCAAAAGGCGGTACCTGCTTACCTTACAAGTAAGCAGATACCGCCTTTTGCTTTTGCAGAACAGTGTTGCTCTCTATTGAGATCATAGTCACCGTTATGCCACCAAACCTGCTGTTGCCCACTCCAATCACTCGCAGTACGTATACTGCCGTGAAAAGTCAAAAAAGTATCTACTTGCTTTACAAGTAAGCAGATAGTTCTATGGAGAGCGGTGGTTCAAAACTGATGTTCAGTGTAACTGCAACGATTGAACCACCCTTATCATACCTACTGCCTTCTGTTGAAACCTGATCCCGACATACCTCCTAATATGCTGTGCTAATTTACTGAAATTATGAGCAACATTATATATATCATTACCCTTCAAATAAATGTTCACCTAATTGCGACAAACAATCTAGCAGCTACTTAAATTTTGGCCACCATTATAGGTCCAAACCTGTTACCAAATGCTGTGATTTGGTGTATCACCATAGTACCAGATGCAATATGGGACACATTATAGTACCAAAACCTCTGATTTTCCTAAAATTATATTTAAAATTATATATATTCTAAAATTAAATTTTAATTGTGTATGCCCAAGTCAACTGGCACTATCTGGGCCACACGTGTAGCTACAAACCTGCTGTCCGCGAACAGAATGTATCAGGGTTCCTAATAGTAGCAACTTCCTACACATGACACCATCCACTTTCAAATTATATAGACCTATTCCATGATATTTTCCTATTTTTCATGATTCATTTTTCGATAATTATTTCACCTATATTTAGTTACAACCAGAACTTTATATAAAGTTCTTGGTTAGAATACGAAATTGTGGGTATCTATAAAGTAGGCTCACGTCAGTGTCTGAGCAATAATTCACATTCGCTGCTGTGCCATTTGGCTGTGGTGTACTTGTTATGAAATTTCCCAATTATTGTTAAAAATATGGCGATATAAAATTCATGTAAATTTCCCAATCTCCTACACTTTCCATGATGAGTCTCAAATTCCATGATTTTACACGCATGGAAAAGATGATTGTGATTCTATGCTTTTCATATGAGCGGGAACCCTGATGTTGTCACCCTTGTAGCTCGAAATGCTATCAACTTAAAAATAAAATTCATAATCATTTCCACATATAATTTTTCGCCGCGTTGATCATTTTACAGTAGCAAAATACCAGGTTTTACACCTCAGACACCATAATATGCTTTTTACGACACGCGGCTCGTAAGTTGCCACACTTAGGCACCTTTTGGCTTTGCGGGGCAATTCTCAATCGTATGTTTTTCTCTATGTGAAACGCGTGGAAAACACAAGCCTGGTGCATAAATAATCATAATTATGTAGGGGAACTACAGTATGTTTAGATATATATAAGGGTACAAAGTAAATTAATATTATAAAAAAGATTATTGGTAGAAGATTTCAATTCATGGTAGACCCATACTTATCACTTAAATAGCAACGTGTTTTTTTTATTATCATACACATTTATATCAAAAAGGCCTATATGATATTATTATAATACACACTAAGGTACAACATAGTACAGTCCAGCAAATTATTGCTTTTTAAAGTGAATATTTATAGCCCAGACACAAGAGGAGAGTTGAACATAGCGAATTGCTACATTCAATTTATCACCGTCTGACTCTAACCCAGCAGACTCAAGACGTTGAATCAATATTGGTCTAGCGTTGGTCCACCGTCTACGACGCTGCACCAACGCCAAACCAACATTGATTCAACGTCTTGTGTCTGCTGGGAAGTTACTTCCGCTATTGAAGTTTTAGGCGTGAAAATACCAGCGATTTATGTCAGTCGTTAACCCCTTAAGCACTAAGCACGACTATATTTGTTTAGCATGTTAAATCTGTTATTGGGAACGAAATGAGTGTTTAAACATCAATATTTGTAAATGTTTGGTCAAATTAAACAAATGAGAGTACTTTTCACCGACTTGAAGTTGTGTGTCGCGGTAGCGAGACACAGCTTCAAGTGGGTGAACATTTGAGTAAGATAAATTAGCGAGAAAAGGGTTAAATCGCTCATAGTCGGGCTCATGTACTAAAAATGTCACAAAAATGATGTATGCGGAATTTGCGTATGGAGAAGCATAGCATAATTAAGTTGTGGACATTTTGAATATATCGGTGTATCTGGTGTTTTTCTTTTTTAGAAGACGCATGTTACGTCGTTAAAATTATGCAAGTCTGGTTGTGGGCCCACCAGTAGGGAAGGGGAGTCCATAATGCGTCAATATTATGATTAGCGGTGATGCATGTCGAATGCGTGGAGATACGTCGCATACAATTTGCCATATCACCAGTTTGGTATTTTTATGCAGTTTTCATAGTCGTAAAAAAATGTGTGAATTTTGTAACTACAATCTTTTTATCTTTCAGCGTGGGGACCATCTTTTTACGTCACAATCTGACGTCTGTAGACGTCAGATTGCGACGTAAAAAGACGGTCCCCGCACTGAAAGTATTAACACATTTATATGGGTCGTAGACTCGTAACACTTCGAATGAACCGGAAAATACTAACCAAGACATTTATGATGATTTCTAATGAAAAAAACCCCTTAGTCTCCATGGTTTAAACATAAATAATTCAGCGTTGTAAGGGTCAAGGTGTCTTTCAGGTCGAATAGTAAAGTAGTAGTCATTTAAGCCACACATTTTAAAATCGTTATCACAATTGTATGTATAGACAATGTGAGACAACAGGTATAGTGGTAACTGATTGCACTGTGCGAGTTTGGATGAGTGAGTAACCTGGTAACAGCTGCTCACGATGAGCACGTGTGTGAGCGTGAGTAAATACGATCACGTCAGCAGGTTCAGTGTTTGCTGTCATCACATGTAATCATCGTAACACATGGACCACCAGCTGCTGATATATAGGGTATAGTGCAGTGCGAAGCCAAACGGCAGTGTCTGCTTACTTGTACAGTGAGCAGACACTGTCTTTTGGCTTTGGAACAGATTCTGCTATGTAAATGCTTCAGGTACGTTTTCTAAATGGCGAAGAAATAATGGACATCGCAATCTAAACAATATCACTCTTTTGTGTACCAGTATCGAAATCTTTGGTTGAAACGTCCTTTCTAGTCCATCTTCCCACCGCAAGGCTCGGCTTCTCCCTCGACCTAGGGAGAAGACTGCGACCTCGGGAGATGGCGCGCCTTGCGGCGGGAGGATGCTCTAGTCCTGGAATGAACGTATCCGTTACAGCAAGAAGGTTATACTATCTCCATGGTTACAGCTAATAAAAACACCAGGACAGTGTCAATCTGTTCCAGTCAATTTGTTTTCAATCGCTCACTGTTAATATCGTGTCAAAGATCACTCAGTAAATGAGATGCGTTCAGCCAATGCTGGTTTAATGTTGGCCCAGCGTCTACGACGCTAGGCCAACATTAAACCAGTATTGGTCCCACTTATTGTGTTTGCTGGACACTGACTGTACAGTAATTATGTCACAGTACTTGCCTTCTCATTGGATCCTGTCATGTCAGTGAACGATATGGACAAATCAAATGACGCCATCCATTAGTCAATTCACATAGCCTTTTTCGCAGTTAATTACGTTTTAACACAAGGTAGG
This sequence comes from Flabesymbios commensalis, assembly GCA_964017125.1. Classification (NCBI taxonomy): domain Eukaryota; kingdom Metazoa; phylum Annelida; class Polychaeta; order Terebellida; family Flabelligeridae; genus Flabesymbios; species Flabesymbios commensalis. Next base: position 57,558,302 of record OZ024914.1, on the reverse strand, counting down.
ATCTTGAAATCATAAACATATATTTACAGTCGTAAAATAATGAGCTTAAAACTGAATTTAAAAAAAATAGCTTAGAACTATTTAAAAAAATAGCAATGTATGTTTTCCATATCTATTCCACAAACCTTTAAGTGATTCTCCAAAACTGTCATGATCATATTTATATACAAACAAATAATGTATTCTGCTGTGAAAATATAGAATGCAGTATAATGTTTACTTTAGAAGTATGCAGATACGACCTTTTGCCTTTGCAGAGCAGTATTGCAGGACTAATCCTCTAAAAAACCCACAACAGAATCACGTCTGAGAGAGTATTTGCGCCGGACAGACTGACGTTTGGTGTTCGCTGGCGTGTAACCAGATCGTACTGTCGTTGGTGGTGATATTTTGCTTTTATATGGTTTCTGACAGAAATTGGGTGGACGTTTCCTACTGCATCATTGCAATAGAGAGAGGTGCGGCAATCCCAGTAATAACACAAAGCATTTGTATAACATTTGTACAATGTTGGACCAACGTCGAGGACGTTGGGCCGACGTTGTACAAATGTTATACAAATGCTTTGTGTTTACTGGGATTATATCTCGGATTCGTACCACTTAGTTTATTAGGGGTCTATATAACAGCCGGGGAAATAGGAAACAATGACAGCTTATCGAAACGTAATAACATTATCACGACAATGGGGCTCTATACTTAGAGCTTTGATAATGCTCGGGATCAGCGTGATGTGACATAAATATCAAAGTACATTTATATCTACACTAATAAGCATTATCAGGCATATACTGCTATGCAAAACCAAAAGGCAGTATATCTGCTGATCAAGCAGATATACTGCCTATTCAGCAGTACAGAGAAAAGTTGTGTTGCAATATTAGTAAAATGACGTTTGCAAAAAGTTGTATTGCCGCGGAATATTTCATCATCGTAAATTAGGAAAGGTTCCATAAGTTACAGGGTATATTGTAATCATCATTTTACTGTCAGTTTATCACACATGTTTATATTGTGTGAGTTTTTGAAATGTGAACAGTGACACGTGACTGCCACTATTACTACAGGTAGCAAGGTACACCTTTCCCAAAGACTATATCCGTTATCCAATCTTTATACTAAATAAAATCCCAATAAGCCGATCCCTGTGATTGCGCTAGGCGATCTCTTAGTGTTTTTTCGAAGATCGGATGTACAAATCTCATACGTTTTAACAATCCCCGCTGCTCCCTAAATATCACTCACGTAAACTTCCCCAAAACGCCCACCCTCCACTTTCTCAGCGGCAAACGCGTGATTGGCAAATGTTTCTAAGATATATAACGTTTTCCGAAGATGAGACAGCAATAATCTTACAAGCAAACAAATGATGCTTTTTCTTAAAACTTTTCAACATTATTGAAGCGCGACGTAGTCACCAAATATCTAAGGTCGTAAAACGAAATTTTGTGACAATAAAATATATATGTTCTGTCTGTTTTTGTATTAGCCTCATGAACTATCCATCATTTTTTCTGAGTAATGGATGTTTGATAAAACTTTTCATTTTTTTCTAAAACGCCAACCAGATTTAATCCCAAAACGCACAGGGGATGGGCTTTTTATGCACCTACTGACTTTTTCAAACCTTAAACATGTTAAACTGACCAGCAGCGCTGACCACCACTTTCTCCGAGGCAAACACTAACTGGATGGGCGTTTTGTTGCTAGCATTAAATTGACTTCTGGTGATATATTACTATAGAAAAATAGTTACATGAAAACATCTCTGGTTATGTATAGTGACGTGTCGATTTACCTGCTATATTTTACGACACACAGGGACGTATCCAGACACATGGGGGGTTACAGGTCGACAATCCGGTAATTGGGGGGTCTGGGGGCACGCCCCCTAGATGATTTAAAAAATGAGGCACTTTCGGGATATTCAAGGGGGGTTACAGACACCCAAACCCCCCACTCTGGATACGGCCCTGACCCATGGTTCAGCTTAATTTCATAGAACATGAGTGATATCTTGTGAAATCTTTAACATTGTACCAGAAATAATTTAGGTCATTTTAGAGATCAAAGGATCTATTTACAATAATATTTAATTTTTTTTTTTTTTTTAATCTTTATATTTTGATTATGTTAGAAAATGCTTTTTTTGAAAGTTTATACCCGATTACCTGGGAATATTGTATATTTTAAATTTATACTGCGTTTCAAAAATGACAAAAGTGGCCCAAATATGGGCAATGACGGCCATATTTATAACGTCATTTCGACATGTTTCCCCAAACAGATTTTTTTTTATGTTGGGGGCTTTTCATGCAAGAGGTATATTTTAAGAAAAATCAAAATCAGCTTGTATTGCGTCTTTTACCACCATGGCTCTACCCGCTGCTCGCTTATTATTAATCAGTTAATGCCGTCATTCTATTAACCCTTTAACCGCCAAATTATTCAATCTGAATTTCACCCACTTGAAGTTGTGTCTCGCTGACGCGATCCACAACTTCAAGTGAGTGAAATTATTTCAGATTCGACAAAATAGAGGTCATTTGTTTTCAAATATTGCTGATTGATGTCACATTTTATCTTTAACATGTTTAATAGGTGGTACTTGATGTGCTAATAAAAAATGAAAACCCGAATATATGCGGCATCGACGCTTAAAGGTTTAAGGGTGTTTTAGGCTAGTACTTGTACAATGTCACAAACACTGTGGGTGAATGGATAGTGCTAGAAATGTGATAAATTACATAAAAACAAAAACCGGACTTACTCACTTTTGAGGAATCCATATTGGATAACCCTGCTTGTCTAGCTCAATGCCGAATTCGACGCGCCACTGCTCTCTCGTGCAAAGCTAAAAGGTAGTATCTGCTTACTTTACAAGTGAGGAGATACTGCCTTTTGGCTTTGCAGAGGAGTGCTGCAGGGATCTGCGGCTTGAAGAAGCACGTTCCGGGTGTAAAGAATAGTCGGTCGGGATAACCCATCCGTGTCCCATTCTTAGGCGCAAAGGCGAAACGAAACGACCGGAAAAATCCTGAGCGAAACTAATGGCTGCAGCTCTACGTGATGGCAGAATAATTTTCAGATATGAGGCAACAAAGCTCATTCGAGTTTTACTTGAATTTTTATCACTATTTTCATATCGATTGTAATTATTCTAGATAATAACCATTTTAACTAGCGCGACCAAAAACTTCAAGTGGGTGACCCACAACTTCAAGTGGGTGAAAATTATTTTTGATTAATTTAACACCAAGCACTTGCAAATTCTGATGTTTAAACACATATTTCATCATAACTTCTAGTGGGAGATTATTCCAATCAAATAATTGTGTGTTTAAAAGGTTAAAATACAGTGAAAAGGGTTCGAGATGAAAAAAAATACTAGTACTTGACTATAGAAAAACTATCAGACTTGTGAGTTAGGCTATAAAAAGCAGGGATCGACGAGACTTGTATTCGTTATATAGATATATATGGATTATAATAGATTTTTATTAAATATTGGTTTCAGTAAGTTACGCACGAATAATAAACCTACACAATGGTTTTCAACATGACGGCCATGGTGCCTAAATGAATACGGAACATCCGAGTCCACGTGGGGAGGGCTATCTTGGCTGTGACCTCTACTAGTGGGGGACCATAATGTAATAAATTTGCACATCTGGCTAAAATTGTCAAAATTGGTTAACATCAATTTTATATATTTGGATGACGACGAGGAATCTATTTTTACTGGTTTAAAAGTGATTGGGATAAAATTGCACGTTTTAGTTTAATTTAAAATGCCCAAAATGACACATTTTGTAAAATAATATGCTAAAAACCTGAATATCAAACGCTGGACACTTACAAAAAAAATTGTTTGTGACATTTTATTCATATTAGACTGCTAACAACATAATTTATATAGGCCTATACATATTAGTAAACGTCATCTAAAATTAAACTGAGGAGTCATAGACTAGATTAAATAAATCTTAGGATCGCGGTTAGCAATCATTCTTTGGACATTCATTGTTTATACACTCACACTCAAAGTGACATAGATGTGTGCATCCTAGATTAGGACTTTGTAATTCCTCTTATCAGATTATGCTTTTTGACAATTGGTTGCAGTGTTGCAACAATGCACAACCCTAATATCTGCAAAACATTCAGCGGACCCAGCTCCAGTTCGATGGATTGTATATTTTGCTGCCTTTCAAGAGCCCTTCTCCAAATATAGCCTGCCTGATGCAGTGCTCGTCTAGAAGGCCGAAGTAAGGCCCCCTGTTTGTGTGGTATGTTTTCTAATGTTCGTTTGGCGCAGTCCATGCACCGCTCCAGCCATGCCAATGGAGTCCGAGAGAACAGAAGAAGATCTTAGGTAAACGCCACAAATGTGTCTGTTATTTCTGGGTATGCATCCAATGCAGCCAATGCACTTCTCTGCCAATACTCAGAAAAAAGGCCTATTGCAGCCAGTAAAACTATGGAAGAGTGGGAGTGAGATGCACCTTTGAGGACCAAGTTGTTTTTACAATTGCATGGATAGATATTGGCAGAAACCTTTTGCCAGAACCAAAACCAACTGATAATTCAGTCAATCTCAGGCTAGTAAAAGGACAGCAATGACTACAATAATGCTATTCACTGTCCAGATATAAATATTGTTATGTGCTTAATAATGTGTAGAACATGCGACTGTCAGCTTCTATTTGATCACAAGGCATAAACTTAGAGAGCTTAGCGGTTGGAAAGATTTGACCTGGTCATCCTTGGTGGAATATATTATAATAATTGGGAACCGTAATCAAATCGTTAACCATTTCTTGACCCTTATTTTCTGGTGGTTTCAAAAATGTTCTAGTCGATCACCAGGGATGGGTGTTGACCCCTGAACCTTGGCTCCACAACCACGTTTCTCTTGGGTTAAACGTTTCAAACTTTGATCAGGATAGGAATCCCAGATCAGGTCAAGTCTGGTTATTGTGGACTCTGATATCAAGCTCTGGACAAATGTTAAGAAATGACATTCTACGTATTGCTGAAAGTTGGTAACTTTGATGGATCGGGCCATATATGGACAATGGCAGCAGCATCAACAATTGTCATGGACACATCACAGGAAGAAGTTTTCAGGCATTCTAAGATGTCAGATTTGTTCCCACTCCTTCATTTCCCTCTGTCAGATAATAATGATGGCTCTTTTTGATTTTCAAACAACGTAAATAATCTATATATGCATTTGGGCGTGATTGTAGAGAACTAAATAAATGAGAAACCAACGAAGTACTTTGCATATATACACTAATATTTTTGCCTTTATTTCTTGATGCTTTGCAATGTTGGGAGAGTTATCAGTTATAGACACATATACATTCATCATGCACTTTCATGTACATTCATGCCTTTGTTAACAAGTTAAAGGCATATTTCATTATGTATGTGCTAGACCAGCAGGAATTATTTATCTTGTATCTAATGTGAGCATGTTTGAGCAAGTGTCATCAAATAAAAAGGATTGCCCTTGAGTATATATACCATCTTTAGACATCTTTAGTTTAGAGAATTCGCCCTGCTTCGTGATGACCATAAACAAAAGAAGATGATGTTGAGTGCGACAATAATTCAGCTGATGATGCGAATTCAACCAGTGCTTGAACTTTCCCAGGTAGAGACAGGTGTTCACCCATATATGATGATTGTCAGATATGATCATACGAGGATTGTCAAATGGAGAACACATAATTATATCGGTAGCCAGAGTAGTTTTTTTGGTTGAACACAAACAGATATGAGCACAGGTCATCTATTAGATGGAGGGCGAAATCACCCTCACAAACAAGTGATCGAACAAATCGGCTGTATTTATTAAAGATCAAGAATCATTAAAATCATTTAACTGCTACAAATTCCTCATGTTAGTATCCCAGCTGTCAAAATGAGAAAATCCATCCAGCTGATTTATTGCATAGGCTTATTTCTTAAGAATGAGCTAGCCATGAGAAGAAATTGACATGACGACTTATCGTGAGATGACGATCTGTATTAGAAACGGACTGTGCACGAGCTAAAATAAGTATCCCTGATTCAATAATGACGGATGGGAACGTAACAACCAGACCCTAAAGCTTCAATTACAAGTTCGGCATAAAGGTCCCCCAGTATTAACATACATTTAGTTTCACCCAAAGAGAAAAAATAGGCTGACCCATACGCCTACCTTCACAGACACTGCCCAGACTGGTGGCTTTCCGCCGTCTGAGTTGTGGCGTATCTAGTTCAGCTGTCAATCACTCCTCACAGAATCTCACAATTCTAACCATTTTCTGGTCCGTGGTTGGTCAATTCCCATTATCTCCACCCGGGGAGTATTATTTACAAACTCAAGCAAAAATATCAGTTTATAAGCCTGCCCCTCCTCTCCTGCACTGATGTATCAGTGAAACACCTACCCAGTACAGGTATCTGTCCAGGATTAGGAAACTCTGTCACATATTTTCTAATGTTGATGGTATGCTTCACCATTGGTGTAGATGCTGTCAGGTGTAGATTTTGTGAGGAAAGAGCGGCATGACCCCAATAATCGCATTTGGTTTGATATTAGGGCAGACCTATTTTTGTAATTCCACAACCATAATCCATACATGCGAGCGAACAATAAGGTAAAACACTACTACTAAAACTAAGAGGTCTTTATCTGAAATATTGCAGAGGACAACGGAGATAAACAACACTTTCAGATCGACACAAATAACACATAGTCCAATCTAAATCTAATAATATTTGTCATCCATATTTTCATATTAGAAGGTTGTTACAAAGTAATAATTCACCAGACACCATATTAATTAGTTGAATTTAATGTCGCATAAGTCTACATCGACTTCTCGTCGTCAATAAATTATGTATCTATTATCTTAAAGCCGAAACCACTGTCTATCAAAGGGGCTTGTGAAGAATCTGCAGGAATGCCTAGATCGTCCAAATCTTACAAAACACACTTATGCATATTTCCATAACAGTTAGGTTGGTTGGGACAGTGAATTACAACTATAATTGACCATACATATATATGTATTATTTATTATTTTGTGTTCTATTGTATTTACTTAACATACATAACGTTAGTATAGGTTTACTTGCAATTATGGTCAGACCTGATCGAATGGGTCAGTAGATTGATTGAATTTCTATAGTATTTTGGTCTCAAAAACGCTAAAAAGGGTCGAAACATAAAATATATGACTCTAATCATTCTTAAACCGAGACCAATGAAACCGTTGACCTCAAAATATATGAAATTAATGTTAACATCATTCAATTTGATCCATTGGTTACATAGATATGACAATTATTGTTCGCGAGTGGCGACCATTTTGTATTTTGCCTAAAATGGTGGTACCAGTACTTTTTGAATTTGGATCCATCAAAAATATAAATCTATAAGATCTAAAAGACCTATAAGCGAATTTTGGCAATTTTAGCCAGATGTGCAAATTTATACACTAATTGGACATTATGGTCCCCCACTATACATGGCATTGAAACGTAAAAATAACCATTCCAACGTAGTGAGATTTAAAAAATGAGATATTACATAAGATTGTGGGGTTATTATATAAAAGTAAAAATATAATATGGCCGCCAGCGGTCATTTTGGATATATGCAAATAACAAATATAATGTATCATTTCCCTGAGTGACACCCTGGTATTTTTAAGGACTACAGACAATCAAATGCTATGCTCTGATGTGGGTGTATGTTAGAGGTACAAATTACTGATTGTGCAGTCTGCATATTTTTATATCAATCACACGACATGAAGGCTGGCTTAAAAAATCGATGGATATTTACACCTAAGGTATATGTTCAACAAAATGTGATGTCGTCAATTAATCTTATAACTGTGACTAACTATGGCTACATGCTAGCTGTCTGAAGCATGCAACATTATAACACTGGCACAATAATGTACTTTGTCCTGTAGACATACCTTTCTTTGGGAAAACACACTTTTAGATGCAATATTTTTTATTTGACTGTAGTGGGAGAGCCTATACACAGCAAACATTGCCAATTGAAAATTTTAATTCTAAGACTTTTGTCAAAGAAACCTCGCATATCCTGTCTCAAGGGTGTATATACACAGACCCTATCGCACTGATGGAGTCTTGATGGTAGGCCTACATGTGCAGAATCGGACAGAATTTTTGGAGATTGGACCGGGACTTAAGGCTAATCCTCTACATGACCATGATGACACCAACTTCCTGGTGATGGCAATACAATTTTGTAACAAATTGATCATCGGGATTCTCTTTGTAGTAATACCCCAACAAACACAAAACATTTGTATAACATTTGTACAATGTTGGACCAACGTCGAAGACGTTGGGCCGACGTTGTACAAACCAGAACAGCCAACTACCAGTCATCCAGCCTAAGATAAAGGGAAGGTTTTAACCCTTCTCTGCCCCAAGTTCGCAATAGCACGAATCCTCGGTAGCCGCCAAAATTTGAAATAATGGGATTTTCATACAATTAAAAAAACCTATCCACCTTGAAATGACCTTGAAATGACCTTTGTGTCATCTTAAAACAATATGCCACATTAAAAACCTTAGGGTTATATAGTTTTGTGCCAAGTTAGAATGCTGCGTCTAATGGTTGCTTATGGTATATGATTGAAATATTACATCACGATGTTTTAAAATAAACTCGGGTTCGAGGAATATGTTCTTGTGGGGAATTTGGGCAAATCAAAGTCAAAATGCAGCCATGGGTATTATATGATTGACAATATCACACAATGAAATTTTGGTATCGCAAAAAACGAACAGTAGACTGTAAATCAATCAATCAATCAATCAATCAATCAATCAATCAATTAATCAATCAATCAATCAATCAATCAATCAATCAATCAATCAATCAATCAATCAATCAATCAATCAATCAATCAATCAATCAATAAATCAATCAATCAATCAATCAATCAATCAATCAATCAATCGATCAATCAATCAATCAATCAATCAATCAATCAATCAATCAATCAATCAATCAATCAATCAATCAAGCAATCAATCAATCGATCAATCGATCAATCGATCAATCGATCAATCGATCAATCGATCAATCGATCAATCAATCAATCAATCAATCAATCAATCAATCAATCAATCAATCAATCAATCAATCAATCAATCAATCAATCAATCAATCAATCAATCAATCAATCAATAAATCAATCAATCAATCAATCAATCAATCAATCAATCAATCAATCAATCAATCAATCAATCAATCAATCAATCAATCAATCAATCAATCAATCAATCAGTCAGTCAATCAATCAATCAATCAATCAATCAATCAATCAATCAATCAATCAATCAATCAATCAATAAATCAATCAATCAATCAATCAATCAATCAATCAATCAATCAATCAATCAATCATTCAGTCAGTCAGTCAGTCAGTTTTCGCCTCCACTCGATGACCACATATATTTCTGAGTAAAACCATTTACTACTAGCAAATCCTGATAAATGGAAGTAATTCCCGCAAACTGGGTACTCACGGACAGGAGAAAACACGAAAAACAGATACAATTTTTTCCTTACATGGAAAACATATTGAATTCCACAGAAAAGTATATCTGGTAGGAATAGCTTTTGTTGTTGCAGAAGATGTCGTAACTGAGAATGCTGTTCCAAAACAACAAAAGTTGTTGACAATAATGATAATTTATGCAGTTGTTATTTTCACTTATTTTTACCTACTGGCTCTTTGTATATAGGCTATACCTCTATATTAGGTGGTTTCGTTGGCGCGAAAAGGAGTTGGCTGAGGCCACTTATTGATAACTAAGACAGGGAAAATATAAATATTTACAGGCGGGAAAAGCTGGTTAAAATACAGCGAATTTCTGTGGGTACCCGCTGTAGAGTTGGGCTAGCAGGTCCCGGTGTTATGACGGCAGCAAAAGAAAGCCGCGGCAGCAGTCGAGAAAATAAATGGGTGTGTCTGGTTCACAAAGATAGATCCCCAGACTGGGCAGTTAACTGCCTCTTTGTGGTCGACCTCCAGGCCAGAGACCTCTGGCGAAAGCCACGGATTAGGATCGCAAGGGTATTTCCTCCACGTCACTTCAAGGTCAACAAGCGGTCACACCATAAGACCCGGATGTAATCACGCGACGATAGAAATGGAGCATCCGATATGCAGGGGTGGACCACGATATGTATGAATATATCTAAAATGAAGGCAATGCCATAGTGCTGTGCAAAGCCAAAAGGCAGTATCTGCTAACTTTACAAGTAAGCAGATACTGCCTGTTGGCTTTGAAGAGCAGCAAATTATTCCGCAGACGTGGAGCAGCATCTGAGAATGTCCTGCTGCCATAGAGTTTGGACCTCGACTTGGGTTCCGGAAGTAGCCTAGAAATTTTTGCTCAGATGTCGCAAAGATCGAGTTGGTTGAAATGTGGTCAGTAATTCAGCAATAAATTGAGGAGCCAGTACAGTTATGCACTTGAATGTTAGCATGAGCAGTTTGTCCGAGGGACTGGCAGCCAATGTAAACCAATTTCGCCGGAAATTATACCTAACCCTTAAAGCGCTGACTTTAAAAAAAAAAACATGGGAACCAAAGGGTTTTTTCAATTTGAAATCATCATAAATGTCTTAGTCTTTCCGTTTTATTTGAATAGGCCTACCTACATGTATGTTGCTGGTCTACGGCCTTTGTAATTTTTTTCACTCTTACAGTGCGGGGATAGACTTTAGACGTCAGAATTTGACATATCCAGGCGTCAGATTCTGACGACTAAAGTCGCTTCCCGCGCTGTAAGGGGTAATCAGTATCAGTGCTTCAGGGGTTACTATAAGAAACCCCACTACTATCTGAACCCCCATTCTAAATCTCTCAGACAGATTTCGTATCTAGAATTACCCTTACCACTGATTACACTTCACCACTAAAGTGATTTAACTCTTTAACCCTTTAACCGCCGGTGTCGCATATATTCGGGTTTTCCTTTTTTATTAGCACATTAATTACCACATCTTAAATATGTTAAAGATAAAATGTGATATCAACCAGCAATATTTGAAAAGAGTTGACCTCTATTTTGTCAATTCTCAATAATTTTCACTCACTTGAAATTGTGGATCGCGTCAGCGAGACACAACTTCAAGTGGGTGAAAATTCAAATTGAATAATTTGGCGGTTAAAGGGTTAAGCGCTTATTCACGACTATAGTCATTTTTAACCGTTTTATTGTCCGATCAAATAACTTTTATTGGGAACGAGATGTGTGTTTAAACATCAAGATTGGTCATCTATTGTTCTCAAATTCAACAAATATCACTAATTTTCATCCACCTGAAGTTGTGGTTCGTGGTAGCGAGACACAACTTCAAGTGGATGATATTTAAAATTCTAGAACTTAGCGCTTTATGGGTTAAACTGACAGCTATAAGTCAAATATAGAATGGAGGTTGTGTTTTTAGGCATGTATATTTTAGGCGTAAACCAAACAGAACTACAAAAATCGACAACTCACATTCTAACGTCAGGATCGAGGTAAGATAAGAAAGACATCAACGTACAAAAACCCTTTAACAGCCAAGTTGTTCAATTGGAATTTTTGCCCACTTGAAGTTGTGTCTCGCTGACGCGATCCACAACTTCATGTGACTATAAATTATTTAGATTTGACAAAATGGGGGTCGACAATTCTCAAAACTTGCTGATTGATGTTCCGTTTAAGGCCTGACAAGTTTAAAAGCTAATATTTAATGTGCTAATGAAAAAATGGAAAAATCACACTAATGTAATCGGGACCGGCAGTTAGAGGGTTAACACAGGCCAGGAACACCCTGTGGTCCCCAGAGATTGACGAACTAATAAATTAAATAAGGGCGACATATCGGTATTAACCCTTTAACAGCCAAATTAAAAAAATCTGAATTTTCACCCACTTAAAGTTGTGTCTCGCTGACGCGATCCACAACTTACTTCAAGTGAGTGACAATTATTCAGATTTGGCAAAATGGAGGTCAACTGTTTTCAAATATTGCTGATTGATGTCATATTTTATCTTTAACATGTTTAAAAGGTGGTAATTAATGTGCTAATAAAAAATGAAAACCCGAATATATGCGACACCGGCGGTTAAAGGGTTAAAGCAATAAAAAAGGTGTTTACAATATAACATTACTCTTCGTACAAACAACGGAAAAAACGGGATTAGAACGCAGACGGGCGCATAGGACAGACGGTGGAAACCCAGCGATCGCCTTCAGAACGTTCAACAAGCGTTTTCACATCTCATACAGTCCGTGTATCGTTGGTGCAGCGCTCTGCCAGCGTTAACTGTACGTGGACGGGAGACAGGCGGATGAAGGTCGTCGAGAACGGTGGAAGAATGGCAGGGAGCGTTGTTGGACGCAGTAAGAACGTTGACTGGGCGGTACATGAACGGTGGAAGGACTGTAACGTTACATGGACGCAATCAGGTCAGGGATGGGAAGATTCTCGTTGTTCAACGTTCTGCTCAGAAATATTTTTTCGCGAACGCAGCTAGGGCGTTGAACAAGGGCATTGTAGTGTGACAGGGCCTTAACCCTTTAGCCGCCAAACTATTCAATTTGAATTTTCACCCACTTAAGGTTGTGTCTCGCTGACGCGATCCACAACTTCAAGTGGGTGAAAATTATTCAGATTTGACAAAATGGAGGCCAAAAAAATTCAAATCGTGCTGATTAGGGTCATTTTTTATCTTTAATATGTTTAAAAGCTGATAAGTAATGTGCTAATATAAAATGTAAAAACGAATATGGACGGCACCGGCGGTTAAAGGGTTAATGGCCCTGTCACACTATACAACAATTTCTTTCTACAACTACTCTTGTTACATTCTGCATTAATCACGTGAATTGCTGTGGCATTAATAATCGGCAAAACGCAGCTACACAATAATCACCATGATTGTCAAGATGATCAATGTTGCGAACTTGAACGAAATACCCTTCTTGATACAGTCGTACGGCGTCCATGGTATATCAGGCAATGCTCGTTTCACCGGGCACGTGACAAATAGGGAGACGTTCTCGGGCGTATCCGTTAATCTCGTGTTCGGGCACCGTGCGACAGCTGATTAACAGGGTTGTTTGCAGGGCACACATAACCTGTCAGTTCTCTGTAGACGCCTCTTATCACAAGCTATAATATCTCTCTCTGGCGTAGGCGAGGTATTTCGCCTTCCACAGAAAGGGATATACAGCGGAAAATGAGAACAAATGATTACGAAATCTGTACGCTGAACCGGGTGAAAAAAATCCAGCAGATTATCGCACTCCAGCTGTTATTGGTCTCCATGGCCGCTATTCTGAAAGCGATTGACACATAATATATAACATATTATGTTATGGGCGTGTGATCGGTCGAGGTGGCCATCTCGACCAATCACACGTCTATGATCTGGGTCAGCAGCAGCCCTGGAGATCAAGTCAGTATTTTCTGGAATATATATATGATTTTTCTTTATTGTACCAACTAATTTAAATGCGGTGATTTGCTGACCAAGTCATGTCAGATGACGAGCCACTCTTTCATTTCTTATTGGATGAGCATCAGGTATAATATCATGCCAATTGGAAAAAGCTGGTTTGTTCAGAAAAGTCAACCAGAGGTCAAGTGATCACCATGATACGATGAAAAGTCTCAAAAACTCCACCTGAGAAAAAACTTTTATTTAACCCTTTAACCGCCGGTGCCGCATATATTCGGGTTTTCATTTTTTATTCGGACATTGAGTACCACATTTTAAATATGTTAAAAATAAAATGTGACATCAACCAGCAAGATTTGAAAAGAGTTGACCTCCATTTTGTCAAATCTGAATAATTTTCACTCACTTGAAGTTGTGGGTCGCGTCAGCGAGACACAACTTCAAGTAGGTAAAAATTCAAAGCGCGGTAGTGGTTAGCACCGCTGCCTTTCACGCTAGGAGTTCGGGGTTTGTTTACTGGTCTCTGCGTTTTAAAGGAAAAAAAGGTTTCTTCTCCATCCACTCGTAAAACTCGGTATTGTGGGAAGCTTCTGTGACCGAGAAGCAGCGTGCTCGGCCTCAGATCTCCAGGGTTTGAAATTCGAATCCTGTGTCTGAGAACAGTGTTATCTCTCTCATCTCACCATCCTCAGGAGGTTCTCCAGGCCCAATTTAGCCTGTATGTGCACAAAAGTGGTATAAAGCCTGATTCATTTATTTTTAAGATACTCAAAATTTCCGCCATAGTAATTCCTCAGAGCCATTAATAGCTTAGTTTTTATGTTAATATTCAACAGGAAACAACAGACGAAGTGTCTAAACATAAGAAAATAGATTTTGCCGTCAGATCATGTACAGGATATTAGAAAAGTATTGTCATTTCCACAGGTTATTACAAATATATTTTATTAGATTTTTATTTTTAAAATTTCCATCCGCTTCACCCTTCAGTGACAAGTATATTTTATGTGGATATTACATATTTGTTTGTTTATTTATACAATTACATTTGATTTTAACAAATATCATAAAAAGAAGAAATTTTAATATCGACTGAAATGTTATCTTCATGCTGTGAAATGCCTTTTTGCTTTGCAGGGCAGTATTGACTGGGGTGGCCGGCCCTGATGGCTCATTCGTATCGACTGGGGCTTGTAATCTGGAGGTACCAGGTTCGAATCCCGGTCGGGCCGGATATTTGTCATCGTGGTTGTGCATATACAGTGCTCCAAACTGTTCAAAGGCCTGGAGTGTACAGTGCCGCCTATGGTATTGTGCACTATAAAGAACCCTTGAAGTCATTCGAAATAAGAGTGGGGCATTGTCCCGGCTTCAGGCTTCCTTCTGAGGCGATATTGCCATGATTGTGCAGAAAGCGACGTAATTGTGCAGAAAGCGACGTAAAGCAATATTCATACATATAGTATAGTCTGGCGAATTCTGATATTGCGCACTATGAACGTTGAATCAGGGTTTTGTGTTTCCATTACTTTACAGTAAGCAGATACTCGGCTTTGTCAGAGTAGATCCAGTCTCAGACTAAACACTGTTGATACGGCGTCACATGTATGTTGGTTCTGAGATGAACATCAGTTTACCAGCGCCGTTATTTGTAGCCCTTCACAGAACGACAGTCAGTCTGTTATGTCTCTCTCAATTATCTACAACCAGTCTTACTAAAGATCTGACAAGGTAATCGTCCACTTGGATATGGAAGGGTGTATCCGCCACAAAGTGGCAGATACACCCTTTCATATCCAAGGGAATGTAATGTAGCAATCTTTTAATCTCTGTGTTTAGTACGAGCTGAAAGAAGTCTTTTTGACGAGGTTTGGCAGAGATTGGACGATATGAGTGAACCCTTTCAGCGCTAAATTATTATTGTATAAAACACAGAGACCAAAAGCATTTTTGTCAATTTCAAATCATCATTAATATCTTAGTTAACTCTTTCCGCTTCATTTGAATACCTATGTTATGGGTCTACGGCCATTAGAAAAGTTTTACCATTCCAGTGCGGGGATTTACTTTATCCATCTTTATCTGACGTCTATGGACTTCAGATTCTGACGACTAAAGTTGCTTCCCGCGCCGATAGGGTTAAACTACGAACCACAAATAAATGCAAGAAAATACAATTAGAAGATAAATGATGAATCATCATTTATAAAATATTATCAAATGCTTAGAGTTCTATATCCATAATCATCATGATTATGGATATAGAACTGTAAGCATTTGATAATATTTTACAAAGTCCTGTATAAGACTAAATCAGAGGTCAGTGGTAGATTGTAGGCCGAGTCAGACCTTTGTCATCAAACGACCGGAATCAGATCTACTGGGGGAAAGAAGCGTGAGTACAGACACATTTGCTAGGGTACATGGCAATGCTCGGACTGTATATTCTCTCCAGAGAATATTGTATCTGGACGTGAAGTCCGATCATTTCACTGGCTACCCAAGCAAACGTGTGTAATTAATTAATTATTCAATCAAACCACACTAATTTATCTCAGTGATCAGGGGACCACCCACAAAGAATCTTAAAATTAAGATTATCTTAACATTTTCTTATTAGCATTAGATGATCTTAACTTTTCTAATGCAAAAAAGAAAAAGTTAAGATAATCTTAATTTTAGGATTCTTTGTGGGATGGCCCCCTGATCCCCACTTTTCATAAACTAAGTTGCTTAGCCCTTTCAGTGAGGGGATCGACTCTAGACGTCTAAAGTCGATCCCCACAGTGAAAAAATTAAAAATGTCTAATGGCCGTTCAAATGAACCGGAAATAGCTAACTAGGACATTTATCATGATTTCAAATTGAAAATAACCCTTTGGTCTCTATAGGGAAAAGTATTTCAGAGTTGGAAGGGTTAAGCCTGAATATCACTCCCGAAATGTACTTCAGTTTTTGTTCACCTCCGTTTATTACATAAAAATAATAATTATTATCATCAATAGAATCAATCGAATCAATCTTATAAATACTACATTTACGATTTGATTTGTAGAATTCAGAAACTTAACACAATCCCAAAAGAAAACACATAAAACTGTCTAAAAAATTAACGATCGTAACATATGTCAGACATCTGCGTATTTACAACTTATTATTCGGAAAATATTATGATAATTGTTCGAAATATGTCGTCGATTCACGACGACTTGAAACGTAACCTTGACTATTTTAGTTTAATTTCGATGTGCAACATTTTAATTAAGCTTTTAAGATTGAATACATTTTAGTTTAATGATGCTGCTTTTTTATTTATTTCACTTTTTACAAATAATTATCAAACCAATTTAGATATTAGCATTGCTCAGTTGACATTCTGGAATACATGTATTGTCTATAATTATATCGATCTTTTTTCCACACCCACTTCAAAATTTACCTCAAATTCTTATAGAAAAAAATCTACATATGTTAAGTCTACATATTGACATTAAATATGAAGGTACTGTCAAATCACAAATCATTATTATTAGGATTGTTTTGTTTCCATTATGACAAACAAGGGTTAAACCGATAAGCTCGACTATATTCGTTTTTAATCTGTTTTATTAGTAATTTAAAAGGAAGTTATTGTGTGGAAGCATCAAGATTTGCAAATGTTTGGTTTCAAATTAAACAAATATGAGTAATTTTCGCTCACTTGAAGATGTGGGTCGCGGTAGCGAGGCGCATCTTCAAGTGAGTGAAAATTTAAATTATTAAATTTAGCGCTTTAAGTGTTAAATTAGAGTATTAAGGGGCAGCTTTTCTTGACATGTAAATTTTGAAAACAATAAATAAATATGAATTTAAAAAGCCTACTGATCTTAACTAAAAATACAAACAATCGAAAAATCATTTTAAAACAACGAAAAAGACTAAACTATTTTTATTTCTAGGTCGTATATTGTCATGTAAGCTAAACAGTCTGCTGTATACAGTGCAACCTGTACATACCGGACCCTGTACAAACCGGAATCCTGTCTATACCGTAATAATTAATTGGTCCCGAATTAACTACACTCAAAACAATACTAATTAACCCTCTCTAGACCGGAACCTGTCTACACCGAATACGGGACTCATTATTTGCCCCAAATGCATAAATTGTATTGTATTTCACCTGTCCAAACCGGAATCGATTTTTTTTAGAATTTTTTAAAATCGCGTGCGGTGCACTAAGGGTTAAACAGGGAGCGACAAGGTGACGTAATGTTCATCCTTCTTGTTATCTGGTTATGCAATGGGGAATGTGCGAAGTTAGTGTTGGTAACACCCTTTTCGTTTTAGAGGAATTATTATAGCGCCTTTACTTTGAAATTAGTAAGATATTTCAACAACATAATGGGTGAATAAAATAATTGGTTAGCAAAATGTTGTAACAAAATCTTAGACTAATAAAATATTAAAAGGTCGTATCAATTCATAAACATATTTTGGGATTGTTTTGGGATAAATTTATTCTGTTTGTGATATTTAATGACCCAATAAATAAATAACTAATGGTAGGTAAAATATAACAACATTTGATTTATTCTTCTATCGTACGATTATTCCTCTATTATCTTTTAACTCTTAGTCAAGGCATTAATTGTATTAAATAACATAATTATACAGTATCGGAGCATTTAGTCCAGGGTCATACATTCCAGAAATATATTAAAGTTACCAAACAAAAAAGTGTTGTCGTCATGAAACAGTTAAAAAAATAAAACTGCTGCAATATGATTACTCCGTAGCGAAAGCACTTCTTCTACTACCGCTTTGATATTTAAATATGCCCCGTATTCGAAATGTGTGACGAACGATTACAAGAATGTAATGTTATTTTAAATTAGGCGCTAAAAAAATCAATGTTTATAAAATGACAAATGCGCTCCGTGTGTGAAATATGTGACACACAATTACAAAAAGTAATACATTATTACTGACACAATATGCATACCCGGTACTAGATTTTCTGATCTATGTATAGTAGCTGTATTATGTGTTTTATATATGAACCATGCTTGTAAAAAAATGTATGAATTGAATATTAATATCTGCTTATTATTTTAATATAATAAAACATCTTGAAAAAAATGTGTCTTTTATTATATCAATTTATTTGCATACATCCACCTATCATTTGTAGGAATACCGACGACACATCCTGGATTATAACCCTCATGTCAATTGTACAGGTTAATGTTGTTTGTTCCTCTCCGAAAGCAAAAACCCTCTCCAAACCGGAATCTGTCCAAATCGGAATAAAAGTTTGTCCCCAAGGCATTCCGGTATGGACAGGTTTTACTGTACAACATTGTATACCACAAAGTCCCACGTCTTAGACGGTGGGATCAAAGCCTATTTCTAGTCATATGAAAGTAGTCGCCGCTAATTTGAGTCTTAAAGTCAGGGCATGGAGGGATACACCTGCAGCACTAATTGTCTGCGCAACGCTGGGCCGACGGCAGCAACATGTGGCCCAATGATGTGAGGACATTCAACCGCCCTAGGTATACAAATAGTTGGTTTAGGTTTTCGCTGGATTCATGGAAATGTTGATGAAAAAATATTTTTTTAATCTAAAAATCTGAAAAAACATGATCTGTGGATACACTATAAAATAGGGCCTACTTCATTACAAAATTAAAAACCGAAATACCAGGTTTTCCGCACTTCGTCCTAGTGTTGGGTATCCAGGCATGCTCTGTAAACTGTCTTTGCCTGTAATTGTCTGCCTGTGCAAGAGCTACTCACGCCTATCGTCTCATCACTCACGAGTGAGCCACTTGCAGCATTCACCTCACAAAACGGCGAAGCAGACCGATCAACTACCACACCATTTGACCAGCACTGGTACTTACCTCAAGTAGTGGCCAACAAGCATATTTTGAAATATTCACCAATCTTTACGTTCTTTATACCCTTAACCCTTTAAACGCCAAATTATTCAATTTGATTTTTCACCCACTCGAAGTTGTGTCTCGCTGACGCGATCCACAACTTCAAGTGAGTGAAAATTATTCAGATTTGACAAAATAGAGGTCAACTCTTTTCAAATCTTGCTGGTTGATGTCACATTTTATCTTAAAAATTTTCAAAATGTGGTACTTAATGTGCTAAGAAAAAATGAAAACCCGAATATATGCGGCACCGGCGATTAAAGGGTTTAGACGCTGATATATTTTTATATAAACCCTGGAGAACAATTTGAAATCACCATAAACGTCTTAGTTAGCTCTTTCCGCTTCATTTGAATACCTATGTTATTGGTCCACGGCCATTAGAAATATTTTACTTTCTCAGTGCTGGGATCGACTTTAGACGTCAGAATCTGCCGTCTACAGACGTCAGATTCTGAAGTCTAAAGTCTGTCCTTGTACTGAAAGGGTTAAAAGTCTATAGAGTTCTGATGGGATTTAGGTGGTGAACACTGGAAAGGGAGTAGCAGACACCTGGTTGAGGGATGCCGCCATGAGGTGTCTGAAGTAAAGTAACATACGTACGTGGCCGTGCCAGATAACAGCAGGGAAATGTCCAAGCCCAAAACGATACGTTGAACCGATGCTGGGTTAACATGGGCCATCGTCTACGACGCCGGGCTGACATTAACCCAGCATTGGTTCAATATGTCGTTTTTCTGGGAGGCCATGGCCGCGGGCCGGTTTTCCCCCCCAGTCCGAATAGCTGCTAATAAACTGTAATGGTCCCCGAGAGATTGCCGCCCTCCTGCCGCAAACGAGGCTGTGCTCAGAATGAGGTTCAAATGGATATGAGAGTGTCTACCATTGCTCAGAGGTACAGTAACCCAAATCCGTGATTTGCCATTTTTCTACAGAAGGCTTTAAAGTTTATCTCAATTGAAACGTCTTATACTTTCAACCAATCTTTATCAAGTCAATAATAGAAGCGTATGGATATAGTTATTATATGTTTGGATGTTTAATATGCATCTGTACTAATAGATACATTGTTTATTGATGTCGCCAATTTCTGACATTTTTTAAATTTTATTTTATTCTTTATATAAATGAACTTTTCAATTTTGAGAGAATAATTAAATTATGAAAGCCATAATATATATCTCACCATCATGCTCTAGTAGTATCTTTTTTAATGATCGGCATGCCATAGACAAATCCTTATATAATTAGGGGTGTTTTAGATGAAGTTTCGCTGCCATTCTCCTTAAAATCCAGAGGTAAACTGATCCAAGTATATTAAGCTCATTGACTTGATCAATTTAATACCATCGAGGAGAAATCACGTTTGAATAAATTATGACTTAAAAATTGTTTTAACGGTTGTGTTCAGACATTTTAAATGCGCCGATTTCTCATGATTGACTGAAATTTGCAACACATTATTTACCACTGTTGAATTTACACACAAACAGTGGAATTCTGTCGTATTCAATGGAAAATTAATATCACAGTATTGTTAAACATTCGTATTTTGAATATTTAAATCAAGTTTTGGGATTTATTTTTCACCCACTTGAAGTTGTGTTTCGCTGCCGCGACCCACAACTTCAAGTGGGTGAAAATTACCCATAATTATTGGTGGTGAGAATTACTCACAATTATTGGTTACTTTTTAGACTAAAATGTACAAATCTTGATGTTTAAACACTCATTTCATTTCCAATAATTGTGATTTAACCTGCTGATAAAACAAATCAACAAAATATTTTAGTCGTGCTAGGGTTAAATGCTCAATCTCCATTGCATGCAGACAAATTATATAAAAATTAAATTATATTTTCCATGACTGGTTATTCTTGTGCATCTCAATTGTAGATGATAAATGTGCAATGGATAAAAAAGGAGATAGAAAATAGGCGGACCGGAGAAATCAGCAAGCGAACAAATTGGATTTCTAATTGAATATCCACCAACTGTTTCCATTCAAATACGATTTCCACATTTGCGCTGACTCGTACATGAATCAAACGGTATTACACGTCGGCATACGTGTTCTAATCTTTGAGAGGTCTATTTATGTCTATCACAGATTCAATCGATAAAATATCTTTCTATGTTATCTTATAATAATCATGATAATGAAACCACATTAATAAGAATTAGAAAAAAATCGCCAAAACAAACTATAAAAAATAACAGTTCAGCTCTATAAAACTCCCAACACGTTATGATCAGCTATTTTTATTTCCACTTTTTGTGTAGTCATGGCAACAGAAGTGATTTCCTGTGTCCTTTGTCTTGACGTGAAGGTGACAAACAGGTCTGACATGTAGAGCTACACGGACAAGAAGGGAGCGCTGATAAAGTGGCGCCATTTTATCCGTGACCTGACCCCACCTATAAATCCGCTTCCAAGTTGTCCTAATATGACAAAAAATGGCGTCTAACAAGCTGGTGGGGATAGTGAAAGGGTAGTCGGGCAAGTCCTCTTGGGAGACGGCAATCTATCAATTCCGACACCACACGGCCAGCCCAGCAAACACGAGGCGTTGAGCCAATGTTGTTTTGATGTTGGGTCGACGTCAAAGACGGTGGGCTAGCATTAAAACAACATTGGCTCAACGTCTCGTGTTTGATGGGAGTCGTCCAGCCCAGTAAACACAAAACATTTGTGTAACATTTATACAACGTTGGAACAACGTCGAAGACGTTGGGCCGACGTTGTATAAATGTTTTACAAATTTTTGTGCTGACTGGATGAATGCTGAACGCATACGTCTCCATGGAATCAAAAAACGCTCTGATTTTTGCTTATCTTGGATTCTAGCAAACACGAGACATACACTATTTTCTCTATGTTGGGTCAACGTTGCGCCACCGTCTGCAACGGTGACCCCACGCTGATCCAACATGATTATAAGCACAATATTTCGCGCATGGTGGGATTTATAGCGAAGAAAAATATCACTTTTTTAGAAATCTCTGCCTTTTTTTTACTGATATAACTCACGAGGATTCTCAACATCACTTTTAATGTCATTACACAGATTAGTTTACAAACATTCTCTCAGTGACCATGTACTTTACGAATCCGGGACAGCCTACCTGCATGTCTTCTTGTTTAATTGTTTAATTAAGCAGTCTAATAAAAGTATTAATTAGATACGATAAGCCGGGAGTGTTTAGCCATTCTTTTATCTGATTCACACTGATTACTCCAGTTGTTAATTATTAGGTCTATCCTATTCTGCAAAGCCAAAATGCAGTATATGCTTACTTGTATACTTGTAAAGTAAGGAGATACTGCCTTTTGGCTTTGCACGGCAGTACATAAGCGATATATTTAAGGGTGTTATATATTAAGAGAATATTGGTTTGACCATTGTCAAATAATTGTATTTTCCATGAGCAAAGCTGTTATATTTTCAGCTTGGTATTAAAGGGTCGTATCTGCCACTTTAAAAAGTGGCAGATACGACCCTTCACCATAATCAGGTATGTATAAAATACAATGTAGACGTTGATTCCACGAGGACACAACGCACGTCGTGTGCAGTGTGGTGTGTTGCTAGGGCTGAAACCATCGCGGAATATAAGTGAAGCACATCGATGGTGAAAGGTAAAATTATGTAAGTTACGTTAAAAAATTATCAAGTCAGCTTGAGTAAATATTTGTTACAAACAGAACTGAAAAAAAAATCCGATCAACATTCATGAACAAGCTCAGCCAGTTAATCAGAGTCGTGCAATTACTCCGAACAGATACCAAACTAGGCAGTTGGCAGAATAAATGACTGACTGACTGACTGACTGACTGACTGACTGACTGACTGACTGACTGACTGACTGACTGACTGACTGACTGACTGACTGACTGACTGAATCAATCAATCAATCAATCAATCAAACAATCAATCAATCAATCAATCAATCAATCAATCAATCAATCAATCAATCAATCAATCAATCAATCAATCAATCAATCAATCAATCAATCAATCAATCAATCAATCAATCAATCAATCAATCGATCAATCAATCAATCAATCAATCAATCAATCAATCAATCAATAAACCAATCAATCAATCAGTTAATTAATTATTCAATTAATCAATAATAATAATATCGGTCGGTCGGTCGGTCGGTCGGTCGGTCGGTCGGTCGGTCGGTCGGTCGGTCGGTCGGTCGGTCGGTCGGTCGGTCGGTCGGTCGGTCGGTCGGTCGGTCGGTCGGTCGGTCGGTCGGTCGGTCGGTCGGTCGGTCGGCCAGCCAGCCAGCCAGCCAGTCAGCGAAGCGAGCAGCCAGCAAGCCATATTTATTGGTTCTATTGGATAACGATAAATATTTAAACAAGTCAATCTATGGCGCCTGTGGTGAGGTGTGACTTCTATCACGTGTGCTCATGATGCAGGGGCTGCAGGCTTGCCTTCAGACCAATTACCCACAAAATCTCCTGCCGCGAACCTGCGTATCACCGCATAGATACAGTACAGTGTCTCTACTGGGATTCAACCTCTGCTCGGGGCAGAAATTTGGCAGATGGCGATGCGGTATCATACTGACGAAAAACATATTGTTGTCCAAGACTATAGTCTACTGTGAGCTTCTGACGTCTAAAGACGGCCCCCGAGCTGAGAGGGATCAAATCCAACCACTATGTACAGATGTATGCGTTTGAAACCATAACCAGGCATTTAATGTCCCGGGCGGGGGCCCTAGGGTAGTGGTTAGCACTGCTGCCTTTCAAGCCAGAGTTCGGGGTTCGTTTCCCGGTCTCCGCGGTTTGGAAGAAACAAAAATGTTTCTTCCCCATCCACTTCTAAAATTCAGTATCGCGGGGAACCTCTGTGACCGAGAGGTAGCGTGCTCGGCCTCAAACCTCGAGGGTTTGAATTTCGAAATCCGTGTCTGGAGGGCAGTGTCATCCCAATCATCTCACTATCCTCAGGAGGTTCTCCTGGCCCAATTTAGCCTGTATGTGCACACAATTGGCCTAAAGCCCGATTCATTTCATTTTTTCATTTATTGTACCAAGTGAACATTTCTTCGTGCATATTCTCCGTAGCAATAAAGAATCCCCGTACGAAAGTCACTTAACCCTTTGACCGCCGGTGCCGCATATCTTCGGGTTTTGATTTTTTATTATCACATTAGGTACCACCTTTTAAACATTGAAGATAAAATGTGACATCAATTAGCAATATTTGAAAACAGTTGACCTCCATTTTGTCAAATTGCATAATTTTCACTCACTTGAAGTTGTGGATCGCGTCAGCGAGACACAACTTCAAGTGGGTGAAAATTCAGATTGAATAATTTGGAGGTTAAAGGGTTAAAAACAAGGACTTGTTCTTCTACGGCCGGTTGTTTTAGTCGAAATTCTCCGTAGAAGAAGTAATTTCCCTCGTGGTAAAGGCCAAGGTCGAGCTGGTCCGACACAGCAACTACAACGAAGCTTTATTGCTGAACTCCTGCACTGCTGTGCCAAGCCAAAAAGCAGTATCCGCTCACTTGTAAAGTAAGCAGATACTGCTTTTTGGCTTTGCACGCAAGTAATAATTCAGTTATTGCAGAAGCCACTACTGGTGCTAGCTTCAAATTTAGCCAACATATAACAAACGGTGGACCACTATTGGAGTAACTGTAAGCCTATCGGCGTAACTTCGCAGTGCATTCCTGTTCATCATTTCTCCACTTTTATTGTCACAAGCGTGAATAAAAACGTCATGTTTGTCCACGGTGGCTGATATAGAATGAGATGCTGGACTGAACTGCCCGGCAGACGCCAGACGTTCACCCAATGTTGGTTTCGTGTTGGGCCAGCGTCGATAACGGTGGGTCAACGTCAAAATAACATTGGTAAACGTCTCCTGTCTGTTGGGTACTACTGCTTCTATGACAAATGACACGGCTGAAGAGAACACAATACCCACCCAACAAACACGATTCACTGAACCAATTGTGTTTTAATGCTGGACCAGCGTCGCAGACGGTGGACCAGCATTAAAACTACATTGGGTCAGTCTATTGTGTTGATTGGGAAG
Source organism: Flabesymbios commensalis (assembly GCA_964017125.1). Lineage (NCBI taxonomy): Eukaryota > Metazoa > Annelida > Polychaeta > Terebellida > Flabelligeridae > Flabesymbios > Flabesymbios commensalis. The sequence continues at coordinate 57,532,794 of OZ024914.1, read as the reverse complement.
ATACCCCAGCAAATACATCACGTTAGTCCGACGTTGGGCTAATGTTAGGCCAGCGTCGCAGACGTTGATCCGTTGTTGGGCTGGACCAACATTTGGCCCTACCCAGACAGAATGGAATTTTGGGTTCAACGCCACATAGCCTTGCGCAAGCTCACACCGTAAAGGTGTGTGTCGTGGATTGCTGTATGCGTTTTACCCGGGAAAATCAGCGTTTTTCAACATGATGGTGACGGGGAGTGATCTCGACCCAACGGTCCAAAACATGCCTATAACTTTTGAATGACTATGCGACAAATGAGCTGAGCATGCAATCTTGTAGCTTAAATGTTACTAATTCTAATCAACCTATAGGCAACCTGATTATTCGAGGCCAAGTCTTACATATGAGATCGTACAAAGACAAGTCCCACGATTTTGTATGGGCACAAAATGCGACTGAAACCTTCAGCTTCAAATTCTGCTTCAGCCACGTTGGGCTAAAACGCCACATGATAATGTAGTATGAAGAAAACATGAAATTCGAAGAAAACAATAAACTATGTGTGTCGATCAATAAATATAACCAATCGAATTTAGAATTCCAAGGGCGCAGCTGAGTGGATGCACACACATCATATTTATGGCTGTGGTGACCATAAGACGAACCGGGAAGGCGAGGAAATGACGGGGAAATAACTTAATCTTGGGTTTGGCTGACAAGAGCCTTTGGTGTGAATAGCACTGATTACTTAATGGATTCCATATAAATCAATTATCTGTGTTTTCACTGTTTTCACATGAACATGAAGAAGCATTAACCCTTTAGCCGCCAAAGTATTCAATTTGAATTTTCACCCACTTGAAGTTGTGTCTCGCTGACGCGATCCACAACTTCAAGTGAATGAGAATTATTCAGATTTGACAAAATGGAGGTCAACTCTTTTCAAATCTTGCTGGTTGATGTCACATTTTATCTTTAACATATTTAAAATGTGGTGCTAATAAAAAATAAAAACCCGAATATATGCGGCACCGGCGGTTAAAGGGTTAAGAATCCATTTCTTGATGTCCATTAATTTCGAAACAGATACGTTAAAAGAAAATATTTCACATTGGCAGTTAAATTTACCATAGTTTACATTAAAAATGTTGCTGCATTTATATTCAAATGCACAATGATATTTCTCAAACAGCTAAAGTATATTTTAACACTTTAGAGTGGCACATAATTACTTAACTCAATATCTGAAAATGATTTCACTTTTAAACTCTCAATCCTCGCGTTAGTGCGTGGTCACGCCAATAAAATGTGATTCTTAACCCTTTAACCGCCAAATTAGTCAATCTGAATTTTCACCCACTTGAAGTTGTGTCTCGCTGACGTGATCCACAACTTCAGGTGAGTGAAAATTATTCAAATTTGACAAAATGGAGGTCAACTGTTTTCAAATATTGCTGATTGATGTCACATTTTATCTTTAACATGCTCAAAAGGTGGTACTTAATGTGCTAATAAAAAACTAAAACCCGAAGCTATGCGGCACCGGCGGTCAAAGGGTTAAGGTAATTACTTCTTGTTTAATGACATTTTCCTCATTTCCTCATTTCGCCTAACATTAAAATATTGCCTAAGCATCTGATTCAACCCCAATCATTTGCTTCGTACGTGTGTCGACACACGACCGAAGCAAATGCTTGTGGTTTCCAAAAGATGCCTAAATTTGTTCTTCCTTAACGTGTGTCCATCTCACCGAGGTGTGCAAAGCCAAAAAGCAGTATCTGCTTACTTTACAATTAAGCAAATACTGCCCTTTGGCTTTGCAGGGCAGTGTTGTCTCATTCACCCCACATCAGAGCCTGCACCTGCTACACAGCGATGTGCATCTTATAAAACCCACGGGAGCGTCTGTAAGTTAAGTGCCGGGGAGTACATTAATTCTTCTCCCAGCACACAGATATAGGCCTACATTGGAGCAATTCTAGGTGGTCATCTTCTCTCTGGCGCTTTTCAATCGTCTCTGGGATATACAATAAAAAATTCCAAATGAAAGAAAACACAAGGCAATTGTTTCTCATAAGCAGATAAGGGTTGGGGGAGGGGACCGGGGGGTTGGACTACTTCTTTTACCTCTTTTCACATTGGCGTTTCACCTCTTTTTCTCACTTGGGCCTACCAGTCATCATGGATTACCACATACTCACTGGGCACATGGCGTTGTTACGACGTTGAATCAGAAATGTTATATTGGAATAAACTTGCAAAAATAAGAATTGTTGTTACAGATCAATATACTAACCCTTTAACCGCCAAATTATTCACACTGAATTTTCACTCACTTGAAGTTGTGTCTCGCCATCTGCACCAGTCCAGGCTCAATTTACGCAGAGCGTAGCTCTAGCAATCACATGGCGACGTGAAGATGTGTCTCGCTGACGCGATCCACAACTCCAAGGGAGTGAAAATTATTCAGATTTGACAAAATGGAGGTCAACTGTTTTCAAATATTGCTGATTGATGTCATATTTTATTTTTTTAACATGTTTGAACTGTTAAAAGGTGGTACTTAATGTGCTAATAAAAAATGAAAACTTGAATATATGCGACACCGGCGTTTAAAGGGTTAACAGATGCCAACGTCTGTATATATGCAATAAACCAGACTATTCCCACAATAAACAATTAAAAGTTAGATTGGTAACGTTATTACAACGTAAAATCATATAGAAACTAAACGTTTTTCTGGACGCTGTAGGTGTACACCATGTATACTGTACTAATGGTGCATTATCATGGTGCTAGAATAATAACATTATTTTGAATGAGCTGTTGTTGGGTGTTGAGTGTTGGAATGGGTTGTGGGTCAAGGTCAGTTGATACATCCCAGCCATGCATGCTGAATTACATTCAGACATTGTCGTGATCACTGGCGCACCATTACTAATGCATGGCTGTCAGACAGAATGGAAATGGACAATATGTGTGTTGAGTATCATGAGTATGAGTACACAAAAACACCATATGTCTTAGAATACGGCTTTACCAAGTCAAATAGCCAAATTAAATAATTTGATTTTTCATCCTCTTAAAGTTGTGGGTCGGGGTAGCGAGACACAACTTTAAGTAGGTGAAAATTACATATATTTGATTAATTTGAAACCAAACATTTGCAAATCTTGATGTTGAAAGACACATTATGTTCCCAATAACTGTCATTTAGGCGGTGTATAAATCAGATTAAAGGTAGGGGACCAAAAATTAGCCAAAATACTGCTTAACTCTTTCAGGCCTGAATTTATTGTCATCTTCATCCACTACAAGCCGCGAATTGCTTTCGCAATTCTCGACTTGCAGTGGATGAAGATGATTTGATGTGGTTTAAAAATTGAAGAGAATTACCAGGTATTGGTAAACCAGTTTCATGGAAATAATCATTCTAAAACCCTTGGTTGTAGGGAAATTAATTCTGTTTTCAGGGATGTAAAATGATGCTTTAATGCATCGTGAGGGCCCAAAGGGTTAAGATGTGATAGCGTTTGTGGATAACATAAACCAAGGATACTACACTCTGACCAAAATAGGTTCTTCAAAAAGAACCCTTCAGTACTATTACCATGCAACCACAGGAGAACCCTCCAAGGATTCTCATGTGGTTGCTTGGTAATAGTACTAAAGGTTCCTTCTAAAGAACCTATATTGTTTAGAGTGTAGAACCTTGCATAAACATAGGCCACAATTTATAGCTATGGTGCTCTGCAACGTGAAAAGGCGGTATCTGCTTAGTTTTGTTTTGACTTTGCACGGCAGAAAAGGTGGGATATAAGTTGTTGAATAAGGTACCCTAATAACCCAAGCTTTCAAAACAACGGATGTCTTTCTAAAATTGATGTAATTCATGTGCACTGTGTTGAATTACTGTAATACAAATTCAGAAGTTTCACTTCGTCACCTTGGATATGAAAGGGTGTATCTGCCACTTTACCAAGTGGCAGATACACCCTTTCATATCCAAGGTGACGACTTGTGATACCGCTTCTTCACAAGAATGAGACCATTGTGATATCCATCCGGTGATGTCGCCATCTGTAGTATGGATAGCCGAGTAAACAACGGCCTCTGTGGCTCGCGCAGGCCGGTCAGCGCTATGGTATGGAGGGTTGGTTTGATTCCATCAGGAAGGCATCCACTAGTAGCCTATTTATAGACATCGCATCAAGTTAATGATCAATTTCGTGAAACTAAATCGATTTCATGGAATGATCGATAGAACGCTAATGAGCTCAGGAGGGGGCCGTGTTGCGACGTTGTAAAAATGTTATACAAAATGTTTTGTGTTTAATGGGCCGGCCGTTGTTAACCAAATCTGTCAAGTAAACCTCACCGAGGGACTATTTTCCAGGACAATCCAGCAAACACCGTTGTTGGATTAAGACGGTGGACCAGCATTGGCCTACCGTTGGGTAGATGTCGTGTGTTTGTGGGGATGGTGCAGTAAAGGACTGAGGCTTCAGACCTGTCTGATGCGGCCAAATCTGATTTAGATCTAGGCTGCCTTTTAAAGCTAAAGGCAGTATCTGCTTACCTTACAAGTAAGCAGGGCGGGGGCCCTAGGGTAGTGGTTAGCACCGCTGCCTTTCACGCCAGAGTTCGTGGTTCAGTTCTCAGTCTCGGCGGTTTGAAAGAAACAAAAAATGTTTCTTCCCCATCCACGTGTGAAAGTCGGTATTGCGGGGAGCCTCCGTGACCGAGAGGTAGCGTGCTCGGCCTCAGACCGCCAGGGCACGAATTCAGATACTGCCCTTTGGCTTTGCAAAGCGGCATGAATTGAGTACCCAACAAACACGAAATATTCACGCAATGTCGGCTAAATGTTGGGACACCGTCTGCAACGCTGACCCAACGTCTGTTGTTCGCTGGGATATGCCAACTCATTTCATAGGAGGCGAAGGCTCTGGTGCAATAGTTAAAGCTTCCTTCCTTGAAAGTCAGAGATCGCGGGTTCGAACCCCGCTCTGGCATTCAAGTTTCAAAGAAACAAAATGTTTTTTCCCTGCTCACTCCTAAAGACTTAATATTGTGAGGAGCCTCAAATTCGAATTTCGAATCCTGTGTCTGCATGTTAGGGCAGTGTAATCGCATTCATCTCACCATCCTCAGGATGTTCCCTTGGCCCAGTTTAGCCTGCACGAAGGTGGCCTAAAACCCCATACATGCATTCATAGGAGACCCAATCGGGTCGAATACATACTGCTCTGCAAAGCCAAAATGCAGTATCCGCTTACTTGTAAAGATACTGCCTTTTGGCTTTGCACCGGGATATACGTGGGCGTACGCAAATTCTGGACTTAATGCTCTCTCGACAAAAAAAACACTTTATTTATAGGGCCTATAATCTGAGTGATGCCCATAGCCTGGCTGCTCACATAACTCACTTTTCTCCAAGTTACGAAGTGCCGGAAGTTTGTGAAAGCGGCATATTTAGGAGAGGTCATACGTTACCCCTTTCAGCGCGGAGACCGTCTTTAGACGTCAGAACCTGACGTCTATAGACGTCAGAATCTGACGTCTATAGACGTCAGATTCTGACGTCTAAAGACGATCTCCGCACTGAAAAAAATAAAATATTTTTAATGGCCGTAGATCCATAACATAGGTATTCAAATGAGGCGGAAAGAGCTAACCAAGACATTTTATGGTGATTTCAGATTGAAAAAAGCTTTTGCTCTCCATGGTTTATACAAAAATATTTCAGCGCTTTTAGGGTTAGGCGGTCCATGTCCGGCCACCTTTCACCTCTAGTTGAATGATTTATTATTGTGGTCATCGTAATTATTACCATCATATTGCATAATATTGATATTTCACAGACAAGATGCTACATACTTTACTGCCTTAATTGCTGAGCCAAAATGCAGTATCTGCTTACTTTGCAAGTAAGCAGATACTGCATTTTGGCTTTGCAGTGTGTTACTCCGAAGGATCAAACTATACAACCATTACAAACACATAACCTGCGCTATGCATGACTATATTCTTTTTTAATCTGTGGTATTAGCAGGTGAAATCAGTTATTGGGAATGAAAAGAACGCTTGAACGTCGAAGATTTGCATATATTTGGTCTGAAATTAAACAAAATTGATAACACGACTGAAAGGGGGTGACGATTTAAATATGATAACTTGGCGAAAAAAGGGTTAACAATAGGGTCACCAGATGTAAATTAAAAAAATTCTATAGGGACTTGGAACTTTTAGAGAAAATATTTTTCAGATAACCATAGGCCTGCCAATGGGAACGGTCCTGCAGTTGAGCCTTGTTATTTATTATGGCTTACAGTCTGCGACGCTGTCCCAACAGTAAGCCAACACCGTGTCTCTCGTGTTTGCTGGGATGCCGCTCTGGACCTGTGGACGGCGGTGCCGCTTAATCAATATTTTCTACGCAGCACTGTATCTGAGCGGTGACGTGCGCTAACTCGGCACAGCTCATGGAAGGCTCGTCTTCTCCGTCCACATCTGGAATATGGACTCACAACACAAGCCGGGTAACCCTTTGTCTTCTAGGGGACGTCTGACATATTTTGAACAAAATGGATACAGAGTGAGACTACCCATAACAGCATTAGGAAGTTTGGAGACTTAATTTGATAAGGCTAAATACATGTTATATCACACTTGGGTGTTCTCTATGCAGGGTCTACTATACGTTCATTCACTGTCAGTTGGGGATCGCGTTAGTAATTAACAGCTGATCACGGATGTAAATATGTTGAAATTTTCAGGTAGATAAAAAGTTAACATTCAACTCCTAAAACACTGAATTTTTTTTCATATCAACCAAGAGACCAAAGGTTTGTTTGTCAATTTTCAAATCACTATAACTGTCTTCATCAGCTCTTTCCGCTTCATTTGAATACCTAGCCTATATTATGGGTATAGGTCATTATAAATATTGTTACTCGATCTTTTAGTGCGGGGATCGACTTTAGACGTCTAAAGTCCATCCCCGCGCTCCAAGGGTTAAAGCGTTAATCACGTCCTATGACCGTTTTTATCATTTAGGCTACATGTCTGCTTAGATCAAGTAAATTTAAATGAGAAATGACCATTAGACGCAAGTGCACGCGGTGAGAATTTAAATTGTATAGGCCTACTTTAGCGCTTTAAGGGTTAACCCTTTGAATGGGATGATGGGGTCAAGCTGAACGACTGCACACAATGATAATGCACTAGGTCTCTATATCGTCATCAAGTAATGCATCTTCATCTACAGGGGCGAGAGACCCCCTAGCTGTTAAAATGAAACATCCCTGCTCGTTCAGAGGGGCATAGGAGACCCTCTGTTGAAATGGAACAGCCCTGCCCATTCAAGGAGGCTAATGCCTTCTTGAATCAGCAGGGTGGTTCCATTTTAAAAGGGGGTCTCATGCCCCTGTACTATCTACATCCCCACAACACCACTAGAACGTGCAGAAATGCATTCTGATCTGCCAAGCCAAAAGGCAGCATCTGCTTACTTGTACACGGTAAGCAGATACTGCCTTTTGGCTTGTCACTTCAGAACAATAGAATGATACTGAAACACTCACCTAATCCCACGTGGCTATAATCCTGGAGTGGTAATCCAGATGTGACATGTATCCACATATATAGTCATAAGTCATTACGACCACACTAGAGCCTGGCACTACTCTGGTAATCAGAGGGTTGCGGCAGTTAATTTGTAGTGACCATGCGCACAAAGGGTCAGCCAAGATATCTTCACGTTGCAGGCTAGAGATCTGATGTAAAACATAAAATACAACGCTTGTAATCCTGTCAGCAGGTGGGCTACAGTAATCCGTATCTGTATAATCCCAGAGTGATGCCTGGATCCATTAAAAGCACGATCCAGATGCCGATCTAATGTTGGGCCAGCGTCGCAGACGCTGGCCCAACGGTAAATCGGCATCGGGATCGCGTTCACTTGGATGTGATGGCGTGGTGTGTGCGTTGTCAGACCTCACACGGATCGCCCGTGGTTCTCGTCCCGTCAGCGGACACTGCCGGAATGAGCGTCCGCGGCCGTCGCTCTATCAACCTGCCCGTGCTGCAGGAGGGGATTCCCCGTCAGGCGGGGATGCCCTCAAATTGCGTCACTGTATTCTGCTGCCTGCCAGTAACGTTATAGTGGATAGAGTTGTGCATTGTGTTTTTTACGTGTTGCGGCGTCATTATTTATCCATGGCCAAGATATCACGCTACCACATGCCGCCGAAGCGATCCCTATAACGTGGGTTGACTCATCAAACGGTTATCCTTACACTAATTACTGGTTGACCCCAGTCAGTAATTAATATATGCACTGATCTCCAGGACTGCTCGTCTGAATCACTACTGTTTTTTTCTGGTCGCAAAAAGAAACAGTTTCGGTGACTGTTCAGTTATTTTTGAAAAAACATTTTTATTTTTTCGGTCCTTTAAAGACGCAAGATCTCGTAAGCCACTGAAACTAGTTCGAATCACTAATCATTTTGGTATGTGTAAGGCTCCAAAATAAAAAGGTTCAGTGCCATTTTTTTTAGTTCTTGTGATTGTCAATAGAACCGCTCGTTTTAATCACATGTGATCTTGCATGTAGTCAACTTACATACCTTGTTGAGAAATATTTTGGTTGCTTTTCAGTGATTATTGTCGCATAAAGTTTAAAAGTTTACAATATACTAAGCATGGTCAAATATGCTTATGGTTGAATCCATGTTCCTGATTGATTATGTTATACATGTATAATAATTTTTGATGTGATTTATTTTCTTTGTGATCGCGATAGCTTGGGAACCGCTAGTACGAATCCCTCATGTTTGTACCCACCACTAGTTGGGTCATTTTATAGCTGAATATGATAAGTTTGCACAAAATATAATAGTGGAGACATATTCTAGTTATGTGTGTGTATATATAGGCCCTATTTTATTTATATATCAAGCCATTTCAGTGAAACACCATGAGTGAGTGAGTCAGTGCTGCTTTACATCGTTTTCTGCATTCAGCATGCCATTATCGCGACATAAGAAAGTCCAATGTCTGGATTGTCCGACTCCTTTCAAATGACTCAAAGGGTTCTTTAACCCTTTCAGGGCGATGACTGACCTTAGACGGCAGAATCTGACGTCCATAGACGTCAGATTCTGACGTCGAAAATCGATACCCGCAATGAAAGAGTAAACTATTTATAATGGCCGTAGACCCGCTATTCAACATGTTCAAATGAAGCAGAAAGAGCTAACTAGGACATTTATGATGATTTCAAATTGAAAAAACCCTTTGATCTCCATGGTTCACACAAAAATATTTCAGCGCATCACATTCCACAGTTTGTAGCGAGCAGTATTCTGCCGCCCAAAGCCAAAATGCTTACTTTAAGGTTTAAATTAAGCAGATACTGCCTTTTGGCTTTGCAGAGCAGTATTTATATGGATCTCCACATCAAAATCTCCTTTGTGCCATAATATCAGAGTGCTAGTCTTTTTGCTGGGAGGTTTTTCACTGATGATTTTGCATTTTATTGTGCTGCCGATGTTCGTGTAATTTTTACCATCGGAGTGCAGGCCTAATTGACTGCATGCGTGTGCCTTTAGTACCATGATCACAAATTATCGTGCACAAATCAACCTGATCGGCGATTCATGCAAGCGTCTAATTAATGGCGGACAAGGGTCTGCAAGATATCTATAAATATAGATTTAAAGGGCAGGAGTTTTATTTGTATTGTGGATGCGTGCCTTGGTGAAACTGAGTGCGGAAATTGCAAAGCACACCAACACGATTTTGCGCGCGATGTCGCGCGCGAAATTGCGTTGGTGTGTTAAGCTTTTAAAGTATATGCAAAGTGCCGGTTCTATTCATAGAAATACGTTTCCACAAAATCTTATATGCACGTGCTAACTGATGGTTAATATAATGGAGTTGGCTTACATAATGATAATACCATATTCAAGCAAGTATTAGTTCAAACGAAATGCAAAAAGATAGCACTTGAGAAACCAAGGTGTATATTACAATATTATTACATATATTAGCTATGTTTCTAATAGTATCATTCTTATATTATGTCCTTACAAAGGGAAAATCTTGGTTTTACGCAGCCTGGGAACACAATGAAAATAAATGGAAGATTTTGTGATAGCGCAAAATGTCCATAGCAGCCTCGGTAACTAACAAAGCATGTTTTTTAATATGCCCAGTTATCATATTTCTTGAATTTCTTAAATTATCCATGAAGATACAACCATGTAATAAATCACATCGTGATACTACACTTTGTTTAGGCCCACTTTTGAAGAGAAAGGGTTCCAGTCATCGCTTTAGATCCCATCTGTTACGTGGATCGTATCCATAACAATAACTTTGCAGGACGCCCCGGATAATCCAGCCAGTCAGCGCACTGAACAGCATCCGGGTCGCCAAGAGCGTCATCTTGATGACGGGATAAAGGGTGTCCCAGAAAACCTTTGTATAACATTTGCACAACGTCGGCCCAACGTCTTCGACGTTGGTCCAACATTATATAAATGTTATAGAAATGTTTTGTGTTTGCTGGTGTGGCTCTATTTCAGGTGTCTTATCGCCGGGGGACGAGACGACCCGAGGCCGGGATAACCCAGCCTGACATCACATCGTTTGGTCTCCCTGCTTCCACCTCAGCAAACACAAGACGTTGACCCAATGCTGGGTCAATGTTGGCCCACCGTCTTTGACGTTGCGACACGAGACCTTGACCCAATTCCGGGTTACCGTTGGGCCACCGTCTTCGACGTTGGCCCACCAATAACCCAACATTGGGTCAACGTCTCGTGTTTGCTGGGACACTCGCATCCCAACAAACACGACGCATTGAACAAATGCTGGTTTTATGTTGGACACCGTCTGCAACGCTGGCCCAACGTAAAACCAGCATTGGGTCGATGCGTCGTGTTTGCTGGGATAATATGTAGCCTCCCAACAGACACGATAGATTAGGCCGTTGTTGGCTTGATGTTGGGACAGCGTCGCAGACGGTGGGCCAGCATTAAAACAACATCGGCTCAATGTCTCGCGCTACCTCCGGCCTCGGGATGTGACTGATAACCTCGACATCAGCGCTTTCTTACCGGGGTATGGCTTAACGATTTCCTCTCATATTAGATAGGTTGTGTTGTGACCATCTTGCCCAGTAAGGCTAGACACGTGCAGACCGCAGGTCTGATGGTGGCATACAAGTTGACAGCTGAAGGTGGTTGTGACACAGCAAACGGCCGGTGTCACGCCATATTAAGCATCCCCTCAATATTAGGCTTCCCTTCCGGTGCTGCGCAAGAAGGCACCTAATGTGGTCGTTTCTAAATTTAACATCGTATAGAATAATAAATTGTTACCGAAACTATTAGCAATTATAAAACACACAATTATTAAAATTCAGGGAGCGTAATTATACAAATATTTCAGCAATATATCACGTCGATTTTTATTTGATTTTAACGAAGCATACGTCTACATAGACTTCCCGTCATCAATAAATATCTATCTACCTATATTTGACATTCCAAATAGAAATATCGCATTGTTACAGCAATATATTGCATTATGTGATCCAAACATATCACAAGTTAATAATGTTACCATGGCTTAACACTAAATAGATAAATAAAAGAAGATAATTAACGCGTATTTGTGTGCTATTAAACATTATAATCAGCGTTGTTCGCATAGTTATACATGTATGTTGAGCGAGTTTTAATTCTGACTTTATATAATAATAAAAAAATACTAGTATTTAATGACATGTTTAGTCCCCGACAATACACCCCCCCCCCCCACTCCCAGCTCATCCTTATCTGAACAATTAACCCTAGGCGACCAAGCGGATGAAAATGTATGGCCACAAAATCAAGTGCTAATATATTACATCACCGCATAAATGAATGATCGGAACCAATAACGACATGCAAATATTTATTTACAGATGTATTCACAGGTATTATACAATTATTCCAATAGTATTAACATAATTATTAGTTTTTGTTTTATTGCAGTACATTTTAAAGAGTAAATTACATTTATAAATATGATTATATTCACATACATAGTAGCATATTATACTGCCATCACAACAAGATTAAATATATTATAAACATTCACATATAAAATACAAATATCACATTATAATTGGTAATCTATTACAATATACTGTACATTCAATTCAGTTTAATAATGTAGTCACATTCATAATAGCATATACAACTGACCATCACAATATTAGAAGTACAATTTTAATGCAAGGCAAAGTAATATCATAAGAACAAAATATTTTACATAATATTATCAACATTCATTTTAAATTATCCACATCTATTGTATTTATAATAAGAAGCGTCTTCAGCAAAGTTAATACATTTTTTATAAAATACATTTTCACAGGAACAACATTTAATCATGGTGTCCGATTTATTTGTAGTTTCACAAGTACAGTAAAGTTGTACTCTCTGAGTAAGCTTTGCTGCACGCTTTTTTCTTTTCCCGGATGGAAAGGGTTTCAATTCAACATCTGTAAAACACTGAAGTAGATGTTGCCTCGTACTTTGCTGCTTCCAGGAATGTGTTTCTGGATCCTTTTCTTCACAGAGACAGAGGGCTGATGCTATGGCAAATAAGCAACAATCATCCCCTCCGGATTGCCGTTGCATGTCCATAATTTGAATGTCCAAGAATGTGGAGCTCATAAAATAGTTCAATACACTAATTAATTAATTTTCTAAAATCAAATCACCATAAACGTGACATCTACACTTAATAGTATGACATAGCTTCACCATGATAAATATTTTAAACTGTATATAATTATATACATTATAATTATTAATATTTGAATAATATATTTTAAATTCTACTTCAAACGTATGCCAGCCGCCCTAATGAATATATTTTACTTTAAAAACATTGCAAGTCAAACATGCAATTTGATATGGCTTCAATCTATGTATTTGATGCGTTTGTAAAGCTTTAAATTTTAAAAAAATAATATGAAAAAAAATATTATCCACTCCGTAATAAATTTGGTGGTGAACGCTTATAATCTTTTGTCTAGCACTAAATTTACTGCAAACATAACACTTCTGAGACGCACCTTTGGCTTCCACATACAGCTACTGCACCCTCACATGTTGATCAAACAAGGAACGAGGTGTGATAACATCCCTCCGCGAAACCCCGCTGTAATTAACACTTGTGAGCCCATGACTGTATATTAACGCGTATTGTCAACAATGTATCCACGGATACCATGGGTACAGCGGATAACAGTAATTAAATACGGGAATACATTTAATTATCTGAAAACTACAAATATTTTCCACATGATGTTGATATAGAATTTTATAATTGCAGCTATGAAAAGTGTTTTCGTGTCAAATTTATTAATTGTATTGGCAATCAAAGGGTGACTCAATGTGGTTCTCGGCGGTATATGATATGTATGATCAGTTAACGATATGTATTGTAAATAGGAACTTTATTTATTAGGAGGACTATGCCTGGCTATTAAAACCAACAGCAACAAGACATGACAAAATATTTTTTATATCACTTTTTTTCTAATATTATAACAAATTTAAATTTATGTCTATATATAGACAATCGATAATAAAGTGTGAGCCCAATAGTAAATATAAATTGTTTGCCATGGTATTGGTTTGTTCATACAAGCCAGCTTGCACGGGACGAGAGGGATGTCTAATTTGGCAACGACTTGCCAAGCTCTTGCCAGAGTGTTGTACTTGTCAGGAGATTAAGCACCCCTCTGTATGCGCTCTCACTGAAGGGCCCACGCTACACTGTGGCGAAGGGGATGCCTAATACAACTATGCCTTATACTTATTAACCTCGTAAAGCATTCCCTGTATAAAGATCGTTAACATATAATCTAATATATAAATATATGTCAATGTGAAAGTTATCGTTTTTATTCTAATAGGCTAGAAAATATGGAGGGGGAATCTAATTTTCCACCATCTGTCTTGCTCTTCTTATTGCAATATTAAGCATCCCCTCTCGAAATGGATAGTATTCTAGTGACCACTAGCTGGGATATGGATTATACTTTCTAACACATTGGTTACCGTGATTAACTTTAAGTGTGTGTAAAACTATGTTTGCTACTAATAAAACTAAATATTTAAACTAAATCATTTTAAAAGAGAATACTATGTAAGTGTGGTGGATTGCTCAAGACACCTTTGTGTGACTTCAGCTGCGTAGACACTCTCTGCGCATACCCACACAGCCACGTGACTTTTTGACTTGTCAGGGATGCCTAATATATGGGGATGCTTAATATTCGTTGACACCGGCAGGTCAGGCCTACTAGTCTGGTGCGGTATGTCATTCTGGCCATTTCTGTTGCCAAAATTGATTTTATTGTTTTTATGGCTTCATTGGGGGTCAAATAAGCCAAAAATATTGGGGTTCCATTTTTCCCGCCCCTCAACCTCGTTTTATGGCACATTCAAAATGGCCGCCATCGAAATCACATATTTGGCCATAACTTGGCCTCTAGCAAAGCTAGAGTCACGATTTTGATGTCTATACCCATGTTTTTTGGTATGAGGAATCCAATAGTGCCCATACAAAATGTGTATGTCTTGTAGATATTTCGATATTAAATATAAAACACATTTTTCATGCGTTCTCGGTTATTTTTTGTCGCAAATATGAAAAAACTCAAATTTTCAAATAATTATTTTGGAAGCGTTATTTAGTATGTATTATAATATGAACAGCACATTGCTGATGGTTTCTGAATGGTAAATGTTTCATTGATGGACCCTAAATATTCCACCAAGAAGGCGTACTGTAAGAAACCGAGCAATTTCAATAACGATGTTCAGTACATTTCCTTAATTTGCAAATGAACATTTTGCAACAGTCACAGAGGAAAATTGATATAACTGGTGTGTCTTTTGCAAAAAAGTACACACTTTTTTTAGAAGTAGATAGGAGGGATGAAGGTCCGATCGAAATTTAAAAAATAATACAAAATGAATACAAAATTGTGAACAAATTTAGCGTTTCAGCAATGTTTCATGTGCTGTCAAACAAATGATCAGAATCAATCATCATGATCATTGCGATTGTGATCCATCCCATCAGCAAAATTATTGGATTTTCAGATTTGTTTCTTTAAAATTCTTAAACGATGCACCAGAAAAAATAAAATAGTGAATTTTAATTCATCACAATTTTAGATGAGAGATATCCCCGTTTAAATTTCAGTCATTATTTGACATATTCTCCCAGATGCAGGGGCTACTCTGAGATCAACAATTTCATGAAACAATTAATTAAAATACTGACAGTAAATCTCCGCGTCAAGGCAATATTCTAATGAGATGCAAAGCGAGTATTACCAATTAATATATAAATCTGTAACCTAACAAGGATGTCCGGTCGCGCAATATACCTACAAACTCTGTTATTGCGGAATAGATTGGAGGAGGACGGGGTCATTACCAAAGCTGACATTTGAGCAGATTACAACAAGCATTAAATGGCTTGGTTTATTGAAAGACAATGAGGTTTAGGCTCAAATTTTATTGATTTTGATTTATATATTAACATATTGACAATTTTTAAATTTCAAAATGGCCGACTGTCGTTCACAATGACACAAGCCACACTACCTGGTTTGATTGTTATATAACCCACTGTTGCATTTGTACAGGAGTCGTCTACAACGCTGAGCATTTTAACTATATCTGGTCTTATTTGCATCAATATTTGTTGAGCTCAATAACAACCCTTGGTGCAGGTGAACTAAGATATCTGACAGGAATGAACATGCTATATTTCACTTTCCACACATTTTGTTCTAATGGTGGGGGGTTTGGCCATCTGATAAAGCAGGTCTTGTCTCCCATTGAGATGTGGTTGGCTCTCATAAGGTGTAGCTCATGTAGGTGATCATTTCCCATTCTAGATTTTTAGACAAGAATAGTTGCCACCGTAAAGCTGGAATTATCATTAGCTGATTAGGCCAGAGGATTAGTACACTTGGCATACAAAATTCGTTCATGTTTCCAAGGCTTTCGATGTACAAATTTAGAGAGGGAGAGGCAGCGCGTCGATAGAATATCGGACTGCCACGTCATTCATGCACGCATCCCGGGTTTGAACCAGTTAAGAGATATTACACAAGATGCTTCATCATCACAGAAACCAACCAACTTTCAAGAAGTACACTTGAATGCCTTTTCATATATGTCCTCAATAGATAGATATGTTATCTAGCAAAAAGTGGTAAAGATATTTGATCATCTGCGATAAGCCCATGTACAAAATTTTCAAAAAACCTATTTCAAGAAGAAATATGCCACAATTTTCTACAAAGTTACTGAACAATATTAAAACTGATTTGCATCAAAGTAAAAGCTTCCACTGACGGTGAATGGAAATACCCAAGCATATTCTGTTGTGTATAGCATTGTGGCATTACAAAAATATTACTTTTGGACTACTCTGTTGCAGTACATATTTGATTTAATTATGCCTTAAATCTCCAATTACTCAGTAATGCATCAGTATTAGATTCAGAATTTGTCAGTATTTGACCAGAATATATTATTTGGTTCAAATCACACCTGTTGAGGAAAGGCGCTCCTGTTAATGTATCCTGTGCAGAAAGAAAGTGTATTTATTCACCTGTCCTGGAGAAATTAGTACAAGCTCAACTTATTAGAGTTTTAGACACAGGACCTCTGGTCAGGATAAGGCGTTCTAGAGTATGCTCCCAAGAGTAGAAGTAACCTAGAGAGAGACATCATCAACCATAGTACCCAGTGCCGACTCCACCAAATGATAGGCTCGAGGTGGTTTTTGTATTACTGTTTTGTCATGAAGCATCCCTTGTGTAGTCACTCACACGTGATCCGTGGACTGCCAATAAAGCGGTCATAGTTCTAGGCCTATTATTGGGACATCTTACAAACATCTGACTTCATGAGCTACTCTCATGGTTTGATAATTGTGTCACTTGCATCAATCTGCAGAAAACTCAACTCAACGGAGACCAGTTCTAAACAACTTGGTTTGGATGACAATGTACATACATAGTAGTTAGTAAAAGTGTTCATCAGTTTATTCAGCAATCTTGATTTCTGCCTTTCTAGAATGACTTCTCGCAGGTTATCTAAATTTTCAACCACTTGATGTTGTGTCTCGTGGGCATTATCACTTTTTTTACCAGATAACATATTTATCTACTACTGAGCATACTATATGCAAACACATTTAAGTGTATCTGCTAACACGACTGGTTTGGTTCAAAATGTATTATGTTTTCTGTTCTCTTATTATGTAACATCAGTTGTAATATTTCTTAATTTAATGATCTGTGGTAGGCTACAAGACGTCACATGTAAACAGACAATCTTTGATTATGTTGTCCAGTTGAAAAAATATCACGTTACCCTTTTCCTGTATTTAGATAGGAACTTATTTACTTATACCTAGCGAAACATCTTTGTGGTTGTGAGTTGCTTGTTTCTTTCGCATAAGAAAATGAACCAAGCCATTGAATGTTTGCTGTGATCCTTTAAGTTAATGGCCCTGTCCGTCCAATTATGGCTGGGATCTATACGCTGATACCTCTCATAAGCTGTGATGAATTAAAAGCTCCCCTTTTATTTGTTATTGTGCATCATTTATGGATTTAAGAAAAATAAGATCTAAAAATCCAATAATTTGATGGATGGGATGCTCCATAATTACCCACCAAGATTAATTCTGGTCTTTTGTTTAGCAAATATGAAACATTGCTGATACGCACAATTTGCGCACAATGTGTGCTAATTTTATTTTATTTCAAATAACATCGACCCATCCCACCCACTTCTCAAAGTTATCAAATGTGTTTTGTAAAAGACCCATTACCGTCAATATCAATTATCCTCTGTGACTGTTGTAAAATGTTTAAATGAAATAAATGCATCAAACATCGTAATTGAAATTGTTCAGTTTTTACAATCGCTTTACGTCACTTTGGTCAACTATTTGGGGTCCATTAACGGAACACCCATCATTCAGAAACCATCAACAATGTACTGTTTATCATAATATGCACTAAACAACGCTCAATGTTTAAATTTTAGGGGTTTTTTAATCCGCGAAAAAAAATGACCGAAAACGTATCAAAAATGTGTTGTATCAATGATTTCAAAATATCTAAGAGACATCCACATTTTTTATGGGCACTATTGGATTCCTCATACCCAAAAACATGGGTATAGACATCAAAATCGTGACTCTAGCTATGCTAGGGCCCAAGTTAAAGCCAAATATGCGATTTCGATGGCGGCCATTTTGAATGTGTCATAAAACAAGGTTGAGGGGCGGGAAAAATTGAACCCCAATATTTCTGGCTTATTTGACCCCTAATAAAGTCAAAAAAACAATAAAATCAATTTTGGCAAGAACTTTTAATTTTAGGCATATTTCTGACATACCGCACCAGACTATACATAATTATCAGATGTCGTAATAACGTTGGGCTATCACCTCGCCACTTTCTCTCTCTTCGTGAAGATAATTACCAGTGATGTAGCCTATATTAAAGCGACACAATCAGGCCAATATAATTATTTTTATTTTGGCTCCTTGATATGCCCAAAATATGTCAACAGGTCCATAGACTATAGCGCTGCGCATGTCTTTGTCTTGTTCATTTACTAGTTAAAATAGAAATATGGACGAGATTTAATTTCAGACATGCATGTCCAAAATAAAGAATAAAAGATAAACAAGGTTTTCGATACACTTTCAACGTTGCCACGGCAATCCAAAAAGACTTCCACAATTCTAGTTTATGGACATGATTGTTCACATATTACGGACATATCACGGAGCCTAAATAAAAATTATAATTTTTGCTGATTTTTGGTCTGACAGAGTCGCTTAACCAGCAGAGTGCTAATCACGTCTATAGCTTTCCTCCTGTATATCTTTCAAAAACATTTGAAGATAAATTAACATTAAATGTTGAGATATGGGCCTATTGAATTAAATTGTACGCAAGTAAATTTTGTAATTGATAGCGCTTTAAGGTTAACAGCTTGTGGTCGCATGGACTATGCTAATGGCGCAATCACCCGAGTCACAAACACCACAGCTGGATTTTTCTCCACATATAGCCTAGGCCTACACGATTTTAACGAGGCTGACTATATTACGCTGCGCTTTTGTTGCTCCAGAAAGGCTACTTAAAAAATAATTAAATCTTAGGTATAGTCTATCAATAAACGCAGCTGGAAAATTGAATGATAGTACGCTCAGGGCCGCATCCAGGGGTAGTGGTTGGGTGTCTGTACCCCCCCGCATACCTCCAAAATGCCTTGTTTTTTTCAACATTTCCTGTGGGGGTGCCCCCAAACCCCCTATTACCGGATGGTCATCGTTTTGTCCTATAGGTTATTTGAAAAGAACCCTTCATTACTATTACCATGCAACCCCAGGAGAACCCTGCAGTACTATTAAAACGCAACCCCAGGACAGGGGTTGCATGGTAATAGTACCGAAGGGTCCCTTCTAAAGAACCTATATTGTTTAGTCTGGATACGACCCTGCGTCTATGGATAGCCTTGTGTGAGGAGCGCGCAGCGCGGGGCCCTGCGCGAAATTGACGTCGATACACTGGTCTCAACCTCAACTCGAGACCGCCATTAACGTGCATGAGCATGACTGGCGAGGCACACCCTCTGTAGACCTGTCATGCAGATACTCTTTCTAACATGGTGTCATGCGTGATACTCTTTATAGCATGGTGTCCTGCTTCCTGAGGAGCCGTCAACAAGCGCATATGACGAACAGAAATTCACAGTTTTCTAAAAGTGTTCAATTTTTTATTAGATATTTTATGAGTAGCTGTTGTACCACCTTGCAAACACATGTACGTCATATGTACGAATGTATACGCTTGTTGACGGCTCATTAGAAAGCAGGACACCATGTTAGAAAGAGTATCACGCATGACACCATGTTAGAAAGAGTATCTGCATGACAGGTCTACAGAGGGTGAGGCAGGCGTTCTAGCCATTGCGCCACGTCCCCTTCTCTGGATAGCCTTGTATTCCTTTCTTTATGCTATATAGCAGTATTACGTCCGTCCTCACTAACAACTCGACAATGAGATGAAAGGGACGCAGTGCGGCAGAAAAATGTCAGCTTGTCACGCTAGTCCACTATAAGCACTATGATCCAATGGGTATGAATAGGTTTAAAAAACATCTAGAATATTGCATGTATTGTGTTGACGATCTTGGACCAGTGATATCGCTAAGTCTGTTTGCCGAGCTAGCTATATATACATGACTCTTGCGCTTGATCAGCAGCTAGGTGCTAAAATATCGCCAAGCATATTCCTCCGCAAACCACGTATAATGGCGCAGTCCGCAGTTTTTATACTTTCTTCATTCATTCATTCATTCTTCCATTCACATATTTATTGTTCAGATTATTACTAATGTGCACATAGTCATTCATTCATTCATTCATTCATTCATTCATTCATTCATTCATTCATTCATTCATTCATTCATTCATTCATTTATTTATTCAGTCATTCAGTCATTCAGTCATTCAGTCATTCAGTCATTCAGTCATTCAGTCATTCAGTCATTCAGTCATTCAGTCATTCAGTCATTCGTTTATTCAGTCATTCAGTCATTCAGTCATTCAGTCATTCAGTCATTCAGTCATTCAGTCATTCGTTTATTCAGTCATTCAGTCATTCAGTCATTCGTTTATTCAGTCATTCAGTCATTCAGTCATTCAGTCATTCGTTTATTCAGTCATCCATCCATTCCAATGTTGCAGAATGATATTCCTTATTCTATAGGCCTACAGCGGATAACATGGGTAAGGGGAATAAAACACATCTAGACCTGCAACTATATGTAGTATATTTCGTCTATTTCGCAGAATGAGATTGTTGACCCGAGATCAAATGGGGACGAAATCAGCAGAACCATTCCTGGACGGGTCCAGTTTGAAAAATAACCCTTCTAGCGCGGGGACCGTCTGTAGACGTCAGAATCTAATGTCCATAGACTCAGATTATGATGTCTAAAGTCAATCCCCGCACGGAGAGAATTACAAAAATAATAATGGCCGTAGACCCATAACATAGGTACAAATGAAGCGGGAAGAGCTGACTTAGACATTCATGATGATTTCAAACACCCTTTGGTCACCATGGTTGTCCAAAAATATTTCAGCGCTTTAAGGGTTGAGTGGATGACGCCGGAGTGCATGGAGTGACAGTCGGGATCGGCGGGGGATCTTTTAAATGACTTCCTGTAAATCAGCGTCTGTATCCAGGAGAGGGCCGGTATTCTCGTACAAGTTACGATATATCGAAGGCTTTGGCTTGGTCGAGATTGCCATGTCGACCAATCCGACGCCTACGATATATCGTAACTTGTACGAGGATACGAGCCCTGGAGTCCACGACGGGCGAGGGATCCAGAAGGGAACAAACCGGGATCAGGACCGTGAGGGTAGTGGTGGTGTCCAGAACCGAGGGTGATCTATAATCCGCGAGGTGGGATTCGGAGCAGGTGATCCATGGCCGTCAGGGGGGTGATCCCGTGAAGGCAGAAACACTTGTCCACTCAGTGGGATGTGCGACAGATAAATGTTGGTGTAATGTGGGCTAGCGTCGCAGACGGTGACCCAGCATTACACCAACATCGGTTATGAATTTCCCGCGCAAAGCCAAAAGGCATTACCTACTTATTTTTAGAGTAAGCAGACACTGCCTTTTGGCTTTGAACGGCTAGACTGCCCTATGTGTAGGCCATGCACTCTCACTAAAATACCAAATTGTAAATGAAAGGGGTTAAATTTTACTCACTTCGGAACTTAGCTTGAAACGATCGCGACGTTTCTGCCTGCCTTCAGCAGGTCTTGATCACGCAATGATCAGGGTGTGTGATAAATAACATGTGTTGAATATTGATGCTTTCATTATGCTATTTAATGTGTCGCTTTTGATTCGTCTGTTATTCGAGTCATATATAATATTATCTGGTATTTTTTGTCTATTAACCTTTTCTGCGCAGAGACCGACTTGTGTCTGACGTTTAAAATCGATCCCAGCGCTGAAAGGGTAAACTATTTATAATGGCCGTAGACCCATAAACATATATTTGTACGATTATTGTATATATTTGTGTATATAAAGCCTAATAAATAAATTGGTATTCAAATGAAGCGGAAACAGCTTCAAATTGAAAAAAACGTATGTTATGGGTCGATGACCATTAGGCCTATATATATTATAAATATTTAAATTCTTTCAGCGCGGGAACCGTCTTTATACGTCGGACGTCGGATTCTGACGTATAAAGACATTTGTCCGCATTTCAGATGATAGATAACTGTCAGGAAATCAATAGATCTCAAAATTAAAACAACCTTTCGCAAATATTAGGGGCCTACTTAACTCTGATTTATACACGTGTGTCCGCAATTTACGTGTAGCCTATATTTAGAGGAATCGGCCATGCAGAGCTCTGAGTCCATGAAAACTGCACCAGCACTCGACATTTTGAGAAATGTTGGAGAGATATGAGAGATGTTGATAAGATGGTGTAAAATAGAGATCTGCATTGTATCAGTATCAAATTAATCGCGATCATCAACGCGGCTTTTTTCGATTTTTATCACATTCCCATTTCAACTTTATTCTGCGATACAGCAATAATCTGGGTGTAAATGAAGGCTCTGTTACTGCCCTGGCAAAGCTTAAAGGCAGTATCAGCTTGCTTTACAAGCAAGCAGATACTGCCTTTTGGCTTTGGACGGCAGAATAAAGCTTGCACGCCTTGGACGTGGATCCCTAGCAAACGCAAAACATTTATATAACATTTAAACAACATCGGCGCAACGTCTTCGACGCTGGTCCAAGATTGTATAAATGTTATACAAATGTTTTGTGTTTGCTGGGTTGGGCCTTCCAGTACGCAATGTGCCTGAGGCGAGGGTTGAATCAATAGCCCTGGCAATTGCCTTGTCATTCTCGAGAAGCCTATCACTCGACCATCAGAATGAATATGCGTCTGGCACGGGAAGGAGACACACTTTGTCTTCCAGAGCGAGATAAAAATGTGCCACATCCCGGTAAGCAAGAGGCGTTAATCCATCGCTGGCTCAACATTGTACCAGCATTGGGTCTACATCTTTTGCTAGCGGGATGTGCGGCGGTGAAAGGTGGGACCCTTTGTGAGCCAGCGGACAATTTTTTTTACAATTCATGCGCGTCCTGTTTCAAGAAACAATGTGTGATAAGTGACGTTGCCTGTGGTCATTAATTAACCCTTAGAGCGCTAAGTAAAATAATTTAAATTTTCACCCGCTTGAAGTTCTCCTGCTACCACGACCCACAACTTTAAATGAGTGAAAATTATTCATATTTGTTTAATTTGATACCAGATATTTTCAAACGTTGATGTTTGAACATTCATTGCATTCTCAATATTAACCTGAAAAGATTTATAGTCGCGCTTAGCGGTGTAAGTGTTAAAGCTGAAACTAGCTTTAACATAGCTGCGACCTCGTGAAGCCTAGCCTTGCTGTAGGGAAGATGGAGTACCCATATTGACTGTATCAATGTTGTCGCATGTCTCACCGCACTGTCGCTTAGTCTGTTGTATTGTCGCATATAATTATTATCTTTCCGTCGGATAGCTTCATTGTGGCATGTCACTACACTGTTCTGTGGCATGTTCTGTCATTTATCTTAAGGTACTGCCACATTTTATCACTTGAAGTCAGTTGAAAAGTCGGTGGTTCTGTCGCAGTAGCATATCTGAGTGCCATTAGTATTGCTTATAATTATTGAAATAATCACAAATGTCTTCCGCTTTATATGAATATATAATTATATACGTTATAGGTCTACGGCCATTATACATTATTTTACTCTTTCAGTTGACCTTAGACATCCTTATCTGACGTCTGTGGCATCTAACGTCGATCCCCGGGCTGGAAAGGTTAATACAATGTATTATTAACCAAGTTGAAAGCAAGATAATCAAATAATATTATCAATATTAGAAGAGAAAATTACATTCCACTGGAAATCATTTTATTGTTATTTTGTTAAAAATCACTGTCTGTCACTATGCTATTTTAAAGTTGAAATTCTCAAAAGAAAGTTAAAAAGCATTATTCAAATGAGATGTAAATATGCAAAAACGTGTCAGATATAAAGTTAATATTTTTTAAAGAACAACCATATGATTTTTTTTCTGTGGGGAACCCTGATCATTGATCAAACAATGACGCATTAATTCATTACGCAATCGATCATCCGCGCACCGGATTGCTGGGGCACTTTACGTATGGCAATGATTACAGTATTCTCGTATAAGCTACGATATGTCGACGCTATATCGTGACGAGAATACGGGCCCTGTCTGTTATTACGTGAATCAAACGTGTATTATATCCGAAAAGAAAGGCTGGAATGCTAAGCATCATCGATGCTCATTTTTGGCAACCTAGTTGTGTATCCTGGTAACGTGGACAACAAATAACATGTGTTTTTCTTTACGGTTGTTTTGCTTCTGATATAGATTACGCAATCAGCCTGTCGTACCTGCCAGTAACCACTGATAACCGGCGAGCAGAAAACAGAAAGGTTTTCCAAATTCTGCTTATACTCATATCACGGCCCGTATTTTCATACAAGTCACCAGGTTACGATATATCGACATGGCCATCTCGACTAATTCGAAGCCTACGATATATCGTAACTTGTATGAGAATACGGGCCCTGAGGTGTGTACACATATACGCAGGTATTGTATTATATATGGTATGTATGTAAACAGCTGGTATATAATAGCTGCAGCCCATGTCCTGAGAGTCTACCTCAACCATTCTGTAATATTTTTGCATTAAAATACTATGGAGACCAAAGGTTTTTGTCAAATAAAATCTTCATAAATGTCTTAGCCAGTGCTTTCCGCTTCATTTGAATACTACTGTTGTGGGTCTACTATACGGCCATCATAAATGTTATACTCTTTCAGCGCGGGGATTAGAATCTGATGACTATAGACGTCAGATTCTGACGTCTAATGTCGGTTTCCGCGATGAAAGGGTTAAGAGTTAAACCAGCGATGAATTGTAGAAGATGACAGTCGATAATCTGAGTAAATTCCCAGAAGAATCATCGTATACATTTATATGTGCAACAAGAGCACACTCGACAATAGCCCGCCGCCAGTATTCTGTATTCAAACATGCATACCAAATTTGTGGAGGATACATGAAAAACTTAATTTTCGTATCCACAGGGACGTAAAATGTGATAAATCGCAATGAATATGCGGTTTTGTGCGATAAATCGGCCATTTTGATTTTTCAGCAGATATTTTTCAATTTATCCGAGAACTGGCTATTTTCAACATGCAAAACAAATTTGACCAGGATACGTGAAAAACAAGTCAAGTTATATAGTGCCCACAAGGAAATGTAAACGCCGACGCCAACGCCGACGCCGACAACACCGAACTTCTTGCAAGAGCCCACCTTTGTTTAAATAAAATAAAAAGCGGGCTAAAAATAGTTTCTACAAAACAATAATTTTCATCGTGAGAGCTATAAAATTTATCATGCTATACCCCTTGTCATAGAAAATATGAA
Source organism: Flabesymbios commensalis (assembly GCA_964017125.1). NCBI lineage: Eukaryota > Metazoa > Annelida > Polychaeta > Terebellida > Flabelligeridae > Flabesymbios > Flabesymbios commensalis. The sequence continues at coordinate 57,507,101 of OZ024914.1, read as the reverse complement.
GACCTAATTAATTATCAAACCTCAAAAAAACATTTTCACAGAAGTGATAGTGCTTTTGATGCTAATTTTTATAATTATTCAGCGAGATTTCCCATTAATTGTCTCAAATATATCGTCACCATGGTATTAAAGGGTCGTATCTGCCACTTTGCAAAGTGGTGGACGCGACCCTTTAACCGCCGGTGCCGCATATATTCGGGTTTTCATTTTTTATTAGCACATTTTAAGTACCACCTTTTAAACATGTTAAAAAAAATGTGACATCAATCAGCAATATTTGAAAACAGTTGACTTCCATTTTGTCAAATCTGAATGATTTTCACTCACTTGAAGTTGTGGATCGCGTCAGCGAGACACAACTTCAAGAGGGTGAAAATTCAGATTGAATAATTTGGCGGTTAAAGGGTTAATACCAAAGTGACAAATTCCATAAGGTTACAGCAATCCGATAGAAATTTAAAATGCAGTATATCTGTTTATTTTAAGTGAGCAGAAGCTGCATTTTTGACAACATCAATATGGAGCGCCTGCCGAGAATCACCAATGATTCCTGATCATATACACGCCACCAATCACCGCAAACAGGATACGCTGATCCAATGCTGCTGTAATGTCGGGCCAACATCGCAGACGCTGGGCCAACATTACAGCAGCATTGGATAAACTTATCGCTGGTACTCTTCATTGCCACCAGCTGGGGCTGAGGTCGCATGCTGCGATCCGGAATTATGAGTAATTGGTGTCTGGATTGCAGATTGATTGAGATCAACCACAGATTCTCAGCTATGGTGACCAATCTGATGGTGAGATATAATATTATAAAACTACATCAGAATTCCACCCAATTTGTCTGCACGGTTGTGATCGTCTAGAACAAATTGTTCTAGACTCTTTGCTGTTAGCCTGTGAAAAACATATGCCACATTGACCCCAAGATAATTATTATGTCAGGGTCACCGGTCGTCAAACTTCATGCATAGGTCTACCATATAATAGAGGTCTATGGGTCCACTACCTGTTGTTAAAACACACCACTACATTATTTTCTTTGTTCGACCAGTACATTCTAAGCCGGGGATGGAGAGTTATTGTTGATCAAGTAGAGACCATTTATCATGGTAGGTCTATGGTGCTATAATCAGAGCTGTTAATTATGAGGGATCGTCATTATGGTTGGATGTGTTTTAAGTCAGTTAAAACCCTCGGAGTTCTTCATTCTTAGCCGTGAAAAAGGCCACGGCCTTCGGCCTCGACCTTTTTCACAGCTAAGAATGTAGAGCTCCTTGGGCTTTATCCTATACGTAACAGACTTGACCCTTTTCCCGCTGATCGAGTTATCTTATTTACATTTTCACCCACTTGAAGTTGTTTCTTGAAACCGCGACCCAAAACTTCAAGCGGGTGAAAATTACTCATATTTGTTTAATTCGAGACCAAACATTTGCAAATCTTGATGTCGGAACACACATTTCATTCCCAATAACTGTGATCTAACTTCCTGCTTAACTCTTACAGCGCGGGGATCGACTTTAGTCGTCAGAATCTGACGTCTGTAGACGTCAGATTCTGACGACTAAAGTCGATCCCCACACTGTAAGAGTACAAATATTTCTATTGGCCGTAGACCCATAACATAGGTATTCAAATGAATCAGAAAGAGCTAACGAAGACATTTATGATGATTTCAAATTAAAAAAACACACATTTGGTTGCGATGTTTTTTACAAATTAATTCAGCGCTTTAAGGGTTAAACGTATAATGTATAGTCGTGCTCAGCGGTGAAAGAGTCAAACGTTTTCCTGACGCAATTTTTTTCTCAAGAATCAGCAACTTTTCCCCAAAGGATGAAATGCATAACTAAACGGATTACATTTTTCTTGTGTGTTTTTCCCCATTAAGCCCTCACGATGCATTAGAGCATCATTTTACATCCTTGAAAACAGACCTAATTTTCCTACAACCAAGGATTTTAAAACGAAAATTTCCATGAAACTTGATTACCAATACATGGCGATTTTCTTTAATTTCAAAACCGCATCAAATCATCTTCATCCACTACAAGTCGAGAATTGCGGCAGCAATTCGGGGCTTGTAGTAGATGAAGATGACAATGGTAAATTCAGGCTTCAAATGGCTAAAAGCAAATTGATTAACTTGTTTTGTGATTTACAGAATAAACCATTTTAGCGCGGGCGGGGATCGTCTTTAGACGTCAAAATCTGACGTGCGTAGACGTCAGATTCTGACGTCTAAAGACGAACCCCGTAGTGATATAAATAAAATATTTATAATGGCCGTAGACCCATAACATAGGTATTCAAATGAAGCGGAAACATCTAATTAAGCCATTCATGATGATTTCAAATTAAAAAACCCTCTGGTTCCCATGGTCTATGCCTCGGGAAAACACTCACAGCCCCACACGTCACTCCCTGTCTCTGTACCACCTTGATGGCCCCTGAAACGAAATCCCGATGATTCTGCCATTGATATTTATAACAGTTTAAACTCAGCTTTTTATTTATTTATTAAGCTTTTGTGCATACATAATTTTATACATATATATAACATAGGATGCAAGTAAAATAATCTATGTGACTAATTTTTAAATGTTATAATGTTACGAAAAATAAAATAGAAAATCGGATACCGATAACAGGCCACCAGCACCATTTTAAAAGTAAGGTATCCAAAAATACAGAGGCAGGCGATACCCAGACATTGTGTAGGCCTAATGACAGATGGGAACTATTTAACCCTTTAACCTCCGGGGCCGATTTTAGTCGTTTAATCCGTATATTAGCCGATCAATCACCGTTATCGACGAAATGCTATTGACGACATGTCGTCAAAACATAAAAATTAGCAAATGTTTGATCTTAAATTGAACAAATATTATGAGTAATTTCCGCCCACTTGAAATTGTGGGTCGCGGTAGCGAGACACGACTTCAAGTGGGTGAAAATTTAAATAACATGGGGAGCAAAGGGTTAATTTGAAATTTAATCACCCTTTTAACAGTAGGGTTTGCATTCCGGATCTGTCTCACGTAGTGAGTGATCGTTCTAATCACCGCTCAGAAAACACAAAACATTCGTATAACATTTATACAATGTCGGCCAAACGTCTTCGACGTTGGTCCAGCATTGTATAAATGTTATACAGATGTTTTGTGTTTGCTGGGCGAGATACACGACGTAGACAGCGCCCCCGCCGTCAGGATCAGGCAAACAATAACCCCACAACGAGGCTGATTTCCGGCTCGGAATTATCGCGCGGGGTTGAAAAAGCACGGGGCTGAAAAAACGGGCGGAGAAAAGCAGGCGTGCTGATATAGGAAGCGCTCAATCTATCAGGAAGCGGTTCATCTCCGGCGCCTTCTGCAGCTCTGGCATGCAAAGCCAAAATACAGTATCTTCTTACTTGTAAAGTAAGCACATACTGCCTTTTGGCTTTGCTGAGATCTACATTACCGACGCCACATCTTTCAGGGAAGTAGAAAAACGTTCTCCCGGTTTAAGACAGACCGAGACACTGCTACGTAAAGCCAAAAGGCAGTATCTGTTCACTTTTAAATTAGCAGTGCAGTTTTGTTATCGCGTTTCTTTTGTGCAATTTTGACTTTTGAAAAAAAAACGTACAAAGAAATAGTTCCGAGAGTATAATTTCGCAGACCTAATAACTTCCTGGATGCCTTGCGGGTTATTTTCACCACTGTTAAGTGAAACAAACTAGTACCTTGCTTGCACTAAAAAAGTTCAGCAATATTCTAGTATCCTATATTGATGCCGTAACTGCTTGCTTGTACAGACAACTGGCCGAAGGGCTGAAAAGATATGGCCTCATTTACGGTCACTGGCGGCCAATTATTATTTTGCAAAGAACAATTCATGCTGGTAATTGTGTTACCTTTACAAATACATATGGCATATACCAGGTTTGGTGGCACCTGGTAAAAAGTAAAACAATAGGAAAAACGCATGGGAAACGTGCCCATAACTGTGTGCATTTAGCATGTTAAGCATGAGTCGCTCCATAAAAATACACAGTTCGTTTTCAGATCACAACCTAACAAAATTGGTAACAGGAAGTGTATTATTTATTAGCTAGTTATCAGATTATACATATTGAAACTGAGGTGAACTGAAATTTGAATATTTTGATGGCGTAGGCCCCTATATTATGGAGTCGCGTATTATAAATTACCCAACGAGATTCACATGTGAAATTAGAAATCCAGAGCATACCGGAATCCGATCGGATTATATTTCTTAAAAAATCATGGAGACCAAAGGGTTTTAATCAATTCGAAATAATTATAAATGTCTTGGTCAGCTCTTTCTGATTCATTTGAATAGAATATTGAATAAATATTTTTACTCCTACAGTGCGGGGATCGACTTTAGTCGTCAGAGTCTGACGTCTACAGACGTCAGATTCTGACGACTAAAGTCGCTCCCCGCACTGTAAGGGTTAACCGCCTTCATTATTATCACTTTAAATGTCAGATTGTACACATGTTAGCCTAATGTTTAAACCTAAAATCAATCAGCAAGATTTGTAAACAGTTCACCTCCATTTTGTCAAATCTGCACACTCACTTGAGGTTGTGACACGACTTCAGCGAGACACGGACTTCAGGTGAGCGAAAATTCTAATTAAATAATTTTTAATTTTATTAAGTCTCCACCCACTATGTGGTGGTGGAAACTTATTGTTTTTGCTGAATCCGCCCGCCGCCGCTGCTGCCATCACCGCCGCCGCCGCCACCGCCTCATTTTGTTTCTGCTCCCACTCGGAAACCCCTACTCGGATTATTTCCAAGTATTTGCAGTATGCGAATTGGCCCTGGAGACTTTGCCTGGTAATTTTTTTTACGTTTCCCAGTTTCTTCAACAAAATCCAAGATGGCCGCCAAAATACTATGTCGCTCTTTAGAACTTCAGTGGCTTCATGGATTTGCTTCATGTTTGGTTTAACGGAAAGACTTTACCCTGCACATGTGCTGATTTAGTTTCTGGTGTGATTCTGATAATAAAAACTTAGATCTTTTTACGGTTCAGAATTTTAGCGTATATTTCAGTTTTGTTCATTTTGGCTATCTTCAAAATTTGGTAGTATAGCTATACACCCTGCTCTGGTTTTTTTCTAAGTATTTGCAGTATGCATATTGGCCCTAGAAAATTTCCCCGGTAATTTTTGGGGCGTTTTTCAGCTTCTTCAACAAAATCCAGGATGGCCGCCAAAATCTTACGTCGCTCTCTTGAGCTTGAACTGCTTCATGGATTTGTTTTATGTTTGATTCAAAGGAAGAACCTTACCCTGGTTGTGTGCTGATTAACTTCTGGTCTGATTATAATAGTAAAAACCTATATTTTTTTACGTTTTAGGATTTTAGCTGATATTTCAGTTTTGCTTATTTTGGTTATTGTCAAAATTTGGTAATAGAGTGCTCACTGACCCTGAGAAATTTGTCTGGAGAATTGTTTGTCTTTTTTTATATTTTCAACAAAATTCAAGTTAGCCGACGAATCACATGTTACTCTCAAGAGCTTGAACTGCGTCACCGATTTGTTGCAAGGTAGCAACTTACCCTGGCCATATGTTGATTAGATTTGGTGTGATTCTGACATCACACTTTTACGTGCTTTAAATTAAAAATTGGTGACAGTACTGTATTTCTCAATTATTAATTTATTTTGACTGCTAAAGCTATGCGGGGCGAGTGGAGACGCAAGCTTTGCTTCTCTGGCAAATCTAGTTTATTTATTAAGCTTTATATACACAAATATATACAATAATTGTAGAACTATATGTACCCTTACTGCACTTGACATCCAGGATAAATATATGCACTTGACTTCAAATTAAAGTGTAAAAGATAATTTGAACATACGTACTATGTAAAATATATGTCTCCCGCACCAAAATAACTTGGCGGTTGAAGGGCCTTTTTATGCAAATTGTTATTCAATTTAACAAGTAATGCCGTCATTAATTAGATCCACTAGCCCAGTTGGAATTTATCCGAATTCAGTGTATGGGGGGGGGGGGGATGATCACTCCCCAGTACACACAAGACGTTGACCCAATGTCGATTTAATGTTGGTCTACCGTCTTTGACGCTGGCCCAACATTAAATCAACATTGTGCCTCGGGTTCACTTGGCCATCTTGACCTCAGATCACATGTTTCTAATTATCTTATAAGTTAGTCTATGTTTAGGCTTGATTAGTATCTGTCCAACCTGACCCTACCTAGTAAACACAACATTTATACAACGTCGGCCCAACGTCTTCGACGTTGGTCCAACATTGTCTAAATGTTATACAAATGTTTTGTGTTTACTGGGCAGCACCAGAAAGTCCAGACGGACTTCAGGGCCCGCACTGCTCAGCCAAGCCAAAAGGCAATATCTTCTAATTTGTAAAGTTAGCAGATACTGACTTTTGGCTTAACTGGACAGTGCTGGCAGATTGTATCTATTTGTAAGTTCTGGGCCATGGATGGATATACCCCAGTGAACGTTGGGCCAACGTCGAAAACGTTGTACAAATAATATACAAATGTTTTGTATTTGCTGGGACCGAACATATACCAGACGTTAATCCAACGATGACAGAATGTTGGAGAGAGCTTCTACACGTTGGCCCATTATTGATTCACACGACGCTTGACCTTCCGTCGTGTTTAGGCTACAGTTACAAATCCAGAAAACGTGGATCTAAGGTTGCTGTATACTAGGAATATAACGAATGCCGCTGACCTAGTGGTGACTAACCAGCAAATGCTGGCGCCCCCACTGCGACCTGAAATGGTATACAAATTAAAAAAATTCATATTAATAGTATTATTTTGTTGTTGTTGTGTGTGTGCATATTTTCAGGTCGCAGTGAGTGTGGCTGCCTGAGCGTGGGTTGGTGTGACAGGGTTGGGGAGGCTAAGTTTTGTCTGGTTCGTATCGTTTCATAACATTAAGCCAATTTAACTCCTTCGTTGAATACAAATTAATATTTTACACTGTTATAAATATAATAGTCCTCAATTTGTATGCTACGATATTTTGATAATTTATGCGGCGAGCCTAAGTAGTTTTATAAAATATTGTCAAAATCGGGGATTACAAGTAAGCAGATACCGCCTTTTGGCTTTGCAGTGCAGTATATTAGAGTGCGGTGCATCCCGGCATGTCCTGCATACCTGCCTCGCCCCCCCCCCCCTAATTATCTGGATACTCTGAGCTACTCTGGTCCTCAAGAGCTACTCACGCCTATCAGCGAAGTCTCATCACTCAGGCGTGAGCCACTAATAGCAGTCAGCAACATGTCCTCACAAAACGGCGAACCAGACCGATCAACTACCACACCATTTGACCAGCACTGTACCTTACAAGTAAGCAGACACTGGCTTTAGGCCTTGCAGAGAGGAGCACTGTCAGTGTGGTGTGCCAAAACTGGTTGCAGTGTGTGGTGACCCAATGGATATACGACGTTGCTGCGACGTTGAATCAACGTCACTGACGTTGATTCAACGTCGCAGTAACGTCGTGTGTCCATTGCTTGATGTTCGTTTTGAAGCTGGTAGCGTATTTGCCATGTCAGACCCATCCATCTGGATTCATCAACAAGATGTTGCCACCTGCGTCTGAAGAAGACTATGCCATGCTGCTCTGCAAGGCCAAAAGACAGTATCTGCTCACTTTTCAAGCAAGCAGATACTGCCTATTAGCTTTGCACGGCAGTATACATCAGTAAAAGTCTGCACACCACTCCATTATTTAACGGGAAAGGGCCGGTCAACTGTCAGTGGTGGAAGCAGACATAGGGTTCAGGAGGCCCTCCAAAAATTGCTCCAAATTATGCGAGCATCGGTATTTGACACACAGGAGCATGTGATCCCCCTGTTAAAATGGAACAGCCCTTCTCATTCAAGGTATGTATGAAGGGTGGGCATGGATTTGTACACAATTGAGCGATGAATGACGTGGTGAGTGAGTGACACTCTTTCACAAGCTATGTCACGCATACACAACAACACTTATAAATAACAGAATAATAACTCCCACCATTAACAAACAAAAACGCAAAGAAAACATGCATGCATTATACACTCAAATACACAATTCACAAACCATCAAAACAACAAAACGCTATAGCTTCTAGGAACTTTCTATTTTTTCAAAATTATTAACTTCGGACACTTTTAGATCATTCCACTCAAATTCAATCAAAATTACATAACTCTGACGTTTTCTCTGGATATGCTGGAGTACGGCGACGGCACACGGACAGTCAGGCAAACAACACTTGGTAAATTGATCACATATGATCCAAAATTTAACTACAAGAGTCTAGTTTTTTTGTAAAAAAACTGGATATGTCTCCCCTCCAGCAGCGTAACCATAAAGGTTGATAGCTATTAGATGTTGTGTCAATGACATTTGTAATTATTGTTACTAAATAACTCCTCTGGACACTAGACAGGTAGAGACTATGTATTTTGATGTGGTGGAACCCGTTTTTTATAATTATCTACATCATCTTCCCCCGTAAGGTTCGCTACTCTTGAGACCTCGCTGTGTCAAGACTTGATGCTGGGAAGATGATTTACAGTAACTAAATCGTCTTTAGGCTCAATCAGTTGGGCAACAGTTTTAATATCTTCACAACCGGTAATGTGCAAAACACAAATGTGGCCTGTCAACACTTCCGGCAAACACGAGACGTTGACCCAATGCTGGTCCAATTTTGGCCCACCATCTGCGACGCTGACCCAGCATTACACCAGCACTGGTTCAACGCCTGGTGTTTGCTGGACTGCGGGTCAGGCAGTGCAAGCCGACACCGACCCAATGCCTGGTAAATGTTGGGCCAGCGTCGCCGGTGCTGGCTAGTATCCATTCAACCTAGTCAGTAGGCCTACTTCATGCTGGCTGTAATATATAATACCCCCACATGCTTTGAACAAAAGCTGGGTTAATGTTGGCCCCCAGTCTGTGACGCTGGCCCACATGCAGCGTGGCGTCAAACACGACACGGTAACCCAATACTGGGCTAATGTTGGGTCAGCGTCGTAGACGGTGGGCCAACAATAGCCCGACATTGGGTCAACGTCTGGTGTTTGACCGCCTACATGATAGACAGAGAGAACAGAACGCACAGACACAAAACTGATGTGACATAAAAATGAGCGGTGAGAAGTAAACCTATGTGTCTCCCCTTCTGTGTACAGAGGGGAGACATAATGAGTAACGAAGCATGGTGTCTCTATTGTCCACATGGCACAAATTATGAATTATCGCACCGCAATATAAGTCATATAATAGTGTCTCAAGTGTTGATTCAATTGGACCATGTTTAACCACTCAACCCACAATTCACATTCTAAAAATTAGCGACGCAGTATGTACTGTATTGTCCACTCTAGCTTTTAGCATTGAGTGTAGAGTAAACAGGTCACATGTTGGACAGTCAAGCGCAGAGCGCAATTTTAAGTATGTTAACATACTAAGTGAATTTAAATATGCACGAGAGACATAGGTTTAATAAAAGAAATGTTTCAATTGTAAATTTAAAGGATCTGATAAATTACAACTTTCTCAGCCTTTTCATTCAGATTTAGGGAGATAGAACACGAGATAAAGGGTAGCTACTTGCTGATTCAACACCTCATTTAGACCACCACGATCCTATTTTCGCCGAGTGCGCATCTAAATTAATTAAATTCTAAAATGCTTCTGTTTCCAGTTTCTTTGCCTCCCTTGCCAACCATATATTTGCAATGAGTATTATATACTAATGAAAAATTTGGAAAGGCTAAAAGCAGCTTTTAAACAAGCTTCGTTGCCTTTATCTCACTTTCAGCAACCATCGGGTGCTAGGGTTCACCCAGCCAGTACACAATTGAACACAATTCACACCAGCGCTATTAAACTCGCCTTTTACGGCATTTCCCAATTAACTGTCTGGTCAACACACGCTGTCGGCATTATAATTGTGGAAAATGATAAAAAATGATCATCTGAAAAAATCAAACTTTGTATTTTCAATCCACTATGACGTTATATCAAATTTGGTGACATAATGGCGGGGCATGCAAACTTGGACCATTTTGTCCTATAGGCTCCTGGTTCGTACCTGGTTCACTTTGTTCAAAGTAGGCCTACTGATAAAAAAGGTAAATGAATGGGGTTTTAGGTCGCCTTTGTGCATATGGGCTAAAGTGACCAGGGGCCCGTTCGTATTCTCAGATGGAAATGAAACAAGATCTTTAGATTTGCGAGTGGTTGAGAGTGCTCGTATCCTACTACATATGTTAACTCAAGGGAATTGTGACTTATCAAGTAACAATCCTTTTTGCGACAATTTTTAATTTTGTTTGGTTATTTTCATTGTGACAGATTGATTGGAATTTTTCTTATGTTTTTTTTTGCAAGCCATTTTAAATTGGAGTTTTAGACTTCAGACTTCGGACTTTAGACTACAAATTTCAGAGATCACTGGGCTTTTGTCTTTTAAATAGATATATAGGCCTATTTGTTAGTGAAATGGGATCGTATCAGAGTTCCCAATATACGAATAGATTTTAATTGTCTCTCTGTTGACTTAGTGTTGTATCACTGTCTGTGACGCAAGCCCAACATTAACACAACATTGAGTCGACGTTTTGTGTTTGAATGAATTGCAACTGTTATTTAATTGTCAAAATGTAGCATTTAAAAGATTTCTACTGTCCATACCTAATTCACGATATTGGTTCAATAATGGGCCACTGTCGGTATTGTGGAGAGCCTCCGCGACTGACAGGTAGCGTGCTCGGCCTCAAACCTCCATGGTTTGAATTTCGAATCCTGTGTCTGGAGGGCAGTCTCATCTGACTCATCTCACCATCCTCAGGAGGTTCTCCTGGCCCAATTTAGCCTATATGTGCACAAAAGTGGCCCAAATCCCGATTTATTTCATTTCTCTGAATTCACACATTCTGTTTTACAGTAATAGTCTATACCTATCTAGCACAGTTTGCCATGTATATTACATATATTAACTATGATCACAGCATGGGGAACCTAGAACATAAAAAGGGTGATTTATTTGCGTCAATTTTTCAAATCTGGTATGCCCCTCAGGGAATTTAGAAAGATTATTAAATCCATAGCAATAACCTATTCACCCTATTAATGTGTGATAGACCTATTGAATGCTTCTTCGAACCGTCTGTGAGTTATTTTAATATATTCTATGGGAATTGGTATACTATTGTACTCCTGAATCTCCGTATACCTCAAAATTTTTAAACAAAATTTCCCAAAAATTGACCACTTAATTAGCATATTCAAAATGGCTGTCGGTCGCCATGGCAACATCACATCGGCCAATTGAATGAAGTGTATTCTGGTGTTAAAGTGTATGGTGTTCATGTGGTGTATGGGAAATACATATGCCATCATTCTAAATATATATTAGGAGTATGAGAATATGTCTCAAAATCACAAAATTGGCCAGAACACACAGACGTCCAATGTTAAAGTCAATAATGTTAAAGTCGGCCATTCTTGAATTTGATCAAGTTGACATTTTTGAGGACATATCCCCCACTGAAACCACACATTTAGCTTCATAGTAAAGGTTAGGCTATCTGGCACAGTTTTAAAGGCAATAATGGCCTCAAGTCGGCCGTTTTGAATTTGATCGAGTTAAATATTATCAGGGTATATCCCTACCTGAAGCCGCACATTTGGTTTTATGGTAATGGTCAGATATCTAGACCATTATGGCCTAGGTATCTGGCACGGTTTGCCAGATACCAGGCATATCAAAGGTAATTATGGCGGATGGTCGGCCATTTGAGTAGGTCAATTTCAAAAAACCCAAAAGGCATATCTACACCCCCAAAGGGATGTGTGTGTGTGTGTGTGTGTAATATGAACGAAATCCCTGATGGGTTTCCGAGATCTGCTCCGGAAACGAAATGCGGACAACGGACAGCCAGATTTCTGAGACGACGCCATAACCCCCCTCCCCAACTTCGTCCGGGGGGGGGGGGGGGGTAATTTTTTATCAGTGACGCTGGGCCAACATTTGCCCAGATTGGGTCAATGTGTCGTGTTTGCTGGGTAAGACGGTTGTATTCCGGTGCAATATCGCGACAGAAAATTGAAGCCTCCAAAATACCCTTCAAACGTATTAAACAACTTTAAGGGATCTTTCAGGTGCACCCCACGGCAGACAGATCATTACATCTTCCCCATGCTGGCGCGTTGTGTTGGCTGACCTTTCACACTGACAAATTGTACGTTTTTGTATTGCCGCCAAGCCATGACACACTAGTACAAATCAAAATATCAACCAGGCTCAATTGACCAATTATATACCTAGTTTCCTGCGCCCACCTCTCATGTCTTTAGAATTTGTCGCAATCTCCCTCCAGTGAGACAGAGGCGTATCAGTGCCAGCTCGACCAATCCGAAGCCTCCGATATATCATAACTTGTACGAGAATACGGGGGGCATTACCATACTGGACAATCTAGGAGCTGTTTCATAGCGTTACAATATCATTACTGTCACTGGACAAATCTGTCCAATTTTCAATTAAACAAGGATAAACAATATCTGGAGGTATAGTAAACATCTTCAAGTGTTCACAGCAATATCACAGCTCAAACACAGAAACATTTTGTAAATATCAAGAACATGTTTGACGAAACATCACCATACCATTATCTCGCAGGGTCCACACAATATTTATTAAACATTTGTTTTAATGTTATGCAAAAAACATCATTAAGAACGTTTTGAAAACATTTTACATAATATGTTCAAAAAAATGTTCAAAAACACCTTTAATAAAATGCTTTTATTGATTTATAAAAACGTCTTAGAAACGTTTTTAATGATGTTTTTTTGTCTAACATTTGGAAACATGATGAATAAATATTTTCTAGACTGTACGAAATAATGTTTTATAACACTTTCATGTGATTTTTTTACAATGTTGGTAAAAAGTTTTTGTGTCTGCTGGGCGATCATGGCTGTATTCTGCCGTGCGCAGACAGAAGGCTTTATTCGCTTACTTTACAAGTAAGCAGATACTACCTTTCGGCTTTGCAGAGCAGTATTTATTCCCAGTCAGCACAATACTCTGACACAATGTTGGATCAATGTTGGACCACCGTCTGCGACGCTGGCCCAACATTGAGCCAACATTGGGTCAGTGTATCTTGTTGCTGGGATTGTCTTCCTCTCTCTCTCTACTCTCCACATCACACGGCAAACATGAGAAGAATGTCCAGACCTAATCATATTTACCGGTAAACTAGTTTGTCTGGGAATGCTGCTCCGTTTCCTGGTGTAGTTTTTATAGCCCGCCATTACAGCTGTTGAGAAACGTCAGGCGGGAGAAGCTAAATATTCATACAAATTGTGACTAAATGAGCATAAAATCTGTCAATTTTTTATATATGTCACTACATTGATTACTGACTTGGTCTGGATTAATACTTCAGAGTAATAACGCAGCGTCTAAAATGTGAATTGGTGTTTTCAGTCTCCCAGACACAATACGAGAGCATCACTTGCCAAGTTGTCACAATCAATTTATCGTCGACCGGTGCTATAAATTACTACCGTAGGACCAAGACATGAAAATACATTTATGTCAGACATTAGAGAATGCATGAACAATATGCGTTTTTTTAAATAGTATCAATCGAATCACGTCATAACCGCCACACAATTACGAATTGCCGCCTTAATAACTTTAAAAGCGATGAAAATTTTAATAGGCCTATACAAAGAGACCATTTATTTGAATACCTATGGTATGGGTCTACGGTCATTTTTTTAGTTTACTCTTTCGGTGTGGAGATCGACTTTAGACGTCAGCATCTTACATCCATAGACGTCAGATTCTGCCGAGTAAGTCGGTCCTCGCGCTGAAAGGGCTAAACATTGATATCTTAGGTATGGTTATAGCATAATACAGCATGCTTCTGTTGTTACATCATATAGTGGGAAGTCGCCCGCTTTTCAGAAAATGTTGCAGTGCTCAAAACTGTTAAAAGGGCTGGAGTGTACAGTGCTGTCTATGCTACTGTGCACTATAAAGAACCCTTGAAGTCATTCGAAATAAGAATAGGGCATAGTCCCGGCTTCGGGCTTCCTTCTGTCGTTATATTGCCATTATTGTGCAGGAAACGACGTAAAGCAATATTCACATGCAGAAAATGGGCCAGCATTAGGTAGGTTTAAACATGTTATGACATCCCGAATTTTTGGAAAAGATTGATGTGAACTTTCTAAGCTTTTATTCAATATTTGGAACTGAATATAGTGTATTTTTAAATTGACTAAAAACTTGAGAAATTCACATCTAATTATTTCGAAATTATGTCCTACAATGATACACGTACGTAGGCCTACTTCTAATATTTTATAATAACACTAGCTTGAACCCGTTTCCCACGGATTTCTTGGTTATCTGCGACTATATGCACATGACATCATTATACCTGCAGAGAGAGTTTGACCATCAATAAAGAAAATCTAAAAATTATCGGGATTTCGAACAATGTGTAGGCCTACTTAATTTTGGTCTATTTTTCGCATAACTGGCCCAACATTAAATCAATATTGAGTCAACATCTGTGATAGCTCGGCTCTCCCTCTCCACTTCGGTATAGGCATTATGTACATCATCAGTCTACCCCGTCACAGCAAACATGATACTAATGCTGTTTCAATGCTGGCTCACCGTCTCTGATTCTGGACCATCATTAAATCAACAATGGCTCAATCTATCGTGTTTGCTCACATCACATCATGGCGCTGCGCAGCTAACACAAGACTTCGACCTAGTGCTGGTTTTATGATAGTCCACCGTCTACGACGCTGGCCTATCATTGAACCAACACCGGCTCAATGCCCTGTGTTCGCTGGGTGGAGACCCCGTGCTTGAGCTTCGCTGTGAAACATAAAAATTCATAATTGGCAATTATTATATTTGAAGGTGACAGAAATGTCCTTAAAACAAAGCCATCATGTTTGACAGTAAAATGATACACAATTTGCAGGTGAAACGCATGCGTCGCGTGAGTAAAGTTGACGACAATGGCATATTAACCGATATTTGTCCTGCTACGGCCGTTTATATCACAGGTCTCTCTATATCTATAGCTTACATACAGTTTTAATAAATCTGAAACCAAATAATAGTCATTGAAATGGATAATATAGCCTGTGATAGATGCTCAGTTAGTCAAATATTTCAAGTTAGAAGATGTATATTTTAAAAAAATAGAAATACTTTTCGTCATTTGAAGCTGGAAATTGCGTCAGCAATTCCAGCTTCAAATGACGAAAAATACAGTTGAAGCAATTCAGCAGCACAAGAGTTATTATGTAGATGGTATCGTGGCATATGAGCTGTTTCAATGAACATTAGTCTGAACAAAACAGTTCAGCTTTGGTCACTGTGTGGCGTGTTGTTATTGAAAAGTGTGTAACATTAGTCTGAACAAAACAGTTCAGCTTTGGTCACTGTGTGGCGTGTTGTTATTGATAAGGGTGTATAGGATATAACATAATATGAGCCTACACGTGTAAAAGCTTCCAAGCAGTGCATCGATCAATCTCGCGTCAAAGTTCATGGAGCAGCAATAGCAGTAATTAGGTTCCATCGCTTCACGTCATGTCGGGAAGCAATGTGGATACGTCATTTACACCTTCTGCAGCTTCCCAGCTCACACAAGCCCTTGAACCAATGTTGGGTTAATGTTAGGCCAGCGTCGTAGAAAATTGGCCAACAATAAACCAACATTGGTTCAACGTCTTTTGTTTGCTGGGTTTAACGCCTTTCTCAGATAACCTCACATAATAAGTGTTTTAGTAAATGTCTACATAAATTGTTTTGGAGTGGATCAAACACAACAACCGTATACATGTGAGAGACTGAATCTCTAGGGTTTTTGTCTCCTGATTGACTATAACAAGTTACACACCCCCCCCCCCCGAACCCCTTTACATTTTAAAGAGCTGGAAAGTCTATAATATGCCCAATAATGTGAAAAGTTGAAGAATTTAGGTGACAAAATCCCTTAAAAATTACTCTTTTCCTCTTAAAATGCGTCAAAAACGTTACTCCAATCATTTAGAGTGATTTTTGTTAAATGGTCGGCAATTTTGTATCACTAATCTCTTATCTGCTTGAAATCTTATCAGTTCTCGGCCATAACAGTAAAATTGCTTTCCTTTTCATCTCGCACAACAGTTCTGTGGTTCAGGATGGAATAGTGAATTGTGAATGAATGGATGAATGAATGGATGAATGAACAAATGAATGAATGAACGAACGAACGAACGAACGAACGAGCGAGCGAGCGAACGAACGAACGAACGAACGAAAGAATAAATGAATAAATGAATGAATGAATGAATAAATGAATAAATGAATAAATGAATAAATGAATGAATGAATGAATGAATGAATGAATGAATGAATGAATGAATGAATGAATGAATGAATGAATGAATGAATGAATGATTGAATGAATGGGCCAGGAGAACATCCTGAGGATGATGAGATGAATGAGATGACACTGCCCTCCAGACAAAGGATTTAAAATTCGAACCCTGGTAGTCTGAGGCCGAGCTCGCTACTTCTCAGTTACGGAGGCTCTCCACAATACTGGATCTTTATGAGTGAGCGAGGAAGCGTTTCTTTGAAACTGGAACCCGCATTATCTCCGACTTCCCCATAAAGGAGCTTCAACCCTTTAACCGCCGGTGTCGCATATATTCGGGTTTTCATTTTTTTATTCGCACATTAAGTACCACCTTTTAAACATGTGACAAAAATAAAATGTTACATCAATCAGCAATATTTAAAAACAGTTGACCTCCATTTTGCCAAATCTGAATAATTTTCACTCACTTGACGTTGTGGATCGCGTCAGCGAGACACAACTTCAAGTGAGTGAAAATTCAAATTGAATAATTTGGCGGCTAAAGGGTTAACCACTACACCAGGCTTCCCACCCATGGCGAAATTGTGCTTCAGGCCAATTTTGTACGCATACAGGCTAAACTGGGCCATCAGGAAAACCTCACGATAATGGTGAGATGAGTATGAGATGACATCATTACCCTCCAGAGGACTTAAACTTGGTTTGAGTTCAAGCACGCTACTTCTCGGTCACGTAGCCTCAATATTATTAAATCGTTAAAGGTAAACCCTGAATAGCGAGAGCGGGGAGCCTAACTTCAGCACGACAGGCGGCAGCTCTAACCACTACTACGCTCAGTAATTCTGGGCTCGGTCGGCCACTGTCCGTTCCAGTCGTGTCTGCGTTCTCCCTTATGTGTCTTATAGTCTCTCGGCTTTCCCCTTGCTTTAATCATGGTAATATATCCCTAACCCTTTAACCCTTGAAGCGCTGAATTTGTTTTTTGTATAAACCATGGAGACCAAAGGGTTTTTTCAATTAGAGACTATCATAAATGTCCTAGTTGGCTCTTTCTGATTCATTTGAATACCTATGTACCTAATATTTCTACTCTTACAGTGCGAGGATTGACTTTAGTCGTCAGAATCTGACGTCTACAGACGTCGGATTCTGACGACTAAAGTCGATCCCCGTGCTGTGAGGGTTAATCATGGTAGTATATTCCTCAACCCTTTAACCGCCGGTCCCGATTATTTATTTATTAACAAATTAAGTACATCTTTTAAACAAATTATGAAGTATCGGATTTCCGGAACATATTATAATTGCCAAATTCAAATATATACTCGCATACAAATACAAAGAGAGCGATGATTTTTGTCATCTTTGATGGCAGAATAGTTTAAAAATTATACCACATATCTGTAAATAAATTTCCAAGAAATGACAGTATAGTTTATTCATCTTCCCTACAGCAAGACTAGGCTTCCCGAAGTCGCGTCTGCATCTAGTCTTGCTGTCGGGAATATGAGTTTATTGAGTATTCAAATAAACATTGAATTCATTCATACCGCAAAATAATATTAATAAGCACACTTGATTTTTCACAGACATATTTTTTCGTGCCTCATGGTTTTTAAGTGATTAATGAACTTGTTCACCACGTGTTCACCAAGTTATTTTATTTAAATTTAAAGTTGTGGATTGCGTGAAATTGGGTTAAAATTATTCATATTAGTTTACTTTTAGACCAAACATTTCAAAAGCTTGATATCTAGACACACATGTAATTTCGTCAATAACTGATAACTGTGATTGATCGGCCTCTAAAACGGATTAAAAACGAAAATAAGTTAAGGGATTAAAGAACATAAAATCAGAACAGGAAATCACTGACCGAAAAATTAGATTTCTAATTGCATTTCCTTGCACACTTTCAAAATATGTAAAGAACATGTGTTTGAAATAAAAATATAAAATGCTCATAAAATTAGAGCTATTTTTTCGAAATAGATTTTAAAATTAGCCTACTCATGCATGGAACCACAGTAACAGGGCACCGAGCACGGTGTAAGTTGTCCCCAAACTAGACGACGTCGAGCTTTGCACGGTAATTGGACGGATCACATGATTAGCTGATAATAACATTCCGTGGATCAAATCGTTTTCATTACCCATTTTCATTTGCCCACACTGTGTTGTTCTATTAGAATGTGATCAAAGATCTTGTACAAGATGCTTGACTCTCGCCAAAATGTGAGATAAGGGGGCCATTATTCAATCACTAGGGGAGTTGGAGGTTTTGAACTGGACAAATCATTTATTTTACTTCCTGTCTGCAATATTTTATTTAATTCACACTTTGCTTCAAGCAAAATATTTACTTTAACTTTCTTATAATTAGTTTTTTTTTGTCTACAAAGTATGGCTCCCAAACTATGCTTAGTATATAGATTTGGGGGAAAGGAGATGAGCGAAGCAAGACTTCGCAAATTCAAGTGTCATTTAATGATGCCGAGGGCCATTAAATATTTAATATGCCTTAAAAGAATCACGATATATAATTATGATATTTCTTCTGTGTTTTACCTAATGGGAAGCAGTGCGTTTAAATATGGTCAAGTTTATTTTTTCATATAGTAAATTGCTGGTAATTTATTATTATGTTCTTAAAACATTCGCCTCTGCTGCTATGTTGGTTAACACGCTCCTTGTAAGCGAACTATGCATATTATTTAACAATAGAAGTGGGTACCTACAGCAATACTATAGTTCTATGGATAGACCAATAAACATTGCTGACCAAAATAAATAAATAAATGATGTATCGAAAGAATAGAAAATCGTAGAAAAATGAAAGCAAGACAATTATTGGCATAACCGTCTGGTCGTAACATTTGGGATAAAATTCTCAAAAATGCGATTCGCGACGGCATGGACACTCATGATATTTTAAGAATCACATATTACAGTGTAAAGAAAGGCAATGATATCAGTTAAGCACAGTGCGAAAGCAAAAGGCAGTAACATATCCGCTTACCTCACAAGTAAGCAGATACTGTATTTTGCCTTTGCAGAGCTGCACACTGGCAAACTGTTTTTGAAAATGTCTGAAATAAAATATATTTTCAATTATAATATTCTTCATGTTGTCCGATAAACTTGTCAGGCGTATTTCAAGAGGTTAAAGTTTAAAACCAATAATTACTGCATTGAAAAGCCATAGGGCAGTCTTATACTGCCTTCTGGCTCTGCAGGGTGGAATTCTCTCTCACCCCAGCTCCCCCTCTCCCGTGTCCTATCACTGGGTGCGTCTGGATCATTTGTCAATTTTTACCACCGCATGAGTGGATAAAAGCGCCATGTTCGCCCCCTACGGTGGATTGTGAATGAGAGGCGGGATTTCAGTAAAAAGTGTCAGACATAACTAATGTGCTGTTACCCTGCTCTAAGTCAAAAGGCTGTATCTGCTTAATTGTGAAGTAAGCAGATACTGCCTTTTGGCTTTGCACGACAGTGCTGGCTCCATGTGGTTCTGCAGGTTGCTAATTATTTTCATTGCACTGAATGTGGTATTGCCAACGAAAACGTTTTTTAAATGAACACCAGAGCCTACGTTTAGGAAAAAAATGGCTGGCAAATATTGACGAATCTGTTTTATCTCTACGCATTGTTTCAAGAAAGGCAGACATAGGGATATTATTCCCACTGGGCACACGACGTTGTTGCGACGTTGAATCAACGTCAATGAGTTGACGTTGATTAAACGTTGCACCCCAGACGAACCCCAGTGATAGGACACGGGGGAGGGGGAGCTGGGGTGGATTGACGTTGATTAAACGTCGCAACAACGTCGTGTGCCCAGTGGGGTATGCAGGTAATATTTAAAGATTCTGAACTTGGGTGGTATTTGTGGCAAATCAGAAAGCTGAGGAAATGACTGGGGTATGGTGAGAACATTATTTGAAGTGAATGACTATATTGGATTTTATATAATTTAACCACAGCATTGATTAAATATTAACCCTTGTACTGCGGGAATCGTGAAAACGGTTTCAATCACGTTTAAGACTAAATAAAATACCACCAAAATGTGTAACATATCTTGTGGTAGATGCTCAGTTAATCAAAAATTACAATATGGGAGATGTCTGTTTTTCATAAATAATTTTATTTTTCATTCATTTGAAGCTGGAAATTGCGTCAGCAATTCTAGCTTCAAATCAATGAAAAATACTCAACAATTCAGCAATACAAGTATTTAACATTAATGACGACGTCGAGCTTTGCACTGTAATTGGACGGATCACATGATTAGCTGATAATAGCATTCCGGGGATCAAATCGTTTTCATTACCCATTTTCATTTGCCCACTCTGTGTTGTTCTACTAGAATGTGATCAAAGATCTTGTACAAGATGCTTGACTCTCGCCAAAATGTGAGATAAGGGGGCCACCATTCAATCACTAGGGGGGTTGGAGGTTTTGAACTGGACAAATCATTTATTTTACTTCCTGTCTGCAATATTTTATTTAATTCACACTTTGCTTCAAGCAAAATATTTACTTTAACTTTCTTAAAATTAGTTTTTTTTTGTCTACAAAGTATGGATCCCAAACTATGCTTAGTATATAGATTTGGGGGAAAGGAGATGAGCGAAGCAAGACTTCGCAAATTCAAGTGTCATTTAATGATGCCGAGGGCCATTAAATATTTAATATGCCTTAAAAGAATCACGATATATAATTATGATATTTCTTCTGTGTTTTACCTAATGGGAAGCAGTGCGTTTAAATGTGATCAAGTTTATTTTTTCATATAGTAAATTGCTGGTAATTTATTATTATGTTCTTAAAACATTCGCCTCTGCTGCTATGTTGGTTAACACGCTCCTTGTAAGCGAACTATGCATATTATTTAACAATGGAAGTGGGTACCTACAGCAATACTATAGTTCTATGGATAGACCAATAAACATTGCTGACCAAAATAAATAAATAAATGATGTATCGAAAGAATAGAAAATCGTAGAAAAATGAAAGCAAGACAATTATTGCCATAACCGTCTGGTCGTAACAGTTGGGATAAAATTCTCAAAAATGCGATTCGCGACGGCATGGACACTCATGATATTTTAAGAATCACATATTACAGTGTAAAGAAAGGCAATGATATCAGTTAAGCACAGTGCAAAAGCAAAAGGCAGTAACATATCCGCTTACCTCACAAGTAAGCAGATACTGTATTTAGCCTTTGCAGAGCAGTACACTGGCAAACTGTTTTTGAAAATGTCTGAAATAAAATATATTTTCAATTATATTATTCTTCATGTTGTCCGATAATCTTGTCAGGCGTATTTCAAGAGGTTATAGTTTAAAACCCATAATTACTGCATTGAAAAGCCATAAGGCAGTCTTATACTGCCTTCTGGCTCTGCAGGGTGGAATTCTCTCTCACCCCAGCTCCCCCTCCCCCGTGTCCTATCACTGGGTGCGTCTGGATCATTTGTCAATTTTTACCACCGCAGGAGTGGATAAAAGCGCCATGTTCGCCCCCTACGGTGGATTGTGAATGAGAGGCGGGATTTCAGTAAAAAGTGTCAGACATAACTAATGTGCTGTTACCCTGCTCTAAGTCAAAAGGCAGTATCTGCTTAATTGTGAAGTAAGCAGATACTGCCTTTTGGCTTTGCACGACAGTGCTGGCTCCATGTGGTTCTGCAGGTTGCTAATTATTTTCATTGCACTTAATGTGGTATTGCCAACGAAAACGTTTTTTAAATGAACACCAGAGCCTACGTTTAGGAAAAAAATGGCTGGCAAATATTGACGAATCTGTTTTATCTCTACGGATTGTTTCAAGAAAGGCAGACATAGGGATATTATTCCCACTGGGCACACGACGTTGTTGCGACGTTGAATCAACGTCAATGAGTTGACGTTGATTAAACGTCGCACCCCAGACGCACCCAGTGATAGGACACGGGGGGGGGGAGCTGGGGTGAATTGACGTTGATTAAACGTCGCAACAACGTCGTGTGCCCAGTGGGGTATGCAGGTAATATTTAGAGATTCTGAACTTGGGTGGTATTTGTGGCAAATCAGAAAGCTGAGGAAATGACTGGGGTATGGTGAGAACATTATTTGAAGTGAATTACTATATTGTATTTTATATAATTTAACCACAGCATTGATTAAATATTAACCCTTGTGCTGCGGGAATCGTGAAAACGGTTTCAATCACGTTTAAGACTAAATAAAATACCCCCAAAATGTGTAACATATCTTGTGGTAGATGCTCAGTTAATCAAATAATACAATATGGGAGATGTCTGTTTTTCAAAAATAATTTTATTTTTCATTCATTTGAAGCTGGAAATTGCGTCAGCAATTCCAGCAGTAATGCCGTGAAATTTTCTGCAATCGCTGGCCAGAATCAACAGTGCGTCTTCAGTTTTTTTTGCTATTAGTCTGAATGTTATAATAATTGGTGTTATAAAATATTTTGAAAATCCAGAGAACGCGTCTATTCAAAATATTTATTACAATCCCAGCAAAAACAAAACATTTGTATAACATTTGTACAATTTTGCAGGGATTGTAATAAATATTTTGAAGTCAAAGAAAGACGTTAGGCCGACGTTGTACGAATGTTATACAAATGTTTTTGCAGGGATTGTAATAAATATTTTGAATAGACGCGTTCTCTGGATATACTGCAGCGGGCCTTTAACCCTTTAGGCGCTATGTAGACTATATTCGTGTTCAATTCGTATGGTAATGAATTAAGTGTTCAAACATCAAGATTTGCAAATGTTTGATCTCAAATTAAAAAAATCAGTAATTTTCACCGTCTCGGCAGCGAGACACAGCTATAAGAGGGTGAAAATTTAAATAAGATAACTAAGCGTGTAACGGGTTAACCCTTTAACCGCCAAATTGTTCAATTTGAATTTTCACCCACTTGAAGTTGTGTCTCGCTGACGCGATCCACAACTTCAAGTGAGTGAAAGTTATTCAGATTTGACAAAATGGCGGTCAACTCTTTTCAAATCTTGCTGGTTGATGTCACATTTTATCTTTAACATATTTAAAATGTGGTACTTAATGTGCTAATGAAAAATAAAAACCCGAATATATGCGGCACCGGCGGTTGAAGGGTTAACGTAGCAGTTATAAACACCCTCTCATTTGATAAGCTCGAAGGAAGCCCCGCCAACAGATTTATTTAGACTTTATATATTCCTCTGGAAATTGCACGCAAGTGGAATAAGAGAAATGAATTGAAATGAATCGGGCTTTAGGCCACCTTTGTGCACATATAGGCTAAACTGGGCCAGGAGAACCGCCTGAGGATGGTAAGATGAATGAGATGACACTGTCCTCCAGACACAGGATTCGAAATTCGAGCCCTGGCGGTCTGAGGCCGAGCACGCTACCTCTCGGTCACGGAGGCTCCTCACAATACTGACTTGCACACGTGGATGGGGAAAAAACATTTTTGTTTCTTTGAAACCGCCGAGACCGGGAACCGAACCCCGAACTCTGGCGTGAAAGGCAGCGGTGCTAGCCACTACCCTAGGGCCCCCGCCCCAGAATAAGAGACAATCCCAGCAAACACAAACCATTTGTATAACATTTATACAACGACGGCCCAACGTCTTCGACGTTGGTCCAACATTGTATGAAGGTAAATACAAATGTTGTATTTGCTGGGATACCCACGTCCAATGTAGGCAGCGAACATTTCCTTTCCCGGAGCTAAGCCAGCAAACACGAGACGTTCACCCAATGTTGGTTCAATGCTGGGCCACCGTCTGCGACGCCGGTGGCTGCAACGCTGGCCCAACATTGAACCAACATTGGGTGAACGTCTCGTGTTTGCTGGGAAGCCTCAGTGAGGGTGGATAAGCAACGTGGGTCCACCAATGAAGCGACAGGATCAAGAAGGCTAAATGCTCTACTATTCTAGCAGCGGTAGCCTACGTGTGGTGGGCAGTTGTACCATGGTACGGTAACGATGCAATTTTTATCTGTTGAAAAATGTCGCGAAATTAATTGATGTGGTTTGAATGCCAATATTGTTCTGTAAGGTTGAAAATTTCACACAAGTTTCAGGCTGTAAATATTTTAAAATCTAATTTCAAGAGACTTTATATTATGTTGTACTTAATCAACAGCTAATACTAATAATTTGTTCACGTTATGTGTACATCATAAGTAAATTGCATAAAAGGGCTTATATGCAAAATTAGCCAAACTGTTAATAATGATTACGGTATCCTGTAAAAATTTGTTTCAATAAATACAAACAATATCATGCGCATCAAATGTGCTTTCCCTAGGACCCTGCAGGATTCATTCGTAGGCCTATCAAGGTATTATAAAGGTCCTATATATTATATCAGAAATGTCTTTATCTATTTCTGATTATATTCATATAGAACCCTATGTCATTCCTGCATTCACTGAAGAATAATTAACGATGTTCTTGTCACCAAATTAAGTATATTTTACATATCTATAAGGCCTATATTTGATTTGATTTATTCAGCAAACCATACGTGAAACATAGCATTATAATTTTATTAAAATAATAAAAAAAACGGCAGCCACCATGCCCGGTCACCAGGGATAATACACACTGGTAAATTTCCTGGTGAAGTATACTTATTTCCACAGCAGCCCTATAAACCGTGATCAAGGATGGAGACAGGAAAGTATGTAAGAGCACAACAAACTCAGGTAAAGAGGCTTAGCCTACTGTACCATATTTCGGTTAAACCATCCGACTTGACCGACTCAGAATGTATGGGAAACCTAAATCGCAAGAGCATTCCCCATCGGAAGAGCATTCCACATTTTGCTGGTCGAAAAGAGAAATGTTTTGGCTCCAGATGATTTCACATGTGGTAAGACAAGGAGCTGCACACTATCTCTGGTAGAAATGGAATGCCGCTCACTAACCATGAAAAATTTTGTCAACATTTTTAGTGGAGAAAAGCGCCATGTTTGCCCCCTACGGTGGATTGTGAATGAGAGGCGGGATTTTAGTAAAAAAGTGTCAGACATAACTAATGTGCTGTTGCCCTGCTCTAAGTCAGTATCTGCTTACTTGTGAAGTAAGCAGATACTGCCTTTTGGCTTTGCACGACAGTGCTGGCTCCATGTGGTTCTGCAGGCTGCCTAATTATTTTCATTGCACTGAATATGGTATTGCCAACAAAAACGTTTTTTAAATGAACACCAGAGCCTACGTGTAGGAAAAAAATGGTTGGAAAATATTGACGACCCTCTTTTCTCTCTTTTTCAAGTTCAATAAATTGACGCTGATTCAACGTCGCAACAGCGTCGTGTGCCCTGTGGGTACAGGCAATAAGAGATGCAATCCTGAACTTGGATGGTCTTTGTGGAAAGTTGAGGAAATAACTGGGGTATGGTGAGAACATTATTTGAAGTGAATGACTGTGAGATTTAATATAATTTAGCCAATGAATATATGATCGATGATTAAAAATCAACCCTTGTGCTGCGGGAATCATATAATTATAAGGTTGCAATGACGTTTAATATTAAATAAAATACCACTAAAATTTGTAACATATCTTGTGGTAGATGCTCAGTTAATCAAATAATACAATATGGGAGATGTCTGTTTTTCATAAATAATTTTATTTTTCATTCATTTGAAGCTGGAAATTGCGTCAGCAATTCCAGCTTCAAATGAATGAAAAATACTCAACAATTCAGCAATACATGTATTTAACATTAATGACCTTTAACTCTCTCAATCGCCCACAAAATACAGCTAGACTGACAACTAATTTTGATGTGAACTGCGCTGATTAATGAGTGCATGAATACGTTTTCATCATTTTATTATAGACCTAGGCCTACTGCAAACATTTTTCACGTTTATCATGTTTATACATCTAAATCTTTTCATCGCGATTATAATCGTTTTATTAGCCTATCTAATCACTTTTAGTGGAAGGAAATGAGTGTTTAAGCATCAATATTTGTAAATGTTTGGTCTCAAATTAAACAAATACGAGTATTTTTACCCACTTGAAGTTGTGGGTCGCGGTAGCGAGACACAACTTCAACGGGGTAAAAATTTGAATAAGATAACTTAGCGGATAAAGGGTTAGATGCTTACATAGGAGGTTAAAGCATACAATGAATTCTTGTTACTTCGATTCGTGTGTCCACAAACCAAACCACAAGGAATGAGGATTCCTAAAATTGTCTCGTGGGAGTAGCTGATAAATCTCCCTCCAACAGAGCAAATAATTATGAAATCTAGACTTGCGGCTTGCTTGGCGGCTGGAGCAGAGATAGAACCCAGTATAGAAATGCTAATACGTGGAATGCACCACATTACTAAAAAATAAGTTGACATCTCAACTTAATGTCAACGTTTTATTTCAAAGCATTTTAACATTTTTGCATGTGGTTTCAAATCGACGTGATGATGATTATGTTCCTTTGTAAATCAATGTAAGATTGCATTATTAGCAATGACAATGTATTAAATTTGCTTTGCCGCCTTCATCACACAGATAATAGTTTAGGCCTGCTGTAACTTTCCACACAATGTGGCAGTGGTTAGCACCGCTGCTTTTCACACTAGAGGTCGGGGTTCGCTTCCCGTGCTCGGCCCAGAACCTCCAGGGTTTGAATTTTGAATCCTGTGTCTGTAGGGCAGTGTCATCTCACCATCCTCCTACGTGTGGTGGGCAGTTGTACGATGGTACGGTAAAGATGCAATTTTTTTCTGCTGAAAAATGTCGTTGAATTAATTGAAATGTGGTTTGAATGCCAATATTGTTTTGTGAGGTTGAGATGCTTTTGCAGCTTGAATTGATATTACACAAGTTGCAGGCTGTAAATATTTGTTAATTTAATTTCAAGGGACTTTTTATTATGTTGCACTTTATCAACAGCTAATTCTAATAATTTGTTCACACTATGTGTAGACGTAAATTGTATAAAAAGGCTTAAATGCAAAAATAGCCAAACTGTTAATAATGATAACAGTATCCTGTAAAAGTTTGTTTCAATAAATACAAACAATATTATGTGCATCAAATGTGCTTTTCCTAGGACCCTGCAAAATTCATTCGTAGGCCTATTTAGGTATTATATATATATATTCATTATAGAACCCTATGCCATTCCTGCATTCACTGAAGAATAATTAACGATGTTCTTCTCACCAAATTAAGTATATTTTACATATCTATAGGGCCTTGATTTGATTTATTCAGCACACCATACATGAAACATAACATACATGCAGATCATTATAATTCTATTAAAATAATAAAAAAAACGGCAGCCACCATGCCTGGTCACCAGGGATAATACACACTGGAAAGTTTCATGGTGAGGTATACTTATTTCCACAGCGGTCCCCATAAACATGATAAACAGTGATCCAAGATGGAGAGAGGAAAGTATGTAAGAGCACAGCTAAAGAGGCTTAGCCTACTACTAAAAAAATACATAAAATGCTGAAAAAAATTAACATTCACAGACGATTTAAATGTACCATATTTAGGTTAAACCATGAGAATATATGTGAAACCTGAATCGCACAAAAAATATCATGTTAGCCGGGCTTACATTCTAAATTATATAAATTAACTCAAAGCTAGCCATAAATCAAGA
This sequence comes from Flabesymbios commensalis, assembly GCA_964017125.1. Lineage (NCBI taxonomy): Eukaryota > Metazoa > Annelida > Polychaeta > Terebellida > Flabelligeridae > Flabesymbios > Flabesymbios commensalis. The sequence continues at coordinate 57,478,987 of OZ024914.1, read as the reverse complement.
TGTCATTTTCCCTTCTGTCCATTTCCATGCAAATATGATCTCTCAACCCACGCTTAAAGGTTGTATCATTAGGAGCTGATTTAAGGTGGGCTGGAAGAGCATTCCACATTCTGCTGGCCGAAAAGAGAAATGTTTTGGCTCCAGATGCTTTCACATGTGGTAAGACAAGGGACTGCACACTATCTCTGGTAGAGATGGAATGCCGCTCACTAACCATGGTAAATTTGTTTTAAGATACTTAGGCACCGACCCATGTACAACACTGTATACTTTACAAAGATTAATTTGATTGGCACGCTCCGAGACAGGAATCCAATTGAGCTCTTTAATATTTATTTTATCGGAGATACAGGCCTACGCCAAATTCGCGACATTAAAAGTGGGCTGATATCTACAGTATCTACTGATCTAGGGCGATTTGATTTGATTAGGAGGGCGTCTATGTATAGACATTTCATCAAGTGGTCAAAAGCCTGAAGATGTTGAATTGATTTTATAGAACGAGAGATGGCTTAAACCCTTTCAGCGCGGGGATTGTCAGAATCTGACATCTGTAAACGTCAGATTCTGGCGTCTAAAGACGGTCCCCGCACTGAAAGAAGTAAAATTTATAATTGCCGTAGACCCATAACATAGGTATTCAAATGAAGCGATAAGCGCTAACTAAGATATTTTTGATAATTTCAGATTTAAAACAAACGTTTGGTCTCCATGGTTTATACAAAAATATGTCAGCTTTGTGAGGGTTAACGATTCTCATGATTGTGTTTTTTTACCTTAAAAACAAAACAAATAGTCGATAAGACTAAAATATCTTCCACTACCAAATACAAATTTTGCGAGATAAAGATCTCAACTTGTTACGAATCAGGCTATCTGATCGTTCCCCCTCCCTCCCCCGAATCATTTCGGACCGGAACACACAATTTCGCACAATTCCAGTAAGACCGCAATAGAAGGTAATAGTTCTCAGCTCTGCTCTGCAAAACTGAAAGGCAGTGTCTGCTTACTTGTAAAGTGAGCAGGTACATGTACTGCCTTTGGCAAATGGATCGAAAAGCAAACGTCGTGTGCACCAAATATAAGACTGGGTCACCAAAAAAATCGCAAATACACAAGTGTCGTATACGAGTCTCAAATTAACCATACATTTGCTTGCTATTGCTGAGGTTTAAAGGAAGTACGTCGTCACGACTGCGCCGGTCACAATATTGCTATTTTACGGGCTCCGTAATTTACTAAGTAAACACTGGGAGGGAAATCTGAAGTCACGTGACTATGACGACACCAAGCTTTGAATCCAGGAAAAAAAATGGCCGACATTGGAGGCAAAATGAACAGATTTCGAATTAAGCCATGTTTATCTGCGAGTGAGCGTAAAAGAAGAAGAAAAGTATATGTAAATAGGCGAGTACGTCGTCAGGTTTAGATCGGTACCGCTATAGACCGCTGGAATGACACGAAAAAGACACTTGGACCTTGGTCAATTGACAGAGCGTCGCAGTGCATTTGAATGATGTTGATTGTTGTGATTTGGTTCGACGACGTCGACGACGATAATCTGTCACATCATTCTTGACAGTATGCTACGATAGAAGGTAAGTTAACGACAATGAATACAACTTTTGACTATTTTGTTTCGAAAGAATCTAGATTCTACTTCTAGGTCTAACGGTAACAATAAACATGTCTTTATTTTCAACAAAATAGGCCTGAAAACGGGCTAAACTCAGACTGTGGCCGGGCGATAATAAAAGTTTCTGTCAGTGTCATTCATGCAGGGGACATCGGCGCTAGACCCTATTGTGAGAAATGGGCTTATTGAGTAACATTAGCCTAAGATCAGATCAATAGAAACTCTTTTCCCTGGAACTAGGCCTAGCCTTTTTTTTAATTTGCTCGAGGTCTCTGATTTTTTTTCATTTCTCCCCAACATCATTGAAAATTTTGTGAAATTTTGTTGTGTAATTATTGAAGTTGAACCCTCTCACATGTAGTAAAACGGCAAAATGACAGTTCTTATTTCACCATCACCATGGAACAAGTATTACATAAGGCCTACATGATGCAAAATATTCTAACTTAGAAAATATACAACAAAATTCCAGGCTTTCAGATTTGAAAATTGCTGGCAAGTGAAAGAAAGCTCACCTCAAAGTGGTGAGGCGTGATCACTCTTACCATATAATGATATAGAGGGACATGCCCACGCTAAAATCATAAAAAAATCTGTGATTTTATTTTGGCTTCTTATTATCTGATTATGACCATATGATGTAAACATGGTAAACATGTCCATAGACTAGAGCTGCAAATTTTTCAAAATTTTTGTGCTGTGCATTTAACAGTTAGGCTAGATATAGAGACAATTTCCTGATTTCTAATTTTTGAGAACCATGTACGTCAAAAATAGGAAATACAGGAATTTCGTCTCTATATCTAGCCTAACTAGAGTAGGGTCTACAGTACAGGGCCAGGCTATGCGCATACAGCCTGTTTCACCAGATCCTGAGAGTAGTCTTTTTTTCAATTTGCTTGATCCCTGACTACTTTACTTTTGAAAAAAATTCTGATTATTTTTTCATCTTCCTCCAACATCCCTGAAAATGTGGTGGAATTTTGTTGTGTAGGCCTAAATTATCGAAGTCAGAGTCGAACATCTGACCATTGGCATTTGCTAATTTGGTCGCCGCATGTAATAAAATTTCACAATGACAGCTAACACCATTAGGCCTACTGTGAAACTAGAATTATTTTAGGCCTACATGCCAAATTGTCTAACACAGTGGCGGATCTAAGTGGAGGGAGTTCTTATTTGAGGGTTATTTCTTATAAACTAGTGACAAACAGTGCCTGATATTCATTAGATTTAGTTGCTGCTTGGAGAAAGCCATTGAAATTCAAAAATTCCCCCCATGACATGTTCCTTGGTCAAGTTTTAATCAAGACCCCTCCCACATCAATGAAAAGCAAGATCAACCCCTGTAATTTAAAAATACACAACAAAAGTACACACAATTTTTAGCGATGCTGGGGGGAAGAATAAAATATGTTCCAAGAAAATTTCACCCTAAAGTTTTGAATAGCAACTGAGAAAATTGACTGTAGGCCTACATAGACTAGATACAACCTAGCAGTAGGCCCATGGCTATAGATCCCACTGTTATTTCAAATTTTCAGGCTTCCCTCTGACATAAATGTTTCAGTTGGCACTTGGGGTCCAAAAGGAGGAAAAAAATGTTTAATTTTTTTGTGCTGAAAACATTGGCCTATTTTAACTGAAATGACAGCATAATATTGGATGTAGGTCTACATGTATTTTTCTTTGCCAACCCCCTTTGTGCTAAGTGAGGGGGAGGGGAGCTCCTGATTCTTCCCTCCCCCCCCCCCCACCTTTTGTTGGAAACCCAGAAGTTAAACCATTTTGCAAGATATTTACATAAATATACTACACCGAGTTTCCTCCAGGAATGTTTGGGTGGGGGTTCCAGAAGGAGTGTGGGGGTCTGGGTGTTCATCCCTGAAAAAATAGGGTTTTAAATTATCATGCTTAAATTGTATATGTGCACAAATGTGGCCTAGCTAAAATCCCATTTTTTTTTTTTTTTAGTATCGTAAACGGGGGCTATTTCGCCACCCCCTACGAAAATTGATGAAACCCTCTGGTTTTCAATAAATAAGTTAATAAAAATAACTATTATCCTAGGTTAGACTATATTGTAGGGAACATTTTTATGTCTATTCACAAAATTTTGTTTTTTAGAAACTGGACATATTTGAACTCTGGAATGTTATTTATCCATTATATTAACGTATATATTTTTATTTTGTGATAATTGAAGGGTCCTTATCACATGAAAAGAATTTATTGGTGAAATTCAAATATTGAGCCTTTTCGAGCACTTCAAAGTAACCGGGGCTATTTTGCCACCCCATACCGGGGCTATTTTGCCACCCTTTAAAAATGGACCCCAGAGCCTCGTTTATATGATATGAAAACAGACTTGGCCACTAGACTCACTGACCCCTAAAAACTATATAAATATTTATATACTAGGTTTGAGGCACTCATTTTAAAAATTAAAGGAAATTCATGAAAAATAATGACTTTTCACCTAATATTTCATGTTTATGTCTGTATGGTACATTTACTTAATTTATGTTATATATTAAATGGATTGATAAAAATGCCTACTGACTGTTCAGTTGATCATGTTGATTTGATTTTCATTCGATTAGCTGCTCAATTATATTATTTTGAATTAAAAAATATTTACATGGCAAAATATTTTTATTTGGCTTGTGACAAATGGTTTTAATTCTCAAAATTAGCTATAGTGGCAAAATAGCCCCGGTTGCCGGGGCTATTTTGCCATCATACATCATACATTTTTTTTAAAAGTCCTAAATACAAACTATGCTAAGTATGTAAATACCTTACACAATCACCCTTATTTATGACACTTTATATTCCTTCTTCAAAAAGTAGCTTCGATTAATACAATGATATCAAATATGTAAATAGGGTGGCAAAATAGCCCCGGTTTACGGTATTATAAGCCTGACAACCCTAAAAATTTAACACAATTAGATAAAAATCCAGTCTGTCCAGTCTGTCTGCCTACATGTGTATTCATGAGCAAAGGTTCATTGTAACTGTGAGCTACATCCACTATCACTGCAGTATCTGAAAGTGAACTACATACAGGCCAATATAAAAAAATTGAATGACATATAAATAATATAATGTAATTCTGATTGATATTTAAAGTGAATCCTTGTGAGTCCACAGCCATAAAGTTTTCAGTCAGTTTAACCTTTGAAGCGCTGGAATCAGCTTCAGACGTCAGATTCTAAAGTCTAGATTTGATCCCAGCACTGTGATCTTGAGTAAAAAAATTATTTGATCTGCACTGTAAAGGTAAAAATATTTATAATGGCTGTAGACTCTTAACATATATCAAATGAAGCTGGAAGAGCTAACTAAAACATTTTTGATGATTTTAAATTGAAAAAACCCTTTGGTCCCCATGGCTTAAACAACAGTATTTAGGCGCGTTAAGGGTTGACTAACTCAAATGTACTGAAAATAATATACTGTACAGTGTACATGTATGTATATACATGTACTGATAAATAGGTAGTTGAATATTGATCATATTGATGCTTGCTTATTCGCATTATACTCATATTTCATGTATTTGGAGATGTTCAATTTTCATGAATATAAATCTATGAAAATATTCTTAATTATTTTAAGATGACAATGTAATTAAATAATTTAGCAGGGCAAGTGTTAAATAACTGACATTGTTTGTTTATTGTTTGTGGAATTGTATATTCCAGTTATGAAATATTAATAAGCTTCTTTCTTTGTCATTTATTTTTTTATCAAGCGCTATATTTTTTTTCTTTTTTGTATTGCTGTTACAAATTATGACATTTTCCTTTTTCCAGTGTACTAAAGACATCTTCAGGAACAATGTAGGAAATATAGCCTGAAAATGTATTTCATAGTTCCTGAAACCACCTATTAGGCTTCTGAAACAGGGAGAGAAATTGAACTTACAAATTGGATGTAGACTATCCGGTGAGTAGGCCTAAATGTAGTGCAGTTATTTCTTGTTATTTGTACTGGCAGCTGACAATTTCTCAGACAAAACATAGCTGAAGTCTGATTATTTTATTTTTAACTAAATAAATTTTAACAAAAATCTTTAAAATGAACTGATGAATGCTATATTGCTAATTTGTTTTCCACAATATCAATGCAGGGTTCCCACTCACCTGGAAAACCTGGAAAAAAATTCCATGCATGGGAAAATCATGGAATTTTAAAAAAGGACATTTTCATGGAATTTTGCTTCAGTTATCCTCATTTTTTTTAATATCAGAATAAATTTTGCAGAATTTATTCTTTGCACAAGTGTTCCTTTCTAATAGCCTGATATTTGACTACTGGTGGTTGCATATATATGTGCCCAAATCTATTGACGTACAAAAACAATTTAGGCAAATGAAAACAATTTAGGTAAATTACACATGCAGCCAAAACGGAAGTGCATGAGCACTATTTTATTTCCTGGAAAAATAACCTGGTATCCCTGAATAATCATGGAAAAATCATGGAATTTTGTTTTCAGTTTTGAGTGGGAACCCTGTCAATGTAATGATTTTGATTGTGCACATGGCTACATTGCTAAAATAATGTAATTATTTTTGATAATTATGGTAATTAAATAATACTTTCAACTGATCACTGCATTGCTGCATCTTCTTCTAGGATTGCCATGCCACCACTGAAGTACAATTATGTCTTATAATTTAGTCAGCTCTACTTTCATACTTTTGTTAATTATAAATATCAGTCCTGGAGATGCCAAAAAATATCAAATGTAAAATACCCAGTCATCTCCTATGTATTTATGTCATCATGGTTTTCAAATTTTATTAATTTTCCCTTTAGTGCCTCCTGTACACATGTGTACATTTGTTTCTCCTATTTAAGACATTAGTGGGGTTTTTTTCTGAAAATTAATAACCAGTGCTGCACAAACCACACTATAAATGTTTTTAAAGAATATAACCTACTTTACTGATCCTTAGGGGTGAGTACTATTATACCATCACCAAGGACATGTAGTAGGCCTACGTGATCCATCCATGCGTTAAGTTTTGTGCAAATAACAGATTGAACATTCTTCTCACTTACTCAAAATCAAATGAATTTTAAATTGTATTGTTCAAAATAGCAGGCCTATTTTAGCTGAAATGGAAACATAAAAAAATATATATCACAGTCAATAATGGCCACAAGTCCCTGATTTTGTTCAGTTGACATTTTTTCTCAGGGCATATATCACTTCTGAAACCGCACATTTTGTTTTATAGTAATGGTCTACCTACATGTATCTAGCAAGGTTTTCCAGATTTTATGCATACTACCATGACTACAGTTAGTAATGACCGCAAGTTGGTCATTTTGCATTTGATTGAGTTTAAATTTCTCAGAACATTCTCATATATGCATTCCTGAAACCACACAGTTTGTTTTAAAACAAAAATTAGTAGTAAATACAGTAATGTATGTATATAAATACATGTATGTATGCATGTAGATGCGGTAAATGGTCTAGCTATCTGGCACAGTCATCCAGATACATGTATCAACAACATTGAAAAAATTAGGCTATTTTGGTGGATAGATGTAGATAAAAAAGTAGGTCAAAAGGCCTAGGGTGATATGAAGAAAATCAGCAGCAGGATGGAGATGAGAGAGAGGGAATGAAGGACAAAGAGAGAGAAGGAGAAAACAAAGTAGAAGAAGAATAAGTACAAAAAAAATATATAAAAAATAAGGATAGGATAATTATAGGAAGAGGATGAAAGGAGAATTGAAGGAGGATGAAGAGGAGGATCATGAAAGAATGAAGAGGGAAAGAAAAATAGAAATATGAAGAAAAAGATAAGGAGGAGAAGGCGGGACATTGAAAACAAAGAAAAAAAATAAGGGGAATGAATGAGGAGGAGGAAGAAGTGGAGACTGAAGAACAGAAAAAATTGAAAGAAGAGAATGAAGGAGAAAGAAAAGAGGAAGACTAGATGGAGATGAGAAAAAAGAAGAGGAGTATACTGTGATGCTAATGAAAGAAAGTAAATAGAAACAGGATGAATAAGGGAGGAGAAAGGGTAGGTAGAGGAAAAGGAGAATGAAGGAATGGGATAGAGAGATAAATGGAAAGAAAAGGGAGAGAAGGAGAAGATGGAAAACGAGAAGAAGAGAGAAGAAAGTAAAATATAGAAGGATCCATGATGAAGAAAAGCTGGAGGAATAGGGAGGAAAAGCAGAATGGAGGAGGAGGAGTAGAAGTAAGATGAAAGAGAAGGAATGAAGAAGAGGAAAAATGGAAGAGGATACATAGGAGGAATTGGAAGAGAAAGAACAGGAAGATGAAAGAATTAGAAAGAAAACTAAAAAGGACTGGGACTTGACCCGGAGTACCGAAATATCACTGCTCTTGTTGCCGAGCAGATTCATTATAAACATGCACCTTTTTCAATTGATATGTTTTAATTTCGCTAATGTATTGTTAGTGAGTCTTTCATTTTCAGTGTATTCTTTTTAAATTTGTGTTTTGTGATTATTAAAGCGGCTTATCATAAGCCTTTTGCAGGTCTCCTTTGTATTTTTATAATTATTTGCATGTATGTATGTTTCAAGCATAAATAAACAAACTGAATTGAATTGAATTGAATTGAATATTACTATTATAAGTAAGCTCTGAAAATAATAAATTGGCTAATTAGCAAGATAGCAAAGATGGCTGCAGTGGAAGGTGGAGACTCTCATATTTGCCACGCAAATATAACATCCAGTGTCAAGGATTAAATAACAATATGATTATTCATCCTTTCTTCACAATTTTTTGTAAACATTCTCTTATTTGGCACCTTCTACAGTCACCAACATTCCTCAAATCTTCATATCTTTTTTCGAAACACTGGTTCAATACATTTGAAAATCGGCTAATTTTCATTTCAAAAATGGTTTAAAATTACATTTCCTTATATATAACAATGTAAACCCTGCCAGGGGAGGTGGGGGGGCGCTTTTTGTTTTTGTACGTGTGGCCGCACTCGTAATTTCTTACCCAGATAGATCTACAAAACCGCTTCTCGGATTCATACGGTGTTCCAGATACTGATAACTAAAATTATGTCCTAAGCTGCATCAATTTTTCAGGAAGTTTTAAAAAAATCTCCGGGTCATGTCGGCCATCTTTGCTCCTTTGTCGTCAAATTAGGACCTTGTCACCCTGATAACTTCAAAGCTGCTTATCCGATATACTCAATATTCAACATACTGCATAGTAGTAATAATTTCTAGAGTAAGTCAATTTTTCACAAAGTTTGGGGAAATATTTGGGTCATGGCGGCCATCTTTATTCTTTTTGACTCAAAATTTAGCACCTTGTCATGCCCTAAAGCTGCTAGCATCTGCCTCAAAATATATTACTTGATAATTACATGTACAAATTGATTATCTGGTAAGATTATAAATAATTTACAATTTTTATTTGAAAAGTTTGAGGGGGAGCCTTCTTGGGTGTTTACATGATAAATATGTACATCTAGTTTCTCTCTATATATATATAAATATAAAGAATTCACTGAGCAGTTAGTATGCCGAAGATCTGATTTTCACCAAAGTTTTCTTGAGCATTATATGATTTATTAAGTCTCCATCCACTATGTGGTGGAGACTTATTGTTTTAGTGCTGTCTATTGTTGTTATTATTATTATTATTATTATTATTCAACAATTTGGCGACGTAAACACTCTCCAGTCGCCAATATTTATCCGATCTTCGCAACTTTTTTTCTGACAACTCTCTGATGGATTATCCTGTTAAATTTCGAAAATTAGCTAATTTGCATATCCAAGATGGCCGCCATAGGCTAATTTGCATATCTGATATCGATGATCGACGTAAACGCTCTCCAGTCGCTAACGATCTTTGCGATTTTTTTCCTGAACACCCTCTGATTGATTATCCCGCCTGAGTTCGAAAATCAACTAATTTGCATATTCAACATGGCCGCCATGGGCTAATTTGCATATTCAAGATCAATGTAAACGCTCTCAAGTCGCCAATATTCATCCGATCTTCACAGTTTTTTTTCTGAACACCCTATGATCGATTATCCTGTTTTGGGTTTGAAAATCAGCTAATTTGCATATTCAACATGGCCGCCGTGGGCTAATTTGCATATCCAAGATCGACGTAAATGCTCTCCAGTCGCCAACATTCATCCGATCTTCGCGATTTTTTCCTGAACACCCTCTGATAGATTATTCTGTCTGAGTTCGAAAATCAGCTGTTTTGCATATCCAACATGGCCGCCATGGGCTAATTTGTATATTCAAGATCGATGTAAATGCTCTCAAGTCGCCAATGTTCATCAGATCTTCGCAATTTTTTTTCTGAACACCCTCTGATGGATTTCCCTGGTTGAGTTCGAAAATCAGCTAATTTGCATATACAAGATGGCCGCCATGGCACTTATGGTATATAGCCCCATCGTTACTGCATTGGCAATAAACTTTTAATTGTGGAAGGTGGAGACTTTCATATTTGCCATGCAAATGTAAGATCTAGTTACTACTGATTTGAAAATAGGCTAATTCGCATATCCAATATGGCCACCATGGCACTTCTAATATTGGCTATAAACTTTAAAATTGTAGAAGGTGGACATATTTGTCATGTATCTAATCATTATTATTCTTAAACAGTTCAACGACATAAACACTGTACAGTCCCCATTATTCATCTGATCTTCATATTTTTTTCTTTACTCTCTGATGGATCACCCTGGTTGGGTTTGAGTGGCTAATTTGGCTCTTTTTTATAACATGACATCTTACTAGCATAGACGCTGTGGACATGATAGACGTCAATATTTATAAAATCTTCAAAAAATGTTGTTGTCAATTTTTGGGGGGATTATCCTGGTGAGTTTGAAAAAATTGCTAATTTGCATATATATAACTTTATCACCATGATCACCTGGGCTCTTCCTTACAAATTGATGTAAATGCTACCAGATCTTGAATTTAAAAATAATTTAAAGCGCAAAGGGTTTACACACACGCTTGCAAATACTGGATTTGCATGGTCACACCATAGCCTCAAACTAGCAATTTATTATAAATTTTGTGACTATATTTTTCAAACTGATAGAAAGGGTTTAAAAATAAAAATAATGTTGGGTAACGCTGGAAATATATCTACGAACAGTTTGAAAATTTTAGGATGGACAAACTAATAATAAAAAATATTTATGGTCGGTTCATTAAAAATAATTTGATCTTCATGCTTACAGAATGCAACAGAGCAATAAGTGAGAAGTCTCTCCTGCTACCTCAGAAGGTTGCTAGAAATTGTGATTACACCTGAGATATACACCATTATGATATTCCAAGGAAAATGATGGATGAACTACCAATGTATAAGCCTGCTGAGCTGTCAGAAGATGATCGACGTAGACCAAATATCCCACACATTGTTATTCCACCAAGGAAAGAGATCAGAGAACCCATTTCATGATTTTGAGTAACGTTGGAAATATATCTACGAACAGTTTGAAAATATATCAATTGACCCGGAGTACCGAATTATCACTGCTTTTGTTAAGAAAGAAATATTCCATTTGTAATATTTTTTTGTTTTGTTTACTGTAGATCTGGTAATATTAGCGAGGTTTTATTTTTTAAGTTCATAAAAATATACGGGTCATATCTGAAAAATATCTGGGTCAGGGCTAGGAATTACAATTTTAGAGGAATGCCAACAGAGCACTCACTTGCTTATGTTTTTAATTGTCTGTCTGAAAATTTTTGTGGCCACCCGGAACTGTATTTACAAATAATTATAACAAACATTAATTCTACAAAATGGCATAGGAAACGGACGGTGAAGTGATGATAATAATCAATCAGCAACTAGTGTGTGCCCTAATTTTTAGCCCTATTCTTTAGCCCTCTCTCGGTGGCAGATAGCCTGTGTTGATTCAATTTTGCTCCAGATACCGATGTCGCATCACTAACAACTTGGCATCAAAAACAACGACTTTAGTGTCATGTTTTATGTTAACTCGCCGCCTTCTAATATGGCCACAACATCCATACCCTGACACTCACCCTGATATCTCCAGAACTTTTTTTTTCATTCACTCTGTATTTAACTTACTAAATACTAGTATAAATTCCTAGGCTGCATAAATTTTTTCAGAAAGTTCGGAAAAATATCTGGGTCATGGCTGCCTTCTCTAACTTTTTTTCATCAAATTCAGACCTTGTCACCCGGATTTCTATAAAATTGCGCTTCTTTAGTATCCCCAGCCCGTAGGGGAAGGAGGATTTTAGTCGCGCCAGGATTCCGTCGGGCGTTACGTTTTCTTGTGGCCGCAAAAACTACTGTTCGATTTTTTTTTTAAATTTTAACATGACATTCCAAGCAGCATGGGGATGTGCAAGTGATTTTTACCCCTCGGCACGCTGGGCCCTGAGGGGTATTGTCGTCCCTGCACGCGCCGTTTCCGCCGCCGCCCGCGGTTTTTTGGCTACTACACCAACATGATGCAACAGATTAAATTCATAATTGAATTATTCATACAAACATTCAAACCCTCCTGGCACCTGGCGATTATTATTTCTTTTTCGACTTATTTTTTTCTGAATCCTCTTGAAACCTGGTACCGGTATATAGGTTTTCAGGGTCTGCGAGTCTATTGGCATTGTCCTTTTTCATGTGCGATCCAAACTCTTGATATAGCGGCCATCCTGATTTTATCATTGATCTTCTATTATTGGCATAACATATATTGGAAGCGGTTGTGTCAGATTTGTGGACATTTCGAGTCAGTGCATCAGCAAAGTGTGTTTGAGTGTTTGCACAGTATTTTTTAAAGATGCTACTAAAATTCAAAATGGTCCAAAGGTCCAAAATTTTAAAGTGGAAATTATTCAAATTTTGCAATCACGTTCCCCACGGTATAGAGATGTGCAGGTGTTTTTTCAAGGTTTTACTGAAATTCAAAGTTCATGGATGAACTTCATAATTTTTTGTAGTCGCAAAAACGAAAAATTAAAGTTATAAATAATTCACATTTTACAATCACCATCTGGAAATGTGCAGGTGATTTTACCGAAATTTAAAATGGCAACCACAAGTGAACTTTTTAATATTTGTGACCGCAAAAACTGTTAGCCTAATTTATGGCGAGGGATGTTATAGGACTTCAGGCCTCTAGTTCACCCAGTGTTCAATATATATACATATATACTGGAGAACCCTAGGGAAAATATCCTGAGCATTGTAGCCATCTTTAATTGTTTTTAATTAAATTAAGACCCTGTCACCCCGATAACTAAAATTCTTACGCAATAAACTCAATAATCAACTTGTATGATACTAGGATCAATTCCTAGACTGCATCAATTTTTCATTAAGTTCATAAAAATATTCGGGTCATGGTGGCCATCTTTAATCTTATTTCATCAAACTTGGACCTTGTTACCGTGATAATTTCAATGCCAATTATGATATATAAATACCCAATATATGACATACCAGTTTTGAGATTTTTATAATACTGTAGGACCTAAAAATGTTTTTTTTTCAACCTAAAACGGGTTTTTCCGACTTCAAAAAAAAAGTAAATCCGTATTTTTTCCCATGACCCACTGGAATCTCTGCATACTGGATGGTAGTATTATTTCCTAGATTGCATAATGTTTTGGAAAAGATCAGATAAATTTCATGGTGGTCATCATGGGGGTCATCATTAATCTTCTTTCGTCAAATTATGACATTCTCACCCTGATTACTTCAAAGCTGCTTGTCTGAGATATAGCCGTATAGAAGTCTGCCATATAGGCTTTTGCTTGATACATGTAATATAACTTGGTATTCACATGTATAAATTAATTATATGCTGACATAAAAAAACTTATTGAAAACTTATATTTTAAAAGTGGCCTCTTTGATGTACTAGTTACGTTAACAGTTATTTCTTGTTATTTATAAAACAGGTGGATGTGTATCACTATTCACTATTTTCTTTTTTTTAGCTAAGTAGCTAGAAAAAAATATTCTACTTGTAATATTTTTTTGTTTTGTTTACTGTAGATCCGGCAATATTAGAGAGGTTTTATTTTTCGCGAGGAGGACAATTTAAGAATCTTGCGAAAATTAATGTTATACTAGCGCTACTATCATCTAAATTGATAATTTGCAAATTTTAGACTTCACGAAAAGTTCCAAAATCACGAATTCGCGAACATCTAAACGCGAAAATTACCAGATCTACAGTACATAAGATTTGTATTTATACATAAGCTTACATTTAATGGGGAGTCAAATATTTTTATGTTGTTTTTCAAATACATCTAAATTATTTTCATCGCTGAGTTTATTGTACCGGGTACTGGAAATGTTGCAAATAACACGCCTCTGAGCTAGGGACACCTGAGGATTTAGACGTGCTAGAAGACTCTCTTTTCATTTCAAATAACGCTGAAAATGATTGCCCCGAAGAAGTGACAAACTGTATATAGTATATAAAATATAGGCCTACAGGGCTATGAAAGAAAATAAAAAGAAGTTGTTTATATGATTTTACTTGTTTTGTTAATATTCATTTTGCAAAGCAGAGGGGTTGATAAATACCTGAGCCAATAAGATTTGGTGCCCCCCTCCCCTACTTACCTTAACTGTGACTGGTGGTGGTTATGCTCTAACTAGTTGTCTGCTAATGGTGGCAGATATTTTCCTTTGTGAATTGGTAGAGTAACCATAGTTTAAATGTTATCAAATGATATTTAGCAATTAGTTAATGTAGAGTAGATTTGATTTAAAATAAATAAATTTAATCATAGGAAAAAAAATATTTTTTGTAATTATGCATGTTTTCTTATACAGACAGAACTTGATAAATTAATTCAATTATATAAATAATTTGCTTGCTTGTTTAGACAGCCTAAATGTACACTCAGCCAAGATTATGTGGGCATACTAGGCCCTACTAGTTTTTAAAATTCGACATCCCTCCACTGTCTTGATAGCAAGCTACACGATGTTGTTTAGCTGTGGTGGAGGCCCGGGGTGGAGGGAAATGAAAAGGGGAGTATGGACTAATATAATTTCATAAACAAAGATAATATTTAAAATTCTCATGGAAGGGGGCATTCTTGGACCGATCAGCTGTTAAGTAGTGGAGTAGATTACAAACTAGAAAAAGTTGCTCGGAAACGAAAACAGCCTTCCGTTATCACTCGACCACTATTTTTTAATTGTTTACTAAAAAAAAAATTAATTGGCCGACTGGCGGCCATTTTGGATTTTTTAGTGTGAAATTTGTCATCCTTTGGTGAGAAATTACATTTTATTTTATATTCATGGTCCAGTCGTTTTGCATTTCTTTTGTTAAGTAAATATTACAAAATTCGAAATGGCCGCTGAACGGCCATTTTAAAATTGTTTGATCCCAAAAGTTAATTAGGTCATTGGCTGACATAGCTGAACATATTTTCCAAATTAAAGATCTGCTGGCAACCTTTTCCTGAAATGGGATAACGAACATTTCTTCGTTAGTGGCCATAGTAATTAAAGGGTTGATGATATGGGGATCAAAGTGTCACCAAAACAATTCCTAGTGGTATGTGATGGCTATGTGAAGTATGAGGAAGCAGAAGTTGATAGATTAGTAGCTATCTTGAAAACAAATAACTGCGGCGGCGGACCGTGTGGAATACAGTAAGCAGCCCTCCTAGAAATAAATTACATGAGGCCAACCAAGAATAAATTACAATTATGCCCCCCCCCCCATAAATTACATGAGGCCAACCAAAAATAAATTACAATTATGCCCCCCCCCCCCAGATTCACTGTTGTCAGAGCTTGTGCTGGTTAGTTCTCAAACAGGAATCTAGAAAAAATAATAATAAACCCACATTATGAGCTGACTGATTATCATCGTTAGAATCCCCTTCACATCCAGTCTGTATGCTTACATGCCTTATCCCTCGTGTTATATAGGCCTATACATAAAATCGGAACAAGACTTGGGGTTTGTTGTCGTGAAAACAGGGTCCGGGACATTTAGACTGGACATGGCCGATTACACGTGTTCTTACATGAACAGAAAAAGGTTTAGCTAGAAAATGGTTTCAAACCAGCCATTATCGGAATTATATAGATAAAAACGTGCAGTCCTGCTAGGACTATCGCCGGATCAAGGAGATGGCACAGTGGAACATACATGGCATACAGAATTAGTTTGTGATGGCAGGCCTAGCACATACACACCCCTCACATAGGCTTATACAGTGCTCCCTTTATGGTAGGTTGTTCAGGCTGGCAGGAATCGGTTACTATACCAACTGCACCCTCCTTACGTCAGGAGACTACAGTAGCATGTATGTAAACACCCCAAATTGACAGATGGAGTCTTGTACAAGTTCGTAGACTGTATTTGGTTAGGCATTCATTCATATTGAAATGTAGAAAGAGGCCTAGCTGGCATGTCACAGGCAATGCCTACCGGGCACAGACAATACCTAGCTGTTAGATCTATTTATTTTACATCAATTTGATAGTTTAAAATAACCGAAAAATGCCATTATTGCATTTGGTAATAGTAGTAGGCCTAGTAGGTTTATTATCTTTTAATAAAGCTAATATTATCTGGCTCATCTATTTCCGATTTAGTTATAGTATGTAAGACTAATAGGCTCAACCCCCGGGCTGAACCTAAGCTCCCACCTACAAAACGGTTAGGCCTACGGTATTACACCTGCAATTATCTGCTGTCCAATGTAAAGATGCTTTAATTCTTTTTTATCTGGTATAGCCTACATGACGCAACAGTTTACCATAATTGAATAAAAACATTCCACATTGACTGCATTACTTTTGTTGAGACCATTCTTGCTATGTCAATGTGATGTGTTCATGCCAACACGGGACATTGCCATTGTGCCCAGATTGGTTTGCTACCTTGAGTAGTCGTCAGGGAAAACTGAAGGAGAGCTGGGGGCGAGATCGGGGTGATTGTAGTGTGGTTGTCTAGCCTGATACTCAGGGATCTGATGTTTGTAGCTCTTGGTATCGTGTCTAGGTTTCAGAGCAATTGACACTTGTCGGAAGGCCCGGGCAGCCCGGCTATAAGGCTAGCTAACTAAACAAACAAACATTGGGGCTGTCTAGCTGACTGATTCCCTTCATTCATTTTGTGGCTTCCCTAGATCTAAAAATAGATAGTCAACAACACAAAATAAAACAATAACAACAACCTATTGTTGACAAAACGCTTGCGCATGCCGGAATGAGACGACTTAGAACCTTTAAAGGGGTCGTAAGACGGCCACCATTCATCTCCAGGAGAGGGGGGGGGGTAGAGTTTTTGTCGCGAACAAATGATTTATTTCGACCATGTTTATATCGAACAGTTCTTCTAGTAAATTATTTATTCCACACAGAGTCTGCCCAAAATCCCCTCTAAACAAACGTGGCAACTTGGAATTGTATTCTAAATTACAGTAATTACGTTTAGATGTGAAAAATATTTTTCAGAAAATAACCAAAAATAATTAATGTCGGTAAAGGTGGAAGATTAATATTGAAAATATAGAGATGTATTATACATTCACAAAGAATGAAGGTGATAAAACCACACACACACATTGAACAAAAATGAATGTCGACCTTTATCATCATTCACTACCATCGTTATTATTCGTGTTGTCCTGGTTTGTTAGTGATCACAACCCTGTATATGTCACAGCTAAAAAATCAAATGATATAAGCCATTGTGAAGATAGGGCAACTAATCATAAAACTATTACTTATCGTAAATATAATGACCTGGATATACACTCCATGGGAATAAATATGATAGAAAAACTAAGCTACATTGCATCTAATAATAATTCGGATGTTGAACAAAGAACTAATTACTGGACATCAGAAATAGCGTCGATCCTTGACCGATACTGTCTAAAAATTAAAAAAAGAATTAAACGAGACTTTCAACCAGTATGGTTAAACACTGAAATTCGAAAACTCATAAAACAAAGGGATTTGTGTAAGTCGAGAAAATTGTAAGATGCTTACAAGAAATTGAGAAATGAATGTAAAAATAAAATAAAAGAAGCAAAGACAAATTATTACATAAATTTAATAGAGACAAATAAGAATGACCCCAAAATCTTAACAAAAATATTTCAAGATCTAGGATCGAAAAATAATCGCCATAAATCTATACAAAAATTAAAAATTTGATGAAAAAATAATCGAATGTAAAAAAAACATAAGCAATGTTTTTCATCAACATTTTACTTCATTTATAGATACACTTAATACTAATAATATTGCTCTTACAGACTGTGAAAAGTTATCAAATATTGTAGACAAAAACAGCTCACCGGGGAATTTTTATAAAATTCTATATGTTTCTCATGGTTTTGTATACAAATACCTCTGCTAAATAAAAACTTCTAAAGCTACTAGCTTTGGTGAAATTAGTGCAAGATTTTTTAAGTTGTTTGCTCCGTATATTACCGACAGCATAGTTAAACTTTGTAATTTAAGTATAAGAGAAGATAGATTTCCTAATACTTGGAAAACAGCTAGAGTTAACCCTTTGCATAAAAAAGGGTCTACTGACGACATAAATAACTATAGACCAATATCCATTTTGCCGGTTGTTTTAAAGATTCTAGAAAAACACGTCTCTTCTACATTTTATACATTTCTAAATGAAAACAATTTATTAAATCCCAAACAGTCAGGTTTTCGTACACAACACTCTTGCCAAACAGCACTAACGCTTATGACTGAAGAATGGCTTAATGCTATGCATAAAGGTGAACTAACAGGTGTTTTAATGATAGATTTATGCAAAGCTTTTGATTCAGTAGATCATTCCCTTTTGCTCCGCAAACTAAAAATTTATCGATGCAGCGAAAATGCTCTCACTTGGTTCATATCTTATTTATCTGAACGTACTCAAAGAGTTGACATAAATGGGCAAATATCAAATCCTTTAGAAAACAAATGCGGCGTTCCACAAGGTTCAATTCTTGGGCCATTATTTTTCATAGTTTTCATAAATGACATGTATCTGTACCCAGATTTGGAGGACATATCTTTTTTTGCTGATGATGCTACAGCACATCACAGTAGTAAATGTACACAAATTACCACACAAAAACTTCAAAATGTAGCTACATCTGCAAACAAGTGGTGTGAAGATAATAAAATGCAATTGAGTATTATCAAAACCAAAGTAGCATTAGTTGGTTCAAAACAAAGAATAAATAGAATAACTGATTCTGATAAACAAATTAAAATAATTATTAATGATATCCCAATTGAACAAGTCTCTCATAGCAAATTACTTGGTATTCACATTGATGAATCGTTGACATGGAATTTACAGGTAACAAAAGTAAAAAAGACAGTGGCTTATAAATTATTTCTTCTCAAACGTATACGACCCTTCTTGCCAACCGAAAGTAGAATTATGTTTTTAACTACTATGTAAAACCGTATTTGGAGTACTGTTGTAGTATATGGAGAAGCACATCCCAAGAAAACATAAATATAGTTGTAAAACTTCAAAAAAGAGCTGCTCGATTGATCCTCGATGCTGACTATTCAATTCGAAGTAAATTATTATTCATCGAGTTAAAATGGGTTCCCTTTCCAGAAATCGTTAAATTTCACCAGCTTAGTCTACTTTTTAAATGTATTAATACTATTGTTCCCACTTACTTACACAATATGTTTCTCCCCAAATCCAATGATCATACATATTTGTTGAGATCTTCTGGGACTGGCCAATTAGATGTACCAAGACAACACACCAGAAGTTTATCGCTTATTGGTCCTAAATTGTGGAACAATTTAAATAAAGAAATACGGAACTGTACCACCTTATTTAGTTTTCAATCTAAGCTTAAGCATTTTTTGTTATGTACTACTGGATGAACATTATGTCAACAGCTATAATATTTAGGTATGTCTCCATCATAAGAATTGTCACATTTTCAACATGTTTATAACATTCTAGCTTTTAAGTTTTAATTGTCATTGTTCTGTAATTATGTTATGTTCATATTCATGTATGTATCAATTACTATGTCTACATTGTGTATATCTGATTTTTTTCAGAGGGCCCCATGGCAGATGAGCGAAAGCTCAATGGGTCACCCTCTATAAATAAAGAATATTATTATTCCTAACTGCATGAATCACTTACATATTTTACCGATATGCATTTTAGAAATGTCATGTGTTCTGAAAAATATTCTACATGTAAAACTGATTTGATAATGCTAGTATGTCGTAATTACTTCTAACACACAGGTTAACCCAGTAGACAAGTAATAATAAACTAATAAATTTCCGTTGCAGTGCATATGATATGTTAAACCATCGTCCAATTATTAGTTAAGTGACATATAAATCTCATAAAAATCGAACTAAAAACAAGGTAGGTTGAGATCAGCCGAACTAAAAACAACCAAAAGCTTAATCAATACTTTTGTCCATAAAGAAAACAAACATCACACAAAGGAGATAAGCTTTTATTGATATTGTTTTTACATTAAAAACAACTGGACCCTACAAGATACTTCATAGTTTAGTTCTGATTGGCAGTGAAAAATATGCACTATTATAAATATAATGTTTTGCTTGATATTTTTAGAAACAATAATTGTATCTCGAATCTAAAAAAAAAAAGATATATATGACAAATACATTTCACAATTTCAAACAATTGAAAGTATACTTTTTACTCGCCTATAAATTCTATATTGAAAGAACACACATGACAATTCTGTTAATTTCACTTTGAATACCATAAACACTGATTAGCAAATACACTTATGTTCAGACAGCAATGGATGGCTTATCAGTGCACAGTTACCAACATATTTGATAAAAAATTCTAGCATACAACTTTGTGACTCTCACCCAATTTTGATGAAAGTCAGAGAAGAGATCACCAGCTCTGTGCAAAGTGACAACTTTATATGTAAAACCATGCTATGAATGCACTGCACTGTGACAGAATAATGTGAACTTAACATTATAGATGGTCAAAATGTACAAAATCTTGCATCTTCAGTATCCGGGAACAGCACAAGTCTTGTCTCACTAAATCTTGTCAGTGAGTGAAAATTTCCTTTTGTTCTTTTATCTGGTTCTTTGGATCTATCAATTAGGAGGAGGTGGTGGAGGAGGAGGTACAGGGGGTGGTGGGCCACGCGGAGGTGCTCCTGATGGTCCACCGGGTGGAGGAGGGACTGGAGGAGGCGGTGCCATACCCGGTGGACCCGGAGGAGGGGGTATATTACCCATGGGCGGCATTCCCCCGGGTGGCATGGGAGGCATCCGCGGTGGTGGAGGCATTGGCCTAGGAGGTCCCATGCCGTCAGGCGGCATAGGTCTAGGGGGTCCCATACCATCTGGTGGCATAGGTCTTGGTGGACCCATACCATCTGGTGGCATTGGTCTGGGTGGACCCATACCGTCTGGCGGCATTGGTCGAGGAGGTCCCATACCATCTGGAGGCATTGGTCTAGGTGGTCCCATGCCATCTTGCCCCATACCTCGTGGTGGTCCCATACCATCTGGCATATTCCGTGGCGGTCCCATGTCACGTGGCGGTCCCATGTCACGCGGAGGTCCCATGTCACGTGGCGGTCCCATGTCTCGTGGAGGTCCCATGTTATCATGTGGATGGTTCATTCTTGGAGGTCCCATGCCATCATTATGGGGCATGCCTCTGGGAGGTCCCATGCCATCATGCATGCCACGAGGAGGTCCCATGCCATCTGGCCCCATGCCTCGTGGTGGACCCATTCCATCATGGTGCATATCACGGCTATGTCCATCCGGTCCCATACCTGGTGGTGGTCGCATACCTTCTGGCATTCCTGGGGGAGGTGCCATGCCATCATGGTCATCATGTGGAGGTCCCATCCCATCACGTGGTGGCCCCATACCATCAGGAGGCATGTGCCGAGGTGGACCCATCCCATCAGGAGGTCCAGGCATACGGCCCATAGGGGGCGCTGGCATCGGGGGTGGAGGGCCAGATGGCGGTGGCGGCATACGTGGGGGCGGGGGAAGATTCTGAGGAGGAGGCGGGGGAATGGGTGGCTTAGCAGATGGAGCCTGTGGTGGCATTGGCATAATCTTGGCATCATGTTTAAATGCGAATTGCAGGAAGAACTACAACAAAAATGATACAATAAATTAACAAAATAACAAATAAAAGTGTAAGCTTCTTCAAATATGAAAATAAAATTTTAAATTATATCTCATTCATATTCCACTTAAAATGACACTAACAAAGGGATCTAAAGATGATCTTTCGTAATTTTATACATAAATAAACATTTTACATTTTTTTACACAATTTAAGTACATCTTGGAAGTACAAATGAGGGTAGCTGCGCATTAAAATCAATAAACATATCATATTAGAAAATGCTGAATATCTAGAGCTTATATTTCAACTTGATTTAATTACATTAATTGCAGAAGATTACTTTACAGTAATTATTGCAAGTGTGCTACTTTGGTTTAGCACTACAAACAAATATGTGAAAATATTAGTGCGTTAGAATATATTTAATGAAGACAAAAGTGAGAATAAATTGTATATTTGATCCACTAAACATTAACCGCATGGTGGCGTTTCATTTTAACCTCCCCAGCGCATTTATTTTTTTAATTTTCAACCACTTGAAGTTGTGTCTTGCTGCTGCAACCAAAACTTCCAAGTGGGTGAAAATTACTCATACTTGATTAATTTGAGACCAAACATTTGCAAATCTTGATGTTTAAACACACACTTCATTCCCAATAAGTGATTTGATGGTCTAATGACACAGATTTAAAACAACTATAATCATGATAGGCAGTGAAAGGGTTTGAGTGATACCTACTATAAAACACGTCCCACAGCAGACACAACTCATTGGGCCTAGTTAATCCTTCCACCGCTAGTCATGACTATAGTTGTTTTTCATCAATTTTATTAGTCAATCACTGATACTGGGGATGAAATGGGTGTTAGAGATCAAAATTTGCATAAGTTTGGTCTCAAATTAAACAAATTGGTGTAATTTTGACCCACTTGAAGTTGTGGGTGGCGGTAGCGAGACACAATTTCAAGTGGGAGAAAATTTAAATAAGATAACATAACCATTTAACCGCCATATTATTCAATCTGAATTTTCACCCACTTGAAGTTGTGTCACGCTGACGCGATCCACAACTTCAAACTATTAAGATTTGACAAAATGGAGGTCAACTGTTTTCAAATATTGCTGATTGATGTCACATTTTATCTTTAACATGTTTAAAAGGTGGTACTTAATGTGCTAAGAAAAAATAAAACCCCAAATATATGCGGCACCGGCGGTTAAAGGGTTAACCAGGGCTGGCCAAAAATTGCATTGATTGGCGCTCCACATGAATTAATATGGGTACCAAACAAAGACTGTGTGCAGCCTATGAGGACTTGGATCACTTTGCATTCATACAATCCTGTTATGTAGCCTGTCTATATGTATGTGGACGACTTCTGGAGTCATTTCTTGTCGCGCAATAAAACCCCCTGGTGCGTTTTTACCTTGTCTGTCGCTCTGATGCGCTACATAGTGACAATTGGCCAGCCCTGTTGAAGTGGTGAAATATTTTTGAATAAACCATGGAAACCAAAGGTTTTTTTTCAATTTGAAATCATCATAAGTGTCTTAGTTAGCTTTTTCCGCTTCATTTGAATAACTATGTTATGGGTCTATGGCCATTATAAATATCTTTACTCTCACAGTGTTGGATCGATTTTAGACATCATAATCTGTCAGATTATGACGTCTAAAGTCGATCCCCGCGCTGTAAGAGTTAATCCACCAGAAGCTGTATGGCTTATCTTTGCTTTGCATATTGAAAGCTACAAAACTTGAGGGCACTGGAGAAGCATTTTGATTGGCCAGTTAATTATACATACTAACCTGTTTTGTCTCCCGATTCCAGTGAGTCCAGAACCTCTTGGCATCTTTGTCAACTTCTCTGCTTGGAACCTAAAAACACAGTCAAATATTGTTCCTAAATTTCCAAAAATTAAAAAAACTGCCTGTGTCTGCGATAAAATGTGCGAGTGGCCGTCAACTGTAAAATTATTAACTTTAACAATAAAAACCTCCCGAGACGCCAATTTCCAGACAATAAAAAAATAATTCCCAAGTGTATTGTCACTGGGATTTTTTCGACCTTTGACACCAGGTGCTGCACTCGTTCATTAAAAAAGATATAGCAGACTGCCTCACAACCTAATGATCACTGTGCTCAATCAGTTGATCACTATGATCGGGGGTCCATTTAGTTTTCGAAAAGCAGTACATACTTGCACTCATATTAAAATATAAAATAATTTTAAAACACCTCTAAAACATGAAATTGCACCTGTTTATGGACAAGGATACAGTATATGTGCTTAGATGGACAATTAAATAAACTTTTTTACAGAAAAGTGTGCCATTAATGATTGAATAGGATTAGCTGTTTCCCAGATTTTCATGCTAAAAAGTGCCTGATTTTTGTGATCATTGCGAACCCCTTTCAATCTTTGATGAAGCAGTGATTTGGTGCAAATTTCCAAGCTGGTAATCATGCCTAAAGCACTTTTTACCCTGAAATGGTATGTCATGGGATTGAGAAACAACTTCAAGTAAAATTAAGGTTAATACTACTACCGGTACTTGAAGTAAAGCCCATTGTAAATACAAATTCAATTTATATCCATAATAGAAGTTTTGGGTAAATGATTCTGAAATTTGTGTTACATGCTTGCACATCTTGTATATTCTCGAACATTATTGACATTTTCTCAAGATAAACCACAAATATAATGGTGTGTAACATAATAAGTGTGAGACACAAACTTCAGTATGTAACCTTTCAACCAACATTTGGTTGATGGACCACCGAACCACCTCTAACTCCAGAATATGATTTTGACAGTGTCACTTTCTATATAAAAGAAAATTCCTGGTATGCCTAATTTTGTATTCACAGCACGGCTTCTGGGGCATCACAGAAGATATTATGAAATTGTCCTGCTGATTGGTATAATATTTTGCGATATATTTTGCAAAAAAATTTACACAAAAAATGTTGTTGTTACCTTGAAAGCAATTGTTTCATATGGCTCTGCAGCAAACAGCAGGTACTGCCACTTCTTGTCTGGTGGCTCTACTTTCTGCTCGTAAGCTGCCATAAAGCGATGTCGAGGTCCAATACCATCCACAATCTCAGGGTAATCAACCTGAATTAGAAAAAAAGAAATGAAGTCATCATAAATGTCTTTCTGCTGAATTTGAATACCTATGTTTTGGGCCATTATAGATGTTTTACTCTTTCAGTTTGGGAATTGACAGAAATCTACAGTCAGACGTCTATAGACGTTCCCCATGCTAAAAAGGTTAAAGCGCTATAATAAAAAAAATTCTCACCCAGTTGTGTCTCGCCACCGCATCTCACAACTTCAAGTGAGTGAAACAAGAAAATTACTCATATTTGTTTAACATGTTTAATTTGAGACTGAGCAAACATCTGCCATTTAAATGAGCACTAAACCAGATTAAACTGACTATTGTCATGCTTACCTAGCAAACACAATGCGTTGAACCAATGTTGGCTTAACGCCCAGGATGCTGGGCCAACATTGGTTCAATATCTTGTGTTTTCTGGGTAGCGGCTATTTTTATTCCCCTAACCTGAAACAGTAAGCTCTGTTGTCCGTTCTCGGGATCCCTCTGTTTTGTCACTTTATAACCAGGACGTCCAATCTTCACAAACTGCTTAATGTCGACACGTGGTTTCTCTGTGGACGGTTGAGAGGGAGCCTCCTTGGCTTCTTTGGCAGCACGACGAGCTCTGCAAAGTTGGATACAGATATTAGAACTCTTTGCATGCAAGTCATCATACCCCAGTAGAGGGAAGGAATGATAACCTTTGTCCTGCTGAATTGTTATAATTGTATTTTTCATTCATTTGAACCTGGAATTGCTAACACAATTACAAGCATCAAATGATGAAAAAAAAATTATATTCATGAAAAATAGACATCTCCAATATTGAATTATTGGATTAACTAAGTATCTACCAAAAACAATGAATATTAATAAAATTAAATTAGTGATATCTCTATTTATCTAAAACATGCTTGAAACTGTATATATAACCATATATATAACTGTATATATACAGGCGTAGCAAGACTAGGGTTAAAAAGAAAGCAGGAGAATGGTCTGTCTCTGCCCTGTTCCAATGTTTAAATTGTCAGCTAAAAGACACCTTAGAAAATTTAGAATACAAGCATTAAAATAGATGAGAAAAGTGATTTTGTTTGTCATTCCCAATAACAGTGATTTGATTGGCGAATAAACCAAACTAAAAACAACTGTTGTCGACCTTAGCTGTGTAAAGGTTAATCTTGTTCACTGTATACTCACAAATTAGCTTGATGTTTCTTTCCTTGTGTGTGAGCCAAGTAACTTCCCTGAAAACAAAATCATGCAATTTAAACCTGTTATTATGCAAGTTTGTCTGCACTAGTTTTGTATTTAAGGATGTGATTGTCTATTAGTTGAAAGAATATGAGAAAATAATTGTGTTCATGAGCACTTGACATGCCCGCCAACCAGTGATATTCAACCACCTATACATGTAATTGTGTTTAGACCCCTCAGAATTATAAATAAGCTCAAATCAGGTCTAGTATTCTGAAATAAAGTGTAATAACGTGAACCCCTTTAAGTTGGCATCCAAACTATTTTGCAAAATTTGTCCCAGGCGATTTTAGCATCTATAAAATTTGGCGAGCACAGGTCTGATAGCATGTCATTTCATAGCAGGAATGCTATGTAAGTTATTACCAGTAGGGACCATAAATATTACCAATAAAATGCCCAATCGCTTAACCTTTTTACCACCGTTGCCCTGATGAAAAGGGAGTTTTCCACCATCTTCCTGATCCCACTAGTGGCTGTACACAAGGCCCCTGAACATGTGTGGCTTACCATTATATTAGCTGGCCACTTGATTGGTTGAAAGTCAGACAATTAGAATTTTTTTTAATACAGTTACTATGATTAGTTCATTTCTAGTCAACCAGGTGACAATAACATGTGGCCATTGAAAACAATAACACGTGGCCATGGTGGTTCAGAAGTTGTGAAATTAAATGGGATGCAAATATAATGGAGTTAAAATATATATTAGGAGGTTGATAAATGACAAGGTGTTTCATCAATTACTTTTTCTTATCGTTGTCCAAATCAGGTATTAAAATAAAAACACACCTCATTGTTGTGAAGAGTTAAACAAAGCTTGCACTCGTATGACCCCAGATGATTTTTCATAAAGTAAGGATCCTGCAAACAGATTGTGTTTTAAATGTGTTATTCAGTGTTATTACATGTACATGGTCATACTTTTCGTCATTTGAAGCTGAAAATTGCATATCTGCAATTCCAGCTTCAAATGAATGAAAAAGTGTACTGTGGGTCAAACAATTCAACAGCACAAGGGTTCTCATGTGCAAACATTCATAATGTTTTAAAGAAAATATAGCAGGGCTCGAAATTGTTCCATTCCTCTAGTCCGGTACTGCAAAAAATGTGCAGGAATAGTAATAAAAATAAAACGTCTAAATCCTCGGTGATCCGAGCTCAGAGGAGAAGGACTACAGCAATTTGTTATTAGCCATTCCGATGAACTTGCAAATTTAAGGGCTGACCTAGAAAAAAAGGTCAGATGTCGACTACATAAGACATTCTGTGTTTTTATCATCACCTGTATAACCAGTAAAAAGTAAAATACACTTTTGATCTTGAAAAACTGATCAATATGTTGGGACTTCAATTTCACAAATAACACAAATTTTCAGTCACTTGAAGTTGTGGATCACGGTAGCGAGACACAACTTCAAGTGACTGAAAATTTAAATTGAATATGTATGTATTATTTCATGTACAATTCATACCTTATTAAGATCGATGGTTTCAAGGGCAAGTTGCCTTAATCGCTCACGTCTGTCCCGGTTACTTTCTGAGGCTGAAGCCACCCCTCCTGTCCCTGTCTTTCCTCCTGCTCGATGTTGAAAATCCATCCTGACTGCAGTTAGGCCTCGGACTTAGCAACAAATTATACTGAAACATATGATAGATACATGTACTTACAGTTCACAACTGGGTCACGATGGTTTTTAAATTCCTGTGCTATGGTGATAATTCTCTGAAACTTTTTTTCACAGCATGCCCAAATCATGCAAATTTAATTTTAGCGGTGGTAAGAATGACATGTCTGCTCACTACTACTTGTAGAAGTGAAGCCATCATTGTACAATTATTTGTTTTGAATGGCACTTTTATCAACTTTTCTTGGAGTTCCCATCATTAGATTTCTCGCAATTATGAAAAATGATGCAAGCTCTCGCTATCAATTTCATAATGGTTGCAACAAATGCTTGAAGAGGTAAGAGGGACAGGCATGAT
Source organism: Flabesymbios commensalis (assembly GCA_964017125.1). Classification (NCBI taxonomy): domain Eukaryota; kingdom Metazoa; phylum Annelida; class Polychaeta; order Terebellida; family Flabelligeridae; genus Flabesymbios; species Flabesymbios commensalis. Next base: position 57,450,843 of record OZ024914.1, on the reverse strand, counting down.
GTGGCACCTACTGATAATTTTTTTTACACGGGTGCCATTTTTTAATTTTTGTAAAACAATACAAAAAAGGAAAATAGGCCTATGATGTGTACATCACAAAAAAATAAAAATTGTCCTCCAGAAAAGGTGATAAAAGTAGGTCTACCATTCAAATCAAATAACTCCTAACTATACAGCGATGGCTTCATTTTTACCAGTGATAGTGAGCAAAAAGGCAAACAAACAGAGAAAAATATGCTTTTTATTGCAGTGTCTCACAAATTCACAAATATCATGAAAAAAACACGAAAAAAACATAACAAGAGCACACTCGATAATAGCCCGCCGCCGAATTATGATAAAGAAAGTAAAGATGAATGTCATCACGTAAATAACAACCCAAGATATAAATGGTATGTTAAATAAGATAGATACATGTATAATATGATATACTATATAATACTTGCATAGACTACAAGGTCAAATTATTGACGTAAAATGAGAAAAATCGCAATAAATTGGCCATTTTGAATTTTTTTTCAGCCATTATTGAACTTGTCCAAGAACTACTTATTAGTAACATGCATAACAAATTTGTAGAGGATATGTGAAAAACTTTTCAAGTTATCGCGCCCACAAGGTCAAATTATTGACGTAAAATGAGAAAAATCACAATAAATCGGCCATTTTTTTTTTTTTTCAGCCATTATTGAACTTGTCCAAGAACTACTTATAAGTAACATACATAACAAATTTGAAGAGAATATGTGAAAAACTTTTCAAGTTATCGCGCCCACAGGGTCAAATTATTGACGTAAAATGAGGAAAAATCGCAATAAATCGGCCCTTTTTTTTTTTTTTTTGGCCATTATTCAACTTGTCCAAGAACTACTCATTAGTAACATGCATAACCAATTTAAAGAGGGTATGTGAAAAACTTTTCAACTTATCGCGCCCACAAGGTCACATTATTGACGTAAAATGTGAAAAATCGCAATCAATCGGCCATTTTTTTTTTTTTTTCAGCCATTATTGAACTTGTCCAAGAACTGGTCATTAGTAACATGCATGACAAATTTGAAAAGGATATGTGAAAAACTTTTCAAGTTATCGCGCCCACAAGGTCAAATTATTGACGTAAAATGTGAAAAATCGCAATAAATCGGCCATTTTTTTTTTTTTTTCGGCCATTATTGAACTTGTCCGAGAACTGGTCATTAGTAACACGCATAACAAATTTGAAAAGGATACGTGAATAACTTTTCAAGTTATCGCGCCCACAAGGTCAAATTATTGACGTAAAAGGTGAAAAATCGCAATAAGTCGGCCATTTTGAATTTTTTTTCAGCCATTATTGAACTTGTCCGAGAAGTGGTCATTAGTAACATGCAAAACAAATTTGGGAAGGAAACATGAAAAACTTTTCAAGTTAACGCGCCCACAAGTAAATGTTAACGCCGACGCCGACGCCGACGCCGACGCCGACGCCGACGACGCCGAACTTCAATTGCAATAGCCCACCTTTTTTAATTAAAATTAAAAGGCGGGCTAAAAATGACTTTTTGTGAAGTACCTATCTTTAAACATGTAAACAGGCAATCAGATTTGGTGTGGCGTGGGTGATTACTCACGCACACCATAACTCACACATATGTGAAGTCAGGTGAGCGTTTATGATATACAGCTCACCTCATTGTTTTTTTGCAATACGGAGTGGCTATTCGTATGGCGAAGTTATAATGGGAGTCAATGGGAGCCCGTATTTTTTTAAACCGAGGCTGCCTATAGTCAGAGCTACATTATAAAGAATCACGTACGATTAGCCACTGCCTTTTTGCAAATTTTTTTTTTAAAACTTTTTATCAATTAGTTGGCCATTGTATTTGGTGAGTGATCACTCGCCTCACCACTTTCAGGCTGACCATTTATCGTCACTAAATTATATCAATTTACTTTCTATTATTATGATGTAACATTACAAGAAAGGGCGATTAAAACGCCAACCAGGGAGGTTAGCCTCAGCCTCAAGTTTTGCGAAAACCATCATCATCACTGCATCAAGTTCAAATTCAATGAAGCGTCCCTCAAGGGAATACCCAGTCTTGTCTTTAAAAAAGACGACAAAAATGCCAGGGTTCACCAAAAAGACAGGTGTGAGGAGCCTCTGCACGTCCACTTCACTACCACTTCACTACCACTGCTGAAGGCTATGCTGTAAAATAGCTGTAAACAGGTGGGGGCTGACCACAGATTAAAGTATGTATTTCCTTTAAAGTATGTACTTAGATTGAGGTATGTCTGTACTTCGATCTAAGTACACCCTGAGCTTCACTATCACAAATGGGTACTCTCATTTGTTATTTTATTACTCCTTTGCAGCTTCAGATGTTATTAGTTTAACATGTTGAATGGTTTCCTTCTGAACATTAATAATTAATAGGGATGTAATGATACATCGATACTATCGATGTATCACGAAGTTTTCACTCACGATACACATATCGATTCTCAAAGTCTAGTATCGTGAGTATCGTGGTTGAAGATAGAAATCCGATTGTTTGGTGAAAAATGCTAAATTATAATGGGGCAATGCCCTGGCCAGTGGGGCCTGGGTATTCACAGGTGCTTCATGTGCTGAAGTCTAATTTCTAATGATGATCCATGCCCTGACCTCTGGGTATGCACAGGGGCTTCATGCAGTGAAAATTTACAATGCCCAACCAGTGAGCTCAGTGAAGTAGCCTATATCATACGTCCTGCAGGCCCAGGCCAGCAGTCGGAACACCGCTCACTGACGCTCTTTGCATCAGCACCGATTCACGCGATTGGGCTAAAAAAAATATATGTTTGTTTCTGATTTGTTGTCATTTTAACCAGTGGGTAGGTAGGGAATTTATTTTATTTTTTATTTTATTTTTTGTCACTTCAACCAATCGGTTGGCAAGAATTTATTTTTACTTTTTTATTGGCGCCAAATTCACTTCCATGCATATCTTATCTGTACATTACGTAGCGATTTTTTTTTCGTAACGTTTTCAGGGTTCCCGCCAGGAATGGTTGAAAGGGGGGGGGGGTCCAAAAAGAGGGGGTCCTCCCCAGGAGAAAAAAAATGCAGAATTTTCAATTGAAGTGCTTAAAATGGCATATTTTAACTGAAATGACAGCAAAATATGGAATATATTTTTATTTTCTTTGCCAACAAGGGGGAAGATATCCCCCCCTGTGGTGCTGAGTGGGGGGGGGGGTCCGAACCGCCCCGGACCCATCCAACCCCCCCTCCCCCCCCCCCCGTGGCAGAAACCGTGGTTTTTAAGAGTTACTTAGATTACAGTCGATAATTTATTCCTTAACATAAAATAAATTTGGGTCACACATGGTTTGATAGGGTCAGTCGGAAATCGGAAACAAACAATATTTTTTCTTAGGCCTTGTTTGATAAAGCTGATTCCCCTTTCACAAAGAACTCTTCCTGTAGGTTACAGGTCACAAAGTGCCGTATTCTCGAAAGAGTTAAGATCCTAATATTTGAGATAATCGTAATATTTATGATTATCTCAAATATTAAGATCTCAAGTTTAAGATCAAGTGTAAGTGCTATTCTCAAAATATTTAGGATGCAAATTAGCGTACTCCTAAAGTTACGACAGCTCCCGACCTGTCTTAACTACTACAACAAACTGTAACCAGCATACCCTACACTGGCATTTCTGCCTGTGACTTCATACTTTATGTCAAGTTGACTTAGGGAATGTTTTCCATAGTCTATAAATGATTATTATGCAAATGTGCATCACGGGGGGCCTAGAGTAGAAACATCACGCCACGCTTCTCACGTGTTGATCGAACCCACCACTTTCTTCCCCCATTCATATGTTTGTGTCTTTTTTGTAGGCTACACACTCATTAGTAGGCCCTTTAATTAGGGACCCCGCAGCGTAACGGTAAAGACTAGAGTTGTTGACTGAGAAGTCAGAGGTAGACTAGCACGTTCGAGTCTCGTCAGGGCAGAATTTTTTTCCTGAATTTTTTAAATTTCTAGTTTCTCGTACAAAAAAAAAGTAAATACAAAGAAAAAAATTGTAATGCTTAAATTACATTTAAATGCGATATGACAAGGCACGTGAACTATAGCACACGTTTCCGTCACACGGAAATTTAGCTGATTTTTAGTAAAACTCAGGGAGTTAAGATCTTATTTTTAGCTAAGCCTAAGAAATTGAATAGGCCTAGGCCTAATTATTCAGATTAAAATAAGTGTAACTTGTTGGCGAATAGCAAATTAAGATTGTACTTACTACGACAATCTTAACTTGAATTTAAGATGAGATCATAAATATTATAATTATTGCACGAGAATACTGAATAGGCCTACTAGTTAGCAAACGCCACCCTCCACAACGTGTTACGGGCTATCTTTGGAATTATACTCCAGCAGCACCTCCTATGTGGAGTATCAGGTTGGAGGGGGGAAAGGGCTGGTAGACTTAGTCAACCAGCTGACTCTTGAACGCTGCCACAGTTTTTGATTCTATGGCAGCTGCCGGAAGAGAATTCCAATCAGGGATAGTTCGATGCCAAAAAGAATTTTGTCCCAGTGTGGTGTTAGCTCTAAGATGTTTATAGGCCTGATTGTGCCCACCACGTGTTCTTCTGTCCGCTGGGATTAAACGGTCATTGATAGGAATTTCGACTAGCTCATTTAAAATTTTGAACATGCTTACAAGTCTAGAATTTTTACGTCTTGTTTTCAAGTCAGTCCAGCCCAGGTTCTGTAGGAGAGATGTCACACTGGCTGTTTGTCTATAATTTTGGGTGACAAATCTTGCTGCTGATCTTTGAATTTTTTCTAATTTATCAATATCTTTTAGTCTAAAGGGGTCCCAAACTGCTGAAGAGTATTCTCAGGATGATCTGACCAGGGAGAAATAGGCAGTCTCCCTTAGTTTAGGGGGACATGCCTTCAGGTTCCTCCGAAGGAAGCCCAGAGTGGAATTCGCTTTACTTGTAATTCTGTTAATGTGGGCCTCCCATTCCAGGGTCTCGCTAAGGCAAACACCAAGATATGGTGTTGATGAAATGTTCATTAGTGTTTCGCCTTTAAGGGTGTACTCAAATTCCAGGTTTTTTTATTTCGGCCTGGACACCCTCAGGACCGAGCATTTCGAGGGGTTGAAACACATCCCCAGAGCTCCAGATAATTTTTTAGTTTGAGGAGTATTTCACTCATTGAAATGGGTGATGAGGAGTGAAATATGATAAAAAATAAACGAGGAGTATTTTTCATACAACAACATGAAAGCTTTATTTACATCATTTTTTTCTTAGAGTCACATAGTTCTCTTCACGTAAAAAATACAACAATCGTTTCATTTTTCTGGGTTTTTTTTTACTTTGATGGGTATTTTAATAGTTTTTATGAGTAATATTACTCCTCAGATTTTCTATCAATGAGTATTTGCTGTTTTTACATGCGTATTTTACTCATATACGCATGTTATCTGTAGCCCTGCATCCCCCATCGATCTGCCCAGTCCTGTAACGCAGATAGGTCTCTCTGCAGCTGCTCCTGATCTGCTCGACATTTTATCGGGCGATACAGGAGGCAGTCATCTGCAAAGAGGCGAACCTGCGAGGAGACCGTGGAAGGGAGGTCATTAATATAGGTCAAAAAGAGTAGGGGTCCGAGAACAGTACCCTGGGGCACCCCGGACCTCACGCGAGCTGATTCTGAAGAGCTGCCATCAACTACTACTTTCTGGGTTCTATTGGTCAAAAAATTTTGAATCCAATTAAGAGTTGTTCCCCGAATTCCATAGTGGTCAAGTTTGTGCAAGAGGCGTTGGTGGGGGACAACATCAAAGGCCTTACTAAAATCCAAGACAACAACATCTGTTTGTGTCTTGCTTTCAAAATTTTGAATAAATTCATCAGTTGTAATCAAAAGCTGGCTTTCGCATGAGTGTTTTGATCGAAAGCCATGCTGTACTGGTGTTAAAATTTTGTTTTTCCGAAAAATGGGACATGATTTGTTTACAAATGAAGTGTTCGAGTAATTTGGCACAAACACATGTGAGGGATATCGGCCTGTAGTTTGCCGGAGAGTGCCGATCCCCTTTTTTGAAGACAGGGGCAACATTAGCCTCTACCCAGTCATCTGGTAATTTGCCCGTCTGTAGAGATTGGTCGAAAATAATTTTAAGAAAGGGAGATATTTCGTTGGCAGCATTCTTCAGAATCAAGTTTGGGAGCTCGTCCGGTCCGGATGCCTTTCCGCCGTTTAAACCCTTAAGTAATTTAGTTACGCCTTGAACGGTAATTTTGAATTTAGGCATTTCGGTATTCGGTGGTCCTGGTAGCAAGCATTCCATATCTGAACCGTAAGACACGCGATGGATTTAACCCCTATTAACTCCCTCGAAATACATTTTAATTGGGTTGACATAACTTAGTGACCTTTTATGCATCCACTCAGCTAATTTTGAAACATTCCTTCAGTTATTTATCAAGTGACAAGTGAGAGCATTTTTAAAACACCTCCCGAAAAATATTTCGGCCATTTTAACCATTTGTGATGATGTGAGTATCTTACGTTTCAGATACATGCTGCGTTCTAACCCGGAACATAGTGGAGGGCGAGATCGTTCTAACTAGACTGTCTAGAGAATACGGGCCTTACGGCCCTGGCATCCTCACCTGGGCGATAATGTCGGAATTTAGAAAAGTGTTAATTCATATACAAAAGAAGCAATGGAAATTCCAGGGATATTTCCTAATTTAAATATAATTTGATTTATAAATGACAATACACAATTTCTTACAAATTCAGTACCTTCCTTTGAGTTGAAAAACGGCTTTATTGAGTCATTTTACCACGTTGAAAAAATATTAACACGTTAACTGTTAAAATTACACACACGCTTTTACTAAAACTCGAGAATTCCGAGTCAGATCTATGGAGTTTATTTTATTGTTTAGCGTCAGCCGCAATTCGCCAGATGTCGCTCAAGTATGGTACATTAATCCTTGAAGATGGGTCGGTATTCTCCTATTAGTCTTAGTTGTATTGGATGCCCTACATATTTATCCAACAAATCACCTACATACAGGTTACAATACGAATACAGTAGGCCTATGCCTAAACCAAAACATTCATTACACAGATCGATAGACCTCAATGTTCCGTCATCATCCGTTCCCAAGAAATATGACGAAGCTTCGAATATGGCTGCGTTTTGGAGCACCCCCCATGGTGTAAAAAACTACAGCTATGTCTGCATGTTTTGCGTAAACAAGTGTCAAGTATACTGTAAATAAGTGGGTTACTGAAAAGTGGCCCATTCCTCCCTGTTTTGGGAGGACTGGGCCACATGGTTAGGAGGACTGTGCCGGCAGTTGAATCTGAACTTAGTCCATATTGTGCTGCAACTATTGAACAACAAAGTGTAGAAAACATATTATTTACCATAGTTTATAGTGCCTACCATTTTAAAGATTCAAAATATCCTAAATCAGTGGCTTGCCGAGCAGTCGTCGTAGCCGCCCCCCCCCCCCCTCCATTCGGCGTATCCTGAATCACGAAACGGAACGGAACGCCGTGAATCACGGAACGGAACAAAATATCAGAATCACGGAACGGAATGATAGGCCTACTACTGTATATGTATTCATCTATTCACTTTGCTGTTGTAATACTGCTTGTATGATATGTTCCACACATAGGCCTAGGGGAGAGTGAGGGAAGTTGGGTCGCTAATTTTCAAATGTTTCTTGTGCTCATACAATTCATATATGCAAAACGATTCTATGTATTTATGAAAGTTTTTGTTGTTTGTTTTTGTTACGTAACGTGCAGAAGTGTTAATCTTTATTGATTTTCACATAAATGCAAATAAACTAAACAAACTGGCATGACCCATCTTGCCCCATCTCTGGGGCAATGTGGGCCATGGCTGAGGCTAATTGGGCTTAGACCAATTGTAAATTTTATATGATTAATGTAATATTTATTTTATTTCCAATCAATAAATATATCAAACTAAGTGATTTTATATCACACTCTCAACTTGACTTAACTGTGTGACCAAGAAAAAATCAGAGTCTCATTGCGTTTCACTAGTTTCACAAAAAGGGCGGCCATTTTGAATTTTTAGAATTGTTTTCTCAAGAACCTCTAGTCCAAATCGCTTGTGATTTTGTATGTATGTAATTACCTTCCTGGTTGCAATATTAGACTGTTTTGGTTACATTTTTTTTTTTTTTTTTTAAATGGCGGCCATTTTAATTTTTAATGTTATTTTTTGTAAAATAGTTATCTCGATAACTTTTATTTCGAATCAGTTGTGATTTTGTATCTAGGCACTTACCACCTGGCTTGCCACAAAATCAAAAGGTTTTGGTCTCCTGTCAATAATTTTGTAAAAAATAGCAGCGATTTAAAAAAAAATGAACAGTTTCATTTTTTATTCTTTATGTATTTTTTTACTTGGGGCAAGTTGGGCCATGGTAAGTCTAAGCTTAAGCTAGGGGCAAGTTGGGCCATGCTCAACTTGCTCCATAAAAATGGACCAACTTGTCTCATCCGGCGCCATTTGCAAAATCAATTTATCCTGCATTTTAAAATTGTGGGCTCATTATAACCTATTAGTAAAAACATAGACTACCAGTATAGGCCCCTATGTGTCAAACCTGGTCTCAAGTTCAATTATATCTTGAAGTATTGAAAAATGATGAGCATGAAATGCACATGAAAAATATTTGCAAAACTACCTCAAAAAATTATTTTATCCCTAGATTATTTGGTATCTTTGAAAAAGTTTCTTTCCGAATATGGTTGGCAAATAATGTAGTTTATATTCACTAGATGGCACTAAACATCCCGGTGTGTAATCAGATTTGGCTATAGAAGTTGTGGCCCAACTTACCGCAAGCCCAACTTCCCTCACTCTCCTCTACCCCGCCACTAACACGCTATAACAGTTATTACAGTTTTCACAGTTATAATATCACCTGATCTGATACCTGATCTACTCCCGCCTAAATGTGACAACATTCTAAGCACTGAACACACGTTTATTTAGGAATTTAGATGTTTCAATTGGATTTTTTTTTAAACTAGTGCAAAATTAATTTACCTACAATTGACTAACATTACAGTGCCGTTCCGTGATTCTGATATTTCGTTCCGTTCTCTGATTCTCAGTAGGCTTTCATATTCGTCCTATATATACACAGTTTTTTAAATTTATTTACATATTTACAACTATTATAACGAACAACAATAGCATAAATTAATTTATTTGTTTTTAATAAATTAGTCGTCAGCTTTTGTCCTTGCTCATATCTGGATAGATTCATTCCGTTCCGAGATTCTGTTTGTTTGTTCAATACTCAGTTTATTACCTTAGATACACAAAATACAATAAAATAATATACACTGATCGGTTAATATTTGTTTAATATAAGCCCGTGAGATTCAATATTATAAGCAATAAAAACAGACTAGCCTATGTAGGGGGTTTATAATTTAGTATCGTAGGCCCATTTGTTATTGCTGTGAGTGTGACTGCCAGTGCATCAGCTGAGTGCTCTCGGTAGGCTGTCATATTATTTATACAGTAGGCGCATTATTTTAATTTCAAAGGTGTTGAAATAGTCTACAACAATAACATTAATGTATATATTTTGTTCCAATATATTGTCGTCAGCTTATATATCCTTGATCATATCTGGATAGAATCATTCCGTTCCGCGATTCTGATATTTCGTTCCGTTTCGTGATTCAGTATACGTATGGTGGGATGGGGAGCCCCTCGCGCCGAGAGTACCTGTAAGTGACCGTCGGAGCCTCTAGTGTGGGGTCACAATGGCCGACGAGGGAATCTGCCCGATCTCACCATTTAAACTCAAACTTCTTTCCCCGTCGAGTCGATGGTTCCAAACAAATCATAAAACTCATTCTCCACTTGTCATGTTTATTCGTTTGACATTTGGCAACAACAAAGCACAACCTCCGCGCACGGCACGTCCTATCTGACTTAGCGAGAGCGAACTACGGCACGTCCGTAGTCGCCGAGTGTAACGCCTGAAGTGCGGGAAAAATACCAAAGCCGCACAGTTTGCAATTGTGTGCACCCGTCACCAAGGTACGGAAACGAGGCGGTCGTCCACAACCTCCCGCGTCCGAGAAGCCGGGGATAACTGCCACCTTTACTGAACGAAGTCAGGATCCTACATTACCCCCGGGTGAGTGATAACGTAGGACCCAACTGACGTGTAGGAGACTGCTTCGTGCAAGTAGCGAGGTTGTAAAAATATGTAACCTCTTATAACTAAGCATAGTTTAAAAAATATAGCGAGTGTGGTTACAGCGTGGGTGGTTGAAATCGCAGCATTATACATGAATTGTCCCATCCTCTTAACACCAACTGTCCTTTATGTATGTATTCATTTGCTGCAAGCTGCGATCAACCCATTCATTTAATTAACATAAATTTCTATTCGTATTTTAGCAATGAACTTGCTAAAAAAAATGTCTTTACATTTATATATCTGTACACAATGCTGCCAGGCCTGGCATATTTATTTACAATTTAAAAACATTGTTGATACGATGTATGCGGTTGGGCCCGCCATAGATGTCGTTAGGCGCAACTATGGCGTGAACCATCTGCACAGACCGGGCGGGAGTCTGGATTATTCGTCCGACTCTGGTTTTTCGCGCTGTTTGGTCGGTCGAAATTTTTTCGCGATTAGCGATATTCACATGGTTGCTTTTGGTCGAGTCGATTACGGCGTCAGCAGCACCCGGGGTTTTACCCCGTAGATGTAAAGGTATGCGGGAATACGTTCGTAAACCGCCGCCGTTCCCGTTAGCGCGGGACACGACGGGGGCTCGCGAATGCCGCGCTACATAAGTATTGTCTCTGTTAGACAAGTTGACTTTAACATCTATTTGCTTTGGGACTGTGGCCGATTTTTGACTGCTTCTGACTGCCGTCGACTTTTTCGTTTTAACTCTCGTCCCGTTGGACGTCGGAGTGTCCGCACTACCAGTTCTAGGTGGACACTGTGGATTCCTACTAGATGTCCTGGTAGCCGTCGATCTCCGTGGTTTGCTTGGCGTTTTACGCTGTATTGTCGTACCTGTCGTAGGCTCCACTCAATATGTGCGGGTTTGACGCGATCTAAAGAGACCGTCTCAACCTTGCCTTTAACTAGGATTTTCATTACTCTGCCACTCCTCGCGACGACCTTATATGGTCCGTCGGAAGGGGCGGTCAGAGGCGGCGCAATTGCGATTCGGCGCAAGAATACATGAGTACATGTAGCTATTTCCTTGAATTGGAAAATGTTGTGTTGTTGTGTGTCACGTGGCGGACATAGACGGAGACGCGACATGGCCATGCGTAGCTTGTCTGAATAATTCTCCAAATCAGTGTTGGCGTCGACGGTGTACTGTTTAGTAAACTCTCCTGGGAGTCTAAGGGTTGTCCCGTAAATCATCTCGGCAGCTGACCTGCCTAGTCTCTCTTTAACGGCTGAACGAACTCCTAAAAGCACAGCGGGTAACGTGATAGTCCACGGGTTCGGAGACTGGTGCGCCATAATGGCGGCTTTCAATTGACGTTGGAAACGTTCGACCATGCCATTCGACTGAGGGTGATAACTCGTGGTACGATTACGAATAATCCCGAATTGATTACACAAACTATCCCACAATTTGGACTCGAATTGAGCGCCCCTATCAGTAGTGATAGTGGCAGGGGTACCATAACGTGCTATCCACCCGCTGAAGAAGGCATCGGCGACCGTTTCGGCTCTAATATCTACCATAGATATAGCTTCGGGCCAACGTGTAAAACGGTCGACGCAAGTCAGCAGATATCTAAAGCCATCAGCATAAGGTAAGGGTCCGACTATGTCTACGTGGACATGATCGAATCGCTCGGTAGGTTCAGTGAACTTTCCGAAAACTGGGGTGTTATGACGTGAAACTTTAGCAGTCTGGCAACCCTTACAGGTACGACACCATCTAGCAATATCTATATTCATGCCGTGCCATACAAATCGGGTATTAATCAAAGGTTTGGTAGCTCTATGCGATGGATGGCCTAACCCGTGCAAGTTTGAAAAAACTTTTCGGCGAAATTTCGCGGTAAGGTACGGCCGGTTGTGTCCCCTGTACACATCACACCAGATCAATTAATTATCGAACGATTTTAATAGTTTGAACTTCATAGTGGATGTAGTCGAGTGTCTCAAACGCGTGAATTCCGCGTCAATAGCTTGGTCGAGACTTAACTCTTTATAGTCTATCGCTGGTCCATCATGTATCGCTGACACTGATGGTCGTGACAGCGCATCAGCGACGAAATTTGTCTCTCCTTTTACATATCTAATATCGGTGGTGAATTCAGCGATGAAAGCTAAATGACGTGTTTGTCGTAGGGACGCGCGCTCAGTCACGGATGACATTACGAATGTCAACGGTTTGTGATCTGTATTAACGAAGAAATTTCTTCCTTCTAAATTGTGTCTGAAATGTTTAATTGTAGCGTATACTGCCAAAAGCTCACGATCGAACGCGCTGTAGCGTGTCTCTGCTGGGTTCAGCTTCTTGCTGAAAAACGAAAGCAGCTGCCACATACCGTTTCAAAATTGCTGCAAAACGCCACCGACGGCGACATCACTAGCGTCGCACGTGATGTTAATCTGGGCCGTAGAATCTGGGTGCACCAGAAGCGTAGCGTTTGCCAATATCTGTTTTGACTCAGAAAATGCTGACTCTGCATTTTTATTCCACTTCAAATCGAAATTTGACTTAAGTGACAGTCTGGTATGGGCAGCTGTCAGTAGATTATTGAGTGGTGTCAACTTCGCGGCGCAATGCGGTATGAAACGGTGGTAGTAATTCACCATTCCCAGATATCTACGCAATGCTCGTTGCTTTTCGGGTTTAACGAAATTAACAATCGCGTCAACGGCGCTGGGTAACGGCGAAATTCCTTCGGCGCAAACGTGGTGACCTAGAAAACTTAATTCAGTTGTACCGAACTGACACTTTTCAGGACCAATGATAATTCCGTATTTAGATAGTCGAGCAAAAAGAAATTCGTAGATGTTTCTTATGCGTTTTATGATCTGGGCTGGTTACCAGTAGGTCATCCAAATAAACAAAAACGAAATCAAGTCCGCGTGTAACGTGGTCTATAAAGCGCTGAAACGTATGAGCGGAATTTCTTAGACCAAACGGTGTTCTAGTGAAATTAAACAAGCAAAAAGGTGTAGTAACGGCAGTCTTGTGTACGTCGGACGGTTCCACCGGAATTTGGTAATAAGCCCTGACCAAGTCTTTGAAAAATTTTTCGATCCGGCTAAACGCTGCGTGAAATCTTGTATATGAGGAATCGGATAACGGTCCGGTACGGTCTGTGCATTCAAACTATGGTAGTCCCCGCATGGTCTCCAATCGCCCCTTTTTCTTTGGCACCATGTGAAGCGCTGAGGACCACTCACTGTCGCTGGATTCAATGACCCCTAGTTTTATCATCTCATCAAACTCGCGTTTTGCGGTAACCAGCTTATCGGGTGCTAAACGTCGTGGTCGTGCAAACACCGGGTGTCCTTTAGTCACTATCTTGTGTGTTATACCGTGTTTAACGGTCTCACCCTTAGTCGTAGGGCGTGTCAGTTCCGGTAACTGGCCGAGGAGTTTTGTGTACTCATTCTGAACGGTGTAAACTCTGTTCAATGACAGAGGTTTAATCGATGACAGTGAAGCGGCAATAGCTAGACCTGTACGCATGTCCCGGAGGCATCTGCTTTTCAAGTCTACGAGCAAATTATAGTGGATTAAAAAATCAGCCCCGATTATGGGTTGCTGCACATCTGCCACGATGAACGTCCACGGATATTCGCGCTTTAAGCCGACATCGACGACGCGTTTACAGGTGCCCTAAGTATGTATAGTACTGTTATTAGCTGCCACCAGGGGGAGACTGCCAGCGTCCGAAATTCCGTTAGCGCAAGATTTCGGCAAAACACTGACAGCTGCGCCCGTGTCAATTAAATATCTGCATTTATGTCCTTTATCTGCGACATATAATAATTTAGAGTGTGATAACGCGATATTTGCTACTTCGCGCTGACCTAATGTGACATAGTATGAACAGGGCTCACTGCACAAGCGCGCCTTTTCACCATAAGTGTGGTGGTAATAGCAGACCTGTGCAGTGGCTGTGTCGGTCGGTTGTGCGACATTATTTTGTGGCGTTTGCGGCGGCGGTGCGAAAGGTCGAACATTTTGTTGTGCATTAGTACAATTATTTGATTCATAAACAAACTCAGTGGCCTGTGCATTCAGCGGCGGAACGAAAGGTGGAGCATTATTCTGTTCATTGCTATAATGACTAGGTTGGTTGCTAACAAAACCTGAGGCCTGAACATTAGGAGCAAATGCAGGCGCAGGAGCATAGTTATTATTTGCTCGTCCACGTCCTTTATTTCTTTTCCTCTCTGATGTAGTCACGGTTTCTTGTTTCTTAATTCGCCTAGACAAATCCTCCAACAAACCAACTAGTTTGGTGGTTTCTTCTACCTTAATCTCTGCGACCCCCGGCTTACTCTCTTCGACGTCCTCTTCGGCTGCCAGTGCCCGGTCGGCCAAAACGGCCAAACTTTCGAGGGTGGCACTGTCGGGTTGAGTCACCAAATGAGTTCTTATTGAAGCGGGCATCTGCCGGATGAATGCTTGACGAATTACTGCTTTCCCCACCACGGCTCATGGTCGGGAGCCAGCCGCCTTTTGTAAACGCCGCATGAAACGCGAGGGAATGTCATTACCAATCCTTTCACCAGAGATCACTTTGTTAACCCTTTCGGGCGTGGTCAAACCTCGTCTCTCTATCAAGATCGCTTTCAGGCTTCCGTATTTATTGGACCTGAAAGGCTAAAGTAGCACGTCCCTCACATCCGATGCGACCTCGCCGAAAGTGCAGCGCAGGTTAAGCTGTACTTCTCATCATCATCGTTGATCTGGTGAAGAGCAAACTGAGTCTCAATTTGGTTGAACCAGAGTTCAACATCCGAAGCGTAGAAAGTGGCGATTCTGAACTTTGGTAAGTTCGTAGCATGTCTCTGCGACTGTCTACTGAGCGGTGAAGAACTCCTTGAGGAGTCGCTCCTAGAGTGAGAAGTCATACGTTTAGCTCGGGCAATTTGAGCGAAACCAGCTTTGAGGCGTTGATATTCTTCATCTGCCTCTCGGAATCGAACCTCATTGTCCTCACTGTCTTGACGATAATCATCTTTAGGTCTAGCACCCGAACATTCTAGGGGCGTTGACATGAAGCCTTCACTGTCGTACTGCTTCGACATTATGAAGTAGTGTTTTTAAATTATCTAACTAGTGAAGCATTTGAGATAGCTGGCCTATTGGCTCTATGTCTATCTCAAATGTGTTTAAAATGGCATGTCGTATTAACACATGCCAACTATTTTGACGCGCCGTGCGCGGATAGGTTGTGCGTTGCCGTGTAAATCAGATGAAAAATGTCTGTAATATGCTGAATCTTAGAATTGTAGACTGTAGAAAATGTTCATGCTATGTCGCATGTTGCGAGAAACAGGGGTTGCAGATTGCACATGCAAAATGGTACAGTGAAAACCGTAGGTCGAAGTGGTACATAAAAAAAAAAAAATATATGCCAGACACAATTATGACATGCTATGCTAAGCTAGGATAATAGTATTTTGTAAATCGACCTGTGTGAAAAATTTTTTTTTCGAAAAACACATTCAAATATTTGCAATGTTTCGCAATAGCGCAACTGTCAAATCGAATATTTCTGTATTTATGAAAAATTTAAACTTCAGAAATAAACTATCGTGAGAAAATTTCGTTTTCAAACTGATAGACTAAATGTGACTGCGAAGAAAAACAGTTACATTTATGATTTTAGAATAATATTTAAAACGTGACTGACAGTAGTCTATGCTGATTAATGATATAGTATATCATTTCGCTGAAAAATGATGTCTGTGATGAACATTCCACGTTTTTTTTTTTATAATGGTACGTTCATCACCGAGTCATTCTCATAAACGTCCGAATCAATCGCTCGCATTGATTCATTGATTGACGTATCAACCGACTGTCTTCGTAGCGGTTGCGTTTATGTCGTCTGTGGTGGGTGTGTGCATGATGTATTGTCGGTGCTTCCAGCCTGTGCGGCAGGCAGCATGTGGCTTACAGTCTGTGACGGCATGCTTGGAACGGTGTGTACATAGTATATGGGCAGCATCCCCGTCTCGCCTCACATTAGCATATTCATTACCTACTGCGTTCCCAAATAAGGGGCTAAATAGGCTAGAACGATTACAAACACCGAAGGGCGTTTCAAAGTGAGCAAAAATCTCACACAATTAGGGGTACAATTTTGTTTTCGAAACAACTTATTTATATTTCCTCTCCTTCAATCGTTTTGAAAAAGAAAATTTATAAACAATTTTAAAAAAATTATTACAGCCAGTCTGTGTAAAATTTTGAACACGTGAGAAATGATCTCCACCAAATCAAAATGGCGGCCTAATTTATGCTAATGTGATGTGGCGACACAGGTTCACTGTCCAGATGCATGCCGGTTATGGCGGAACACGTGGGTGCCTACGGCGGGCGATCAGCTAAGTAAGGGACACCAGCGTCCAAAATGGCGCACACCTACCAAATACATGTACAATATTCAGCATTCTCTGAAATAACATATGATAATAGTACAAAATATTGACCTACGGTCCTGTGAATATTTTAAACAGACCAAATACGACCGTTTATTGACATTCATTTAGGGAAACAATTTATTTTGGCCCTAAACCTATTAAAGGTTACCTGAGTCGAAGCGATATTTATAATTTCTGTCGATTTTGCTGAAAAAATCGGAAAAATGACGAGACTTCGTCTATGGACTTTAAAATCGAGTCACCCAATTATGGTAATCAACGATAAAAATTGAGTTACCGAAAATACCCACTTCCTACTCGCCTACAGTGGCATTAATAGGATGAAGGCATTAAACAAACTCTTACATTTAACAAATGATAGACTAAGTCTATTAGAATAATTTTCTGGATTCTTCTAGAGAAACCGACAAGGTCGCCATCTTGAAAAGGCGCCAAACACGTGGGATTTCGTCCAAAATTTAGAAATTTACGCCGTTTTCGACGTAAAGAAACGTGCTTCTCCTCTGATAACTCTTTCTGGCTAATTTAAACTGGCATATAAATAATGACCTACAGTTTTCACGTACCTGATGAAAAAAATGCTATTGATTTTTTTCAAAAAATCCCTTAAAATTAATCAAAACTATCCTTGAAAACAGTGGTTTTCAACTGGCGTCTAGGTGAAAGCACTGTTGCGTAGACGATCAGTCGTCAGGGGTCACCAGTATGGTGGGATGGGGAGCCCCTCGCGCCGAGAGTACCTGTAAGTGACCGTCGGAGCCTCTAGTGTGGGGTCACAATGGCCGACGAGGGAATCTGCCCGATCTCACCATTTAAACTCAACCTTCCTTCCCCGTCAAGTCGACGGTTCCAAACAAATCATAAAACTCATTCTCCACTTGTCATGTTTATTCGTTTGACATTTGGCAACAACAAAGCACAACCTCCGCGCACGGCACGTCCCATCTGACTTAGCGAGAGCGAACTACGGCACGTCCGTAGTCGCCGAGTGTAACGCCTGAAGTGCGGGAAAAATACCAAAGCCGCACAGTTTGCAATTGTGTGCACCCGTCACCAAGGTACGGAAACGAGGCGGTCGTCCACAACCTCCCGCGTCCGAGAAGCCGGGGATAACTGCCACCTTAACTGAACGAAGTCAGGATCCTACATACGCCCCTCCATTCAGCTGCTCCGAAAAAAAATCATAGGGGCCTATAGGGCCTATATTGCTAATACACGACAGTGATCCCTATCAATGACCGTGATTGGAATTCTCTTCCGGCAGCTGCCATAGAAAAAATAACTGTGGTAGCATTCAAGAGTCAGCTGGTTGACTAAGTCCACCAGCCTCTCCCCCCTCCAGACTGATACTCCACGTATAGGAGGTGCTGCTGGAGTAGCAAATTCAAAGTTCAAAGTCCAGCACACAGCATAGCCGCCGCACGTTATCACAAAAGGTGGTTATCACCAGTGGGATTATCGTTACGCATCACAAATAATACGACATCCCCTCCTATCACTTCTCCTATGCTGGGATTTAAGTAAATTCAGCCCTTGTAACAGGAAGCAGTGCTCGTACCTTCTCCTGATATTACTGCCACCCCTACAGTGGTCCAATGCTGCAGCTGCTGCTGATATTGTTGTTGCTATCATAACTATTATCAGAACTCTCTTATGCATTTCTGCTACCAAGAACTTTATATAAAGTTCTTGCTACCACTATCTTATATGAGACGACGAGCTAAAGTTAGGTGCTATGAATGCAGGTAGGCCTACACTTTTAAACATCTATCTGCGACCCTCCCAGAATCTACCTCTTCCCCCCATAAAACATCTCTTTTCAGACATCTATATGTGACCCACTCAGAATCTATCCACTCTCATAATATAACCTTATCACACATGCATGGCTGATATAGGCCTACCACAGCCAGGAAATAGTGATCGAAAACAGAAGGACTATGTATTTTTTAAATCAATTTGCTGTAGGTTCTGAAGAAGATAAATAACTCATTGACCTGATTTATGTGCGGGGGGGGGAGGGGGTGCGATGGGCATGTACCCCCTATTTCCCCCTGAAATTGGGCTGAATTTACAAAAAAATCTTGTGGGTAAACCTCCAAAACTCCGGCACCCCCCCCATGGAATTTCAATGATTTCGTCATCGTGATTCCATTGAATCCCATTGGCTACTGAGATAGGTCATGAATCTTTTAGATAGTAGTTATCGATCACTCTGAGATGTAGTTTACTGGGAATCACATGACATCTGCATGACTATGGAAATGTGAAAATGGAATAAACATTTTGTGATCAGTTTGACTTGGCCCCAGAAATTCTCAGTATCTTTCTTCATGTTTGATATCTAGAACTTATTCAGAAAGTAAGGTGCAACCATATCACTCGCCCTCTGGTAATTTTTCTGGTAATTCACCTGACAATGAAAAAACCCTACAGTGTGAGTCGGGATCAGCGCATGAAATATTATGCAAAGTTCAAAATATCCGAAAGGGTCAACAGACGATGTCAAAGTTGCGGGGTAGAAGTGATGTAAGTCATGAGTATTTAGCAGAGTTGTATATTTTATTATCTCTTTCATTCATACAGATGTTGTGCGAGAGACTTCAAACGTTACTTATTTATCACAGTTATTTTCAAAAAAATAACTTCCACTACCAAATCTTATTTGGAAGCTCAGATGGGCCGCATGTGGCGAAGAGCACACACCAATTTAGCCACAGAACGTGCCATAAATGAGCGGCAGCAGGTGCAAAATAAGTTGGTGGGGCTACTTAGCATAGGGGGATGCCGTACGTGCCCCTGTCATTCGTTAAGCCACGGTGGAGTGCTGGTGGGAAGTTATAAGGAAAAGACACCTTGCCTGTGTACTCGGTTAGACATATACCTTATGGGGAGGATAGGTTATATAACAGGGATAAATTAAGATGGGTACCAGTCTGGTACTACCAGATGGGGTAGACTGGGACATGCTGCCTAATGTCGAAGCACGTATAAACAGAGACCCGGATGACAGTACACCCGCTGCATCCCAGCAAGACCCACAGGACCTGCTGATCAGCCGGCGACAGAGCCCAGTGAGACACAATGCAGGCCTTTCAAGGATGGCGGAAAAAGCCGAACGTAGATGAGTGGCATGTGTGCAATATAGGCCTATGCCTGCTGTTAGCGACTCACAGTGCTAACGACACGCAAGCTTATATATATATATATATATAAAAAAATTTAAAAGTGTGCTAAATAAGGAGATTTTTGGAAAAACTACATGGAAATTCTAAAAAAAATTAAAACAATCCCAATAAAAATATAAAATCATGATGGCAGTACCTCGCATAATATGAAAGATGTTTTAAATAAATGTAAACATGATTTCTTTGGTATGTATAATTATGATGCTGAGGCGGGTGATGTTGCACAATAATTGTTAAATCAAAAAGCTGTGAGAGAGACTGAAATAATTGAAAATGTATATGAATGTAATACTTTTCTTAACTCAGATTTGTCAGACGACGAATCAGAAAAATCTATATAAAAATTTAAAAATAAGAAAGCAATATAGGCTGTGATGGTATACTAAACGAAGTTCTGTGCAACTACAATTTTACTATCGCACTTTTTCTCAATTGTTTTTGAAAATGGTATTATACCAACCGAGTGGAAAAAATGTTTTATATCACCTGTTCGAAAGTGCTTAAAAAAGATCCTTTTTTGCCTCTAAAGGCCCATTCCCAAGTGCCTTAAACTTAAAAAGTTTCATAGTTTAAAATTTTGTTATTTAAGCTTCTATCATCGTAAAT
Source organism: Flabesymbios commensalis (assembly GCA_964017125.1). NCBI lineage: Eukaryota > Metazoa > Annelida > Polychaeta > Terebellida > Flabelligeridae > Flabesymbios > Flabesymbios commensalis. The sequence goes on along the minus strand of OZ024914.1, from coordinate 57,430,333 downwards.
CTATATTATCCAACTCCACGCTCCATTTGAAAGATATATGTACCCGGTAAGTGTGTATTTCGGAATGTTCATACAATTTCTGACAATCATCCCTTGAGTATTCTTCTTTTTGCAGATGATATCGTGCTTATGAGTGCATCAGAGGAAAATTTGCAGAAAATATTAGATTATTGTCATAAATGGTGTGAAAAATGTATGTTGAGGTTTAACGAAGATGAATCTAATGTCGTTTATTTCAGGAAAAATAGAAAACCTTGTACTTTATTTCAATTTCAATGTGGTAATTGTTTTTTTAAAACTGTTCCTCACTTTACATATCTATAGCTATCCCGTTTGACGAGCATCTTACTTTTGTACATTGCATAAAAATATCTATGCATCAAGAGCATTTGGTAAGTTAATTTCAACATGTCACTAAAAGATGTAGGATATAACACATATTGTCAATTATATGATTCACTTGTGGAACCGGTGCAAGATTATGCATCGGAAATTTGGGGCTTTAAAAATACAGAAATGTATAATAAAGAGATAAAAATGCTATGAGATTTTATTTAGGGGTACATAAATTAACACCTTTGCCTGCTTTATATGAGGAAATGGGCTGGATAGCTGTTAAATATAGACTTTATTTAAATACTTTCAGATTCTGGAATAGAATGATGAAACTACCTAGCTAATACTAGTATAATCAGACAGATGTTCTTTAACGGGATATTGATCTATCAGTGACTAATACAAACAACTGGTGCAGTAACTTTAATCAATATTGCTAGTACGATTATCCCTTTATGATGAAAGTTTATGGAGAACTAATTGTTATGATTTTATTGTGATAAAGTAAAAAATACTTAAACTAATGGAAACAACCTGGTTGACTGATATGCACAAACCCAAATTACGTAGATATATAACATTTAAAACCACACTAATTGTTTCTAGCCACGTTTCAAAACCAAGAAGAAGTTTATTAATTCAATTGATCACAGGAATTTTACCAATAAATTTAGAAACTGGACGATATAAAAGAATATGAGATTCTGTAACAAAAACATTTAGAAGTTTACGAGTTGAAGAACGTTTGTGTAATATGTGTGACATTTCTGAAACGGAAGACGAAATTCACTTTGTATTTATATGTTCACTATATGACCATTTTAGAACAACGCTTTTTCAAGCCGTGACTGAAAACAATCGCACTTTTTTTTAAACTGAATAATACTGACATTTTTTCATTTTTAGTTACATATTCTTGGAAAACTCGTTGAGTCAATCTATTGTATCTGCATGTAGGCCTACGTAGGTCGTATATCATCAGGATTATCCAAGAATGTGTAACCTTTTGATCTCTCACCTGCATTAGGCGTATTGTCCCATCCTATCACATTAAATTATTTATGTCACATCCTATCACATTAAATTAATTGAACACCGGCCTTAATTACATGATCTTTTTGGAGACTGTTGCATAATTACCAACTAGTTTAGGCCTTTGATTTAACACATTTTGAGTGTATTTTACGCGGCGCAAAATTGTTGAGTGTATTTTAAAGTTTACAATATTGTTTCATTTTTAAGTTTATAACTAAACACTTAGGCCTATAGTCTTGTTGTGGCAGCGAGACAGCGAGATTAAGTTTTAAGTGGGTGATCTATCAATATGTCACTGCCTCATGCAGTTGGTGATAATAGAGTAGCTCCCTATCAACTGTGCATCATTATTATAGCCCACATGTATATATGTGCAAACGTATGTAACGACGTGTAGAGTCAAGTGTCCATATACAGAGCCACACATTGGAGTATTAACAATGACCAGTATAAGGTAGGCCAATTAAGCTTTCATTTTCATTTTAAACGTCGGCAATTCGCACACCATATGTTTCTAAATAATTAAATCCGACAGTGTTTTTTGGTTCAACCTGTGACGTTTGATATCATACCATGATGTAGGTTATTAAAATACTAGTAGGTATTATCTATAAAAGAACCGCTGTGTACCATGCCTGTGTATGTAACATCTGGAAATATATCACGAGACCATGTTTATGGAGACACGACAGTTTACTGTGTCTCTGCAATTATATCAAACCGTGTCATCACATCACGTTTGTGAGCCTATACATAAACATATTAAATCACATCGTGCGTTCATATTTACAAAAAATGGACAAATGTGTGCCTGCAGCATGTGAAACCATACTATATATGTCCATGTTTAAAATTGACCCTGTAATTAAAATGGAAGTGTGTCTCTGTAACATGAGAATATGTTTACAGTGACTGCTCTGTAACATGGAAACCATAACGATCAAGATAAGATCCAGCTGTTCACATATATATTTATGGACCGCTGTATTCCTGTAATGTCCGCATGTTGTCATAAAAGGCCTACGGTATAGCATACCCAGCAAACCCGAGACGTTAGCCCAACGTTGGTTTACTGTTGGGCCAACGTCGTAGACGGTGGGCTAATAATAAATCAATGTTGGCCAACGTCTCATGTTTTCTGGGGGGGGGGGGGGATAAAAATATATCGGTTTCCAATCACCCGACTGACCGTATTTAACCCATCGACCCTAAATTTATTATGGCAATTTCTAAAAAAAGCGTCCCTTTTGGGGCAAGTTGGCAGGGTTTTTTTAAAAGTTCCTTTACCAACACCCTATTTTGGAGAGCCATGTGACGGGATTTCTCCAAAACAATTACTCAAGAAAACACTATACCCACCTACCATGTTTGGGAAGGCAGTGTAATCGTAAACAGAGGTATTTATATGACCTAGACCATGTTTAAAACTTTCTTGCAACATGTGAATCCATACCACTAGGCCATATTTGGATCACTGCGCACATAAAACGTATGTTTTTGCAGCGATAGTGTTGTTGATGAGCGGTCAACACATCCACACCAGTCTCTGGAGGCATTTGCGAGAGAATCGAGTTTGGACGTGAAAGACAAGCTGTTCGCTGAAAGAATGGACCAGCAAGACAGTTTGAAGATATTCCGACAGCATTATGTCATACCAACAGCTGGCAACGTTGATAGTGGTTAGTATTTCACTAATGTTATCACTAAATTATTTTATTACGCCATTTTTGTGATTCGGTCTAACACCAGGGTTGCTGCAGTGTTATAGTTTAATACCTTGCCCAACATCATTCTGACCTCAGAGATTATGCAGTGGTGGGTGACCTGAGCGACATCTATGTGTGGAGAATGGCCCAACATTTAATGCATTTGATGATCAACTATGCTAAAATACTTTCTATAGAAACAAAATAGGACAAAAATAAAATTTAGTTCATATGATTCGGGCATCCACACTGAGTTATCACTTTACCCTTTTAACCTCATGTGGGCCTACCCACAGGCGGATTAGGTGGGGGTCTTTTGGCAGTAAAAGTTCACAAAAAAATGTGTTAGTTATTTTGACAAGTTACAGTAGGTTTGATTTTGCTAGTGTTTTTCACGTCATTTTACATCGTAATAATTATACCATATTGCAGTGGAATGCATGTGAATTTTTGTGATAATTACATGACGTCTGTAAGTTATAGATTTAACCTACATGAATTCAAAAAATATATCCTCCTATTTATATAGGTCTGCTCTCAAGCTGGTTTATTTTCTTCTGCGTCTTGTAGCTTAGACGATCATGGGTCACATTTGCGTACGCGCATCACTTTCTGACGTGACCTAGCGTTTCTTATTTATATTTGTGCAATGGTGGTTCATTCTTGGTTTTAAGGCTGGCTCGAACCTTAGCCGGGGCCACCTATTGGCATTTTTTGTAAAAGCTGAAGCGTCGAAGTTTTAAGAGTGCAGCATTATGAGTGTAATGAAACTGGGTTGTCTTACATTTACTTGTGTTCCAGTTGACCCGAGTTTGAAATCCTCAGACGAGGAGGTGATCTACATGTTGAGCCATGGACTGGGTTTACAACCCAAGAAAGCCAAGGAATATGTCATGAGAGATATGGATGTGGCGGCTCAACTGTGAGTGCACTTTCAAAGATAAATATTATTTAATCGTTTGCAGAAAGTCCAATGCATTGGTTCAAAAGTGTCTAATTGTTTTGTTAATGTCCAGGACAGTGTTACCAGGGTGGGTGACTGCTAAGCATTATATCAAATATTAATCATCCAAATACATTAACTAAGTGTTCTGTGAACTCCAGAGACAAATGAATATAAAATAGTTTTGAAACATACCACACCACACCACGCCACGCTACGCTACGCTACGCTACATCACTACGCTACGCTACGCTACGCTACGCTACGCTACGCTACGCTACGCTACGCTACGCTACGCTACACACTACACGATTTTGAGGTATTGTTGATTGTCACGTTTCATCTTTAAAATGTCTTTTTATATATATTTTATATCATATAATAAATATTATGGCAGTTGACCTTTTATTAAACCTTTGAGCGCTAAGCACGACTCGTTTTGAACACTTTCTTATCATATTACATACCATGACAGTTTATGTGCGATCAATTGATGTTCAATTGTAAATTGTTGGTGTCAAATTAGACAAATGTGGGTAATTTTCCCCCAGTTGATGTTGGGAATCTCATTTGTACTACCCATATAAGCAGCCCCATTACACCGAGTTGTTGGCGTAATTAGTTCTGCCATGATGACATCCACCTCATGGTATTTCAAGAGATAAATACAGTAATAAATACGGTGACCCAACTGAGGTCAAACACATTATATAAACTCTTCATTGACCAATTTAGCATTCACGCGAAAACTATCTTCTTTTACCTTTTCGCATTTATAATTTGCGAAATTCACACATAACCTATAAGTGAGTTGTGCCCATGCGCTGCGCCAGTTTTTCATGGGCCCACCTCGTAGCCTACTTGATGACATAAAATGAGATTTTACGTGTAGGCTTAATAATTGTGTTTGTTTAATCACAACACAAATAAGATGACATAATTAGAAAAATACATATGAACACTTTCTAATTTTTTTGTTTGTTTCCAAAGTGGTTCTTACCAAGATAATATTAAAAATTTGTGTCCACTTATTTCACTGATTAATTCATATCTCCCAGGGGCGTATTATCGTCAGGATCGTAAAGCTGAATATAAAGCTTCACCACCAGGTCGGGCTATGAGTCCTGCTTTGATACACCACGTTACTCACTGTACTCAAGTATCCCCCTCCCTCTGTAGCAAATGTATCTGTGTTTCTTGGTGAGCTAAACTTGTCATTTTGACTACCTTATCTTTGGAATTTCATACTGATTTTTATATGCAGTTTTGTATCCTGGATTGTAGTTTATACATGTTAATTTTAAAGTCCAAGTGTTTTACGAATATTTTTCTATATTCAAAATAGTATATTTTGACATTCTCAGTTGCTGAATTTGACTAAACTTTCTCATGTTATTTTGTAATCTTGGCCAATGTGCCTTATTATTTCACATGTCCATCTGGGGCATCTTCTGATGAGAAAGCTCGTATTTTTGTCATATCTCAGATCGCTATCGTTATTTCATAATTCCATAAATTCTAATCTAATCTTAGTATTCTCAAACTGTAGTTTCTCATTTTCTGGCCAAAATGTATCAGCAGGAAGTTTGGAGGAAACCACTGTGATTGGTTAGTTTTATAGGCCACCCTGTACCCCCCTCTCACTATTTAAGCAAAAACCCGCGTTTTGGCGCCAGTCAGTTGAGTTCTACCAGTACACCAAGATGTAAGCTATTATATACCACAATAAACAAGCTCAAGACAGATTTATCGTCACTTCATCCTCCGCTCACACATACACGGCCCACGAGACAACGCGACACCTGCTTCGCATCAATGTCCGTCAACGACCGTCAGAGCAGTCGACGATAATTGGTGGAGATACCGGGTTGATCCCATGTCAAGTGGACTCACAGAGCATACCAGTAAGAAACAGAATAGACGAATACATACAGATTACTGATTGCTATTGATATGAAGCCTAAGGAATATATTCCAAGCAGGATCAAATCCCTGAAATGGAACATAAGGCAGTGGAGTCGATGTCAACAGCCTTCCATCAATATAAGTTGGGTGAGCAGTCCGGTAGCATGATGTCTCAAGAGTGAGTGGAGTGACAGTGTCAGCGATGGAGGCAGAGAGTCCCGGTGTACCCCGTAATAACGCTCCAGCATCAGCCCAATTGAGGCCCATAACAGCTACTACTGTAGGCCTACATAATAACAGCCACCCAACCTCAGACAACGCAGGGCTATGCCAGCATCCAGTATGAACAATAACACCAGACAACAGCCTCGTTATCCTGGTTATCAACAACAACAACAACAACAACAACATTAACAACAGCAGCAGCAGCAACAACGCAGAATAGGATATGTTATGATGCAGTTCAGGGATTTTTTTTAATATTTCACATAACGGCTACTCTGAATTTGTTCAGACCAGGCTCCGAGAGAGGGACACAGCTTCACAAAGCGACGCTAGTATACATGTACTTAATTATTTTTTTCTTAACCATCCCCACCATTCGCTATAACTGTCATTATATCTTATTAAGCATATTGACTCTCGGACATGTACATCTGGACACCTCTTGTACAACACTTGTACACTGGATTACACACAGTGGATTTATATTTTCATACGCAGCGGTGACACACAGACATGTACATCTGTACACCACTCGTACAACGTACACTGGATTACGCATATAAAGTGGATTATCAAATGTCGTAACCTCAGTCGCTTTGTTGTTTGTGTACCCATAACCCCACCCCCAACCTCAACCCTCCGCGTCTCTTTAATATATACGTCATGGGGTGAATGCTCAATATTGGAAGAAAGTTATATCATTGATTTTACGGAACTCTCCATAATCTGATAATGTTTGAATTGATACATTAGTATTTTTAAATGTGTTTACATATATGCAACGTCTAGTAATTATGATAATGAGATTGACACTATAGTGTTTCCGGAACATTTGTCAAGAGACTTTAAATTTGTCAGCAGCCTTTTTGTTTTAGCAAAGGCAATTATTCTAACTGTTCCAGAGACTGCTTCGTCATGTGCTTCAGGATATATCACCAGACTATATTATTCGCTCTTTAGCTTTAATTGCTGGTATTATAACATTAACGAGTATACTTAATTTGCTGACTGTTTTTGCATGGCATGTTATACTGTTGAATGTAATGTATATTCTGACGAACATTGAACTGGCGCCAAGGTCCCTATTTTTTGATTTGCACCAAGGCCCATGTCTCTAGTCACAGTAATCTGGATCTTCTTCTAAGAAATGTTGGCACCAAGGCCTAAATCCAGTGATAGTGGTCTAGATCTTTTTATATGTATGTCGTTAGTATTTTGTGGCACCAAGGCCAAACTACAAACACAGTTTCTGGAGCTTTTATATTTATGTCGCGGTTTTTGCCCATATACTTTGTATTGCTGACAATTTTTTTGGATTTTTGGTTAATGTCCTGATTTCACATTGGCGACCGTCTCCATTATTATTTCTTTACTGTCATTATTTGTATGTAATTTCATGATCTAGTTAGTAGATAAATGTAAAATATGTTAGTTATTAAAAGTCCAATTTCGAGGTCGAAATTTTTTCGAATAGATGGCATATATCGTCAGGATCGTAAAGCTGAATATAAAGCTTCACCACCAGGTCGGGCTATGAGTCCTGCTTTGATACACCACGTTACTCACTGTACTCAAGTATCCCCCTCCCTCTGTAGCAAATGTATCTGTGTTTCTTGGTGAGCTAAACTTGTCATTTTGACTACCTTATCTTTGGAATTTCATACTGATTTTTATATGCAGTTTTGTATCCTGGATTGTAGTTTATACATGTTAATTTTAAAGTCCAAGTGTTTTACGAATATTTTTCTATATTCAAAATAGTATATTTTGACATTCTCAGTTGCTGAATTTGACTAAACTTTCTCATGTTATTTTGTAATCTTGGCCAATGTGCCTTATTATTTCACATGTCCATCTGGGGCATCTTCTGATGAGAAAGCTCGTATTTTTGTCATATCTCAGATCGCTATCGTTATTTCATAATTCCATAAATTCTAATCTAATCTTAGTATTCTCAAACTGTAGTTTCTCATTTTCTGGCCAAAATGTATCAGCAGGAAGTTTGGAGGAAACCACTGTGATTGGTTAGTTTTATAGGCCACCCTGTACCCCCCTCTCACTATTTAAGCAAAAACCCGCGTTTTGGCGCCAGTCAGTTGAGTTCTACCAGTACACCAAGATGTAAGCTATTATATACCACAATAAACAAGCTCAAGACAGATTTATCGTCACTTCATCCTCCGCTCACACATACACGGCCCACGAGACAACGCGACACCTGCTTCGCATCAATGTCCGTCAACGACCGTCAGAACAGTCGACGATAGTATAACCAATGCTGGTTTGGGCCAACGTCGCAGTTATAACAAATATAATATTAGTCGACATGTCTCCGCCAACCCGGACATTTTAAATGTGTATGTTAGCAAATATATATTAACAAATAGACCTGACGCATTACAAAAACATTGTAAAAATTGTATCACTGCTTATCTTTGCTACCTCGACAGTGAACTGTAATTATGCCTCATGAATGATTTGTAATCTCCCAATATTTTATATTATTCCAAGTCGCATTTTAAGCAGTAAGTTTAACCTCAACCATTTAATTATGTCTAAGTTATATTTTTTTAAGATTTGTATTAGCCCTCTCAAATATAGTCTTTGGAACTGTTGAAGGTAGATGCAGCTTAAACTGGACGAAAATGTCAATTGTGTAACTCAATGGCGCTGTAAGCTATAATTGCACGGTATAGGCCTATTGGTATTGGTACGTGTAAATTATATACTGGTTTCGGTTTGGGTATATAATTCCACATGAATTCGCTTGAAGTAGTTGGGCCGTTTTGCTTTAATCAACCATAATATTTTCATTGTGATGAAGCTCTTTCTTGTGGACGTTGACCATGCGGGTTTGCCCACAATGTGTACTCAGCGAATCACGAAAACCAACCTACTTTAATAACGAAAGGATTGGTGGGGATATTTGTTAATTGTTTTCATTGAACGGTTATAGGACACATGTAGACATTAACACACGACCCCCATTTTTAAGTGAATGCGACACTGCTCTTTAAAAAAGTAATTTTAATCATCCATTAACTAACCATGGTACAACTTAATTTAGAAGTTCACTTTTGTGGAAATAGTAACCTATCTAGAAATACACCTTACCTACTGTGTATGTATATGTATCAGGGGAGCAAACGGCTATCTAAAGTTTGTGGACTACTACAAGAAATTACTGGAACCAATGGCTGAGGTGGTAGGTAAGTCGCAGAGCAAGTGTAGAGAATGGGCGACAAAATAATTTTGAGAGAAAAGAGTAACTCATCTCGCTGGAGAATATCCAGTTTGGGCCTCATTCTCTAACTTGAAATCATTTTATGCTAAGTTGATATAATGATAACCAATTTCCTTGTATGACTAAGGTCTACACGTTCAGCTATGGAATCACATACATGTGTGTTTTAACCCTTTAACCGCCAAGTTATTCAATTAAAATTTTCACCTACTTGAAGTTATGTCTCGCATACGCGATTCACAACTTCACGTGAGTAAAAATTATTCAGATTTGACAAAATGAACTTTAATTTTGAAATCTTGCTGATCGTGATGGTAAAAAGATGGTATTTAATGTGCTACTAAAAATGATAAAAATGATTTTGAGCCATAGTTATGGGATATCACCAAATTTTGTAACTGCATAATTGTACGTGTAAAATCATAGCGATTTGTTTGATATCACACAGAAAAACATCATTAAACTATATAATTACCAAAATTGTCAAGTTGTATTTATTTTACAAGGAGCCAAAATGAGCGAGGTGAACGTGATGCACACAGTGACAGTCAATTTGCATTTACTAATGGTGAGTGATCCACGCTTTTACCCTTTAACCCCTCAAGCCCTCAGGCCCTGACATAATTGTGTATATACTATGGAGACCAAAGGGTATTTTAAATTTGAAGTCATTATAAATTTCTTAATTAGCTCTTTCTGCTTTATTTGAATACCTATATTACATGAGTGCACGCGGTCATTATAAATATTTTCAATTCTTTCAGTGATGAAATCGACGTTAGACGTCGGAATCTGACGTCTATAGTCGGTGAAAGGGTTAAGCAATAAGCACGACTGTAGTCGTTTTCAAATCTGTTTTTTAGCAGGTTAAATCACAGTCTTATTGGAACGAAATGAGCGTTTAAACATCAAGATTTGCGAATGTTTGGTGTCACATATTAATTAAAGGGATATGAGTAATTTTCAACTATACTTGAGGTAGTGGGTTGCGGCAGCGAAACACAAATTCAAGTGCGTGAAAATTCAAATTATTTTATTTATACGCTTTAAAAGTTAACTGGTTGCAAAAAGAAGCCACGGTGTATTTTTAAGTTTGACGACAAATTTAAAAGTATACTTTTAACACTTTTACTTGAATTTACCACGGAAACATAATCTTGAATGTTATATTTTTATTGCAGACATCTTTTTATCAGCCAACAGAGACTCGTCACAAGATCATTATCGAGGACAAAGCTTTCCCCACAGATAATGTTAGTATACGGTGTACTTAAATTATTCAATAACAACAATAAAAACAACGAAACATAAAAATAACAAAAAGCAGCAGCAACGGCAACAACGGCAGCAGGAACAACGGTAGATGCAGCATCAGCAGCAGCAGCAACAATGGCAACATCAACAACAAGAAAAACAAATAAAACTTTGTAATGCTAGTATAAATATATATTCTGATATATATTCTGTTGATGTGGGATGACATTAAGTTTAGAAAACCCAGTTATAATGTCATGGAAGATATGTCGTAACGTAACCTAACTTTTAATTACTTTGAAAATCGCCGACAAGCAAATTTGGCATGACACCAAAAAGCTGTAATTTCCCTTGTTTTGTGTCTTATGCTAGGCCTATATTTCAATGTGATAAATATTTTACATTTCGCTAAATACGTAATAAAATAGTGCAAACAACAGCTTTTTGTAATTAGCCCCATCTCTCTTTGTTCATACAGTACACAGCTGCGTCCCAAATAGCGACGCGCGGTCTGGATCCTGAGAAGAGCCTGATTTGTATGAAAACACAACAGGTGAGTAGATACCTACCATTACACAGGCAAGTGTTTAAACATCTAAATGCCCCAGGTTTAACCCTTTAACCGCCGGTGTCGCATATATTCGGGTTTTCATTTTTTATTAGCACATTAAGTACCAATTTTTAAACATGTTAAAGATAAAATGTGACATCAATCAGCACTATGTGAAAACAGTTGACCTCCATTTTGTCAAATCTGAATAATTTTCACTCACTTGAAGTTGTGGATCGCGCCAGCGAGACACAACTTCGAGTGGGTGAAAATTCAGAATGAATAATTTGACGGTTAGAAGGTTAAACCCTTTGACTATACAATGCGCTTGAAGTTGTGTCTCGCTACCGCAACCCATAACTTCAAGTGGGTGACAATTATTGATATTTGTTTAATTTGAGACCAAGCATTTGCAAATCGTGATGTAATTTGTAAACACTCATTTCATCCCCAATAACTGTGATTAACCTGCTAATAAAACCGATTTGAATTGATTATAGTCGTGATTATAGCGGTGAAAAGGTTCCGCATAGGTATAGCAGTAAATAAGCTCAAGAATCTTGTTTGTCTCTGAGACTATAGCTCTAGTATTATTCTATTCCAGGGGGAGCACACGTTGAGAACAGAGGACATTTTGGCAGCCATTGAGACTCACGGTGACACCACGGCTCTCATCTGTCTGCCAGGAGTGCATTACTTCACTGGACAACTTTTTGACATTCCCACTATCACTGCTGCGGCTCACGACAAGGTCATAAAACCCTGAGACGGAAACTCGAATGCTGATTTAATGTTGGGCCAGCCTCGCAAAAAAACTTTTGATCAACTGTTGTTTGGGTATAGGGGCCTACTGCAGTATAGTCCGGATCTTTAAAATGATGGATGACAAATTTCTACTAACAGAGCAATTACCTAGTTCAAACAAGAATTCAATGTATCTTCCGATGTTATTCTGAATATTTAGCTCCTGGCGATAGAATGGATAATTTTCACATTGATATAAATCATCTTATCATTATTATTTTTCATTTTTTTTACTGAAGTAACAGGGTTGATGATGTGGAAAACATTCATGCCAGCCTATTTATCTTACTGTATACTTGAGAAAAGGTAAATCCAAACTGGTGATTTATCACCCTTTAACTGCCAAGGAATCTAATTTAATTTTTACCCCTCAGATACCGCGATTGACATTAACTTCATTAAGTAGGTATATATATAAAATGATTAAAAACAAGTATAGTCGATTGACACTAAAATAGTTAATATGGATTTTTTTCAGGGTTGTTATGTTTGCTGGGATTTGTCACAAGCAGTGGGTGTAGTGAACTTAAATTTACATGACTGGGGAGTTGACTGTGCAGCTTGGTGTACATACAAGGTCAATGACGTTTTTTACATGAGTGTATGAGTTATTAAGATCAGTGGTATTATATGTTTCCATAAATTGTAATTTGAGAAGTGGAGAAATCGTTAAAACTATGAGTGTGTACTTTATCGGTAATTGATCGTGACATGTTATTTACAGTCTTTGGCAAATCATATAATGAACACCAGCTTACAAAAAATTAGCTTATGCATGTTTATCAAAAGGTACGCGTATAATATTTAGAATATTTATTCTATTCATGTATAGACAATTAGTTAAAATCGATTTGAGCCATATTCCACTATCACGTTACTGACATCAATTCAATAAATAAAAAGGTATAATACTTATTATTTTAAAGGCCGGGTAACTTTTTTGGCATTGACCTCTCTTTAATTCATTTCAGATTCAAAATTATATTGATTTGAGACCGGTTTTACGGTTGAGGTAAATAATAATTAATATTAACTAGTAAGTCTAGCTCGGCCTACTACAGAGACCTTCCAGGTCTAGGCTTACGGCAGATGCATATATATGTGACGTGCCATATCAAAACCGGTCCTATGTCGCAAGGAAATGAGTTAGTAATTGGCGTTTAACAGGTACGGGTTCAGCCGTTTTTAAATGGCCGCCCAGTTAAAAACCACCGTGCGTTTATAAGCACTCGCAGCGCACTTCCGGCGAGTGTTTATAAACACCCGGGTGTTTATAAACGGTCTGTCTCGTTCACTTGTATACTGCCGTGCAAAGCCAAAAGGCAGCTGTATCAGCTTACCTGTTAAAAAGCCGATACTGCCTTTTGGCTTTTCACAGCAGAATAGCAAAGGGACCAGCCCCATAAAATGACAAATTGCAGTGCATATCTTCATATGAATTGGCAATATGAAGACGCCCTTTAGTTAAGTATGTAATAATCTACATTATAGTCGTTTTTGTAACGTAAATTTCCGTAGAACTTACCTAGGTAGTGGGATTAATGACAGCGCTCCTGGATTGTATATAGGTTTTATGCACTAAATCGTGAGTACAAAAAAGATGCCACATAGAATATACAAATGCCGCATACAATTTGACCATCACTATATCCACCACCTCATGGTATTAGCAGAGTGTACCCCCAACGTATACATTTTATAGCAATGACACTTTAAGGAGGTGGGGGTCAGTGGTCAGAAAATCTATTTTTCACGATTTTTACCAATTAAAGCCTCGTATAAATATCACAAATGAAAATGAATCGGGCTTAAGGCCACCTTTGTGCACATATAGGCTAAACTGGGCCAGGAGAACCTCCTGAGGATGGTGAGATGATTGAGATGACACTGTCCTCCAGACACAGGAGTCGAAATTCGAGCCCTGGCGGTCTGAGGCCGAGCACGCTACCTCTCGGTCACGGAGGCTCCCCATAATACTGAGTTTCACACGTGGATGGGGAAGAAACATTTTTTGTTTCTTTTAAACCGCCGAGACCGGGAACCGAACCCCGAACTCTGGCGTGAAAGGCAGCGGTGCTAACCACTACCCTAGGGCCCCCGCCCATAAATAAATATCACAGATTCTGCTTCTCAAGTTCATTACTAAGTAGTGATGTGTAGTGTCAATTTATACATTATACCAAATCTGGTATAATTAAGAGAAAATAGCTGATTTTATGGAATAAAATGTACAGTTAACCAGCCATAATATTGGCCGACCGTTTATAAATGCCCGGCTATTTATAAACACTCGCCAGAAGTGCGTTGCAAATGCTTATAAACGCACGGTGGTTTTAAAATGGGCGGCCATTTTTAAACGGCTGTACCCGGACCAAAGACGCTCAGGTTATAAACATATCTCCATTATTTAGGAAATCATCGATAAAACAAGATAATATCGCAAAATGTTGAGAAAACGATCTACAAAGTTTAAAATTAATTGACAAATAGTTTAAATAGTTTAAACTAAATCATTTTTTTATTTAAGAAATAAAACTAGGGTATATTCAATATTTTGTACTTATCTTGCTTTGCAGTTGTATTTCCGATCAGCGTTAAAAAAGAAAAGTAGGAAAAAAATAATATTTTAACAAAACATGGCCATAACTCAAATTCTAAAGCTCCGACATACGGTAGGTCGGGTGCCGATGTGTCACGTCACATATAGCAATGTGAATTCATAATTATAATATAAAATCGGCTGGCATGAAAGTTTTCCACATCATTTATCCCGTGTTATTTCAGTACCTCAATAGTGGACCAGGTGGGATTGGAGCAGCTTTTTTACACGAGAAACATGCTAATAGTGGTCTACCAAAACTGAACGGCTGGTGGAGTCATAAACGAGAAACACGTTATCTGATGGACAACAGTGAGTACGTCTAGGCCTACACTGCTCTGCAAAGCCAAAGGCAGTATCTACTTACTTGTAAAGTAAGCAGATACATGTACTGCCTTTTTGGCTTTACACTTCAATACAGTGTGCTGATTATGAGTGTTGCTTTAAGACCAATTCTCGGTTTCCTTATGTTTCACATCTTTATGACATTTTATTCATCTATAGATTTGGACGTTATTCCGGGAATTCGTGGATACCAGTTGACCAAAAGCTCACCCATCACATGTGCGGAGGTTGAAGCTGGGCTGGAGGTAACATTCAGACATCGTCCGCACATTGTCATAATGCTATCTCATTTACATGGATGTAGCTCACCTTAGACATTACAGTAGCTTACACCACCCACACGCCACATGTGAAGGCTAAAAGCAAAGAACTTAATACCTTATTATGTCTCCCCCTCTGAGGTGGGGACATGTTGGTTTACCTCTGTCCGCTCAGTTTTTGTCTGTGCGTTCTCTACGTCTGTATGTCCCATTCATTTCTGTGCTTCTGTCCAGCACTTTCTATCGTGCAGGCGGTCAAACACGAGACGTTGACCCAATGCTGGGCTAATGCAGGTCCACCGTCTACGAGGCTGAGTCAACATTAGCCCAGTATTGGGTACAGTGTTGTGTTTTGTGCTATGCTGAATGTGGGCCAGCGTCACAGACGGCGGGCCAACATTAACCCAGCTTTGGTTCAAAGCATCGTGCCCGTACCGCCAGCTTGCCGGTACCGACAGCATGAAGTACTGTCTAGGACTGAATGAATACTGGCCAGCACTGGCAACGCTGGCCCAACATTTAACAGACATTGGGTCGGTGTCGGCTTGTAATCACTGCAGCAGTAAGCAATACTAGATCAGCTACTATTGAACGCAGCCCAGCAAACGCGAGGCGTTGAACCAGTGCTGGTTTGATGCTGGGCTAACATCGCAGACAGTGGGCCAGCATTGGACCAGCATTGGGTCAACGTCGTGTTTGCTGGGAGTGTGACAAGCCACATTGTGTTTCGCACCAAAACGGAATAATAAATTCCGCTTAATACATAGTCTCTACTGTCCATAGGAGCCATTTATTAACATTAATTACAAAAAAACATTGACACAACATCCAGCTATCAATATGTCAGTATATGCTGCTGAAGGGGAGACATCTCCAAATTTTTGTTCACAAAAAAAACTAGACCCTTCTAGTTTCTATGGTAGTACCTTTGCTTGTGACATATATTGTATGCTTGTACTAAAAAGTGAAGTATATGTGTAATGTACAGAGAATAAAAATGTTATTTTGTATATATAATATGTACATATTATGCTTATCTATACCCTCACTAAATAAAGTCTTTATTATTATTATCCCTATATAGTATTATGAATGGGTGATGCACATGTGTATATATCGACCAATATTTTCTCAGGACATCAAAATTAAACAAACCTGTCTCTTCGCAACAATCTTCATATTTGACTTTTATCCAAAAGTCATGTAACGTTAGGCCTTCACCAATGGCATTTGCTAGGTGTCCTCACAAACATGATTTATCACGATAATCGCAGTAAACCTGAGACGTTGGCCCAACGTTCGTTTACTGTTGGCTCACCGTATACGACGTCGGCCCAATAGTAAAACAAATTTGGGCCAACGTCTCATGTTCGCTGAGATACTTTGGCCTCGAGATGCCATGTTAAACAAACGCAATGGTTCAACTAGCCCTGGTCTCCTCTACTACTATATATATGTATGCATTAATATAATAAATTTTCAATAAATTATCGTAATAGCATGATATCAAATATCTTTATCACTAGTTCGCTTTTTATCGATTGTTATCAGTATTAGTTATTCTGTTTTTAGATAGTAGCGAAGGCGGGGGTGCTAGCAATTCGCAGAAAGTCATTGCTTCTCACGGGCTACTTGGAGATGCTACTCAAGAAGTATGTGGCGGAAGAGAAGTTGGGAAAAGAAACCTTGGGGATAATAAGTCCAGAGGACCCTCATCAGCGGGGATGTCATATGGCGATAAATATACCGGTCAAGGCGGGAGCTGTTCAGCAGCAACTTAGAAAACATGGCATCATGGTGAGACACATCATAAAAAGGGGCGCATCCAGAATTTTGAAAAAAGGGAGGGGGATTAAAAAAAAATTCAATCAGCTGATATATGGGGGGTTTGACACTCAAATTCACTAGGGTAGTGCCTCAGGCACTACCCTAGTGAATTTTGAGTGTCGAATACCGATGTTGAGGCAGCTTAGTTTTGGAAGGGCCGTTCGCTCATTCGATCATCCTTGTGTAACATTGTACACTTTCGTTGTTTCACCCTCAAGGCGCTGAATAAGTTTGTAAAAAAACATCGCAACCAAAGGGGTTTTTTTCAGTTTGTAAAAAAACATAAATGTCTTAGTTAGCTCTTTCCGGTTCATTTGAACACCTATGTTATGGGTCTGCGGGCATTAGAAATATTTTTACTCTTACAGTGCGGGGATCCGAGCGACTTTAGACGTCAGATTCTGTCGACTAAAGTAGGCTACTTACTGAAATATCACGCAGATGCAAACTACCTCTTTAAAAAGTGGACCTAATTTTATTTGCATTGCATGCGCGGCTTCCGCATCATCGTTCTTTAATACTGAAGTGTTTTACGTGATGTATAAGTTTTATTTTAACAGCTTAACCCTATCAGCGCGGGAACTGTCTTTATACGTCAGAATCTGACGTGTAAAGACGGTCCCCGCACTGAAATTTTACATTAAAAAACCTTTTGGTCTCCATGGTTTGGACAAAAATATTTCAGCGTTGTAAGGGTTAAGTTTTGCAATATTCCTTGACATTTTATCTTTTCTTAAGGTATCTAAATGAAAGAAACCTTTCCTCTACTTTAAAAAACAAAACCTGCGATAATTTTCAATTGATGCTTAACTCTTTCGCTGCGAAATTATTTCAAAATATGACGTCATATTGCGTAATTATTTGAAATTGACCCTTTTATGACCAGATCCGTCAAAACTGGGGATTCCCAAACACAGTTACTATTTTAAATCATGACGTCATTATCGAGTATGGAAGGCTTGAAGACATTCACGTCCCCCCTATCACACTTGCGTGCCGAGAAGGGTGACTGGGAGCCGTCACAACCACAGCCAAATGAATCACCTTGCTAGTTATGTAATGTCGCAGTAACGACATCCGCAGTGTAGCACAATGTCGCATTAGTGCGACATCCACAGTGAAAGGGAATTTTAGAGCGGCATTGAATTATTTAAAAAATATCAGCCCATATTTTCATTGTAAACAAATAGTACGAGTGAATTTTGAAGAGTTAAACTTAAAGTAATATCCCAGCAAACATGGACGCATTGGGCCAATGTTGTTTTAATGTTGGGCCACTGTCTACGACGCCGGCCCAACATTAAACCAACATTGGCTCAATGTGTCATGTTTGCTGGGATTTCATGCCAATCCCACAAAGAATCCTCAAATTAACATTATCCTAACTTTCTTATATTTTCATTAGAAAAGTTAGGATTTATCTTAATTTTTCTAATGAAAATATGAGAAAATTAAGATATTCTTAATTTTAAGATCCTTAGTGGGATGGGTCCCTCACCCTGATGTGTGTGACGTTTTTTTTGTTACAGGTGGATGTACGTAATCCTGACGCAATCCGTGTGGCACCCTCCCCCCTCTATAACTCATTCAGCGAGGTGCACACTGTGGTGGAGTGTATCAAACGTGTACTCAGCGCCAAGACTGACTGGTCCACAGTCACAAACGACTATTTCTAAGACGGCAACGTCCCAGCAAGTTTGTTTACTGTTGGGCCAACGTCGTAGACGATGGGCCAACAGTAAACCAACTATGGACCATGTCTGCTGGGGTATTATACATAACAAGTACGATTGTTAACCTTTTCCCCGAAATAACCACGAATATTATAAGCTACTCGTTTTTAATCCGTTGTGTTGGCCGAATAAATCATTGTTATTGTGAACAATTGCGACATTACTGGTTCGTCTCAAATTAAACAAATATATGTGAGTAATTTTCACACATTTTAAGTTGTGGGTCGCGGTAGCGAGACACAACTTCAAGTGGTTGAAAATTCTAATCAGATTAATTAGCGTTCAAGCAAAATTATTGACTTTAATTAGACTTACACAATAAATATGACAGCCCACGCTTGTCGTTTTGCAGTCGTGCAAAGCTTGTGGAATTCTACTAATTTTTTTTAGCTTACTTATGAAGCTTCAACTAATGCAACATCTGTAGAGTTGATTATATAGTGATCTAGCTCTATGTAGACTATACTTTTAATTATACATAAGTGGTGACTTATTGTCCCTTTAATCATTCAGCAATGGCGCGTACCCTAGCGTCATCTAGATATAAAATATACATTCGCCTTAGGAATGATTAGAAACAAATTCATATAGCAGCACTTCAAACAGTTTACGTTCAAGTCAGAGAGTGGAGTCAAGCTATCGTAGCTCGACAGAATGTTCTGAATCCCTTGAATCATAGCTTCTTCATGCCAAGGACATTGGTGGTTAGTTGCTGCCAGTGACCATGGAGGTTCCCATTTATGCATCATGGGTAGCTATTTCCGGATGCAAGACATATATAGATCATCACCATTCGTGTAATTGTTCGTTTAAGGCAAATAATATGCTGGAATCAGCTCAAACTTACGATTGGTACCTAGAATAGTACAATGCATGTTAGGCCTACATGGGATATTGGTCTCAATGATAAAGTTTTTATGATCAATACAAAAAATGTGTTTATTTTTACTTTACTTGACGAAAAATATGATTTCTTGGCGATCACTCTGAAAATCCAAGATAGACGACTTGGGCTGGTTTCAATAAATTGTTTCTGTTGATGGTTACGTGATTCGACAAAAACACGTCCCACACATTTATAATAACATAATTTCAATAGAATATATAGTCATAGGTTTACACTGTAAATCACAGATGATATTTTATAATCTAACGTTGGTTTGCTGTTGGCCCAACGTCTAAGACGTTGGACCAACAGAAAACCAACGTTGGCCTGACGTCTCGTGTATGCTGGGGTGATTCGACAAAAACATGTCCCACTCATTTATAAATAACATACTTTTTAATATAATATCTAGTCATAGGTTTACACTGTAAATCACGGATTATATTGTGCTGATTTCCATGATAATTTACAAATGAATCACTATTCTAAAATTAAAAATTGACGATTGGTGATATAGGTGATATTGTACTCTCTCAGCACATTTTAATGAAACATCAAGACGACATGCATTTCTGTTCCTTTCATGGTGTAGACCTAGTGTCTAGTTAAATCCCATACTTTTCACACAATACTGTGATGGGGAGATTGGGGAGACTACGACACAATTTATGTATTTTGCATAATATTTCGTCAGTGAAATTAATATAATAAAGTTTTCAATTGAAGTCGGTAAAATTGTACTCTCCAGGAACATGTTCATTCCAGACTACATTTTTTGTTCATTTAAAGGGACCCCATGGGATGACATCAATTTCGGTTGTAAACTTTGTAATAAAATAGTGTATCACGCAGGTCATTATTTCAATTTTAGCAAAAAAAATAGATTTTTTAAAACATTTCTTAAAAATATTTATAAGAATTCATGAAAAAACGAAACATAAAGTGGGTTCACATAAAGGATGGTTGAATGCTAGCACAGCATTGGGCTACAAGCTGAGTCCGTCGGCCCAGCGTTGAGCAGACAGTCGGTGCTGTAGGGTAATCCCTCCGATCATCGCGTTCCCATACCAATTAAGGGCGGCAGCTATTGATGTAACCAGGTGGTTAATTTGATCATGCCATCTGAGATGGTGGGCATTTGTGGTATAAAGTGTATGTAGGCCTATGCTGTATACAATCGTGTTTACATGACAATATACGTCTTGGAAATAGAACTAGTTTAGTCTTTCTCAGTGCTTTAGCATGATTTAAAAAAAGAAAAATTTATTTAAGATCAGCTGACTTTTGGTCAATGTTCCAGTAGGAATCACATGACAAGTTCCAAATGTGCTTAAAGGTGTTTCTACTGAAATAAGAGGAGATTAGTTTAACTTTTATTATAGGCTTCCCAGCAGGCACAGCCACATGTAATACACGTGGGATATGAGTGATTGTATCTATATAATATATATAAACATACTTATTTTCAGGTGGATTGCCCAAATAGAGCATTTAGCGCTAGACGAGGGGTTCTCCACATATATATAACATGTATGTACAATACAATACAATACAATACAATACAATACAATACAATACAATACAATACAATACAATACAATACAATACAATACAATACAATACAATACAATACAATACAATACAATACAATACAATACAATACAATACAATACAATACAATACAATACAATACAATACAATACAATACAATCTTTAACATTAATTTATTATTCAGCAAAATGTTACGTGAGTTTTGTTTCATATAAAGCAGTAGTCAGTTGGCCAGGAATCAGAAAAGAGCTTATTTAAGGTTTTCGTGTCGACTTTTCTGTGCATACCTAAAACCTTGCTAGATGTATTCTCAGACCTCTTATAATGTAACTCCGACCGGTTGTCGACTTTCATGTGTGTGCACTAGAGGTACAAAGTATTTTCAAAATGGCCGCCAAATTCACCTTTAAATTGTCAATTGTACCAGTCGATTAAGATTATTATGAACATAAAACACTCAATAAAAAATCAAAAACAATCTGGATGTATTATAGCTTCACTCTAATATACTTTAGGACAATATTATTTGATCTAGAGCTACAGAGTATTTTCAAAATGGCCGCCAAATTCACCCTTACATTGTCAATTTTACAGTCAATCAACATTATTATAGACAGAAAAAAAACTATTTAAAAATAATAAAAAAATGTGGAGTTATATGGCTTTATTATAATATATTTGAACACAATATTTTTATCAAGGATCAAAGAGGAGTAGTAAAAGAACATTTTAACTTTGTATTTAGGCATACCATTTAAACTCTTTAATTTGAAAATTTGACAAATATGCGTATAATACAGCGCCTTTTTGAGAATAAACATCTTTTTATTTCTATACATCGTCTTTGAAATCACCTACTGAGCCCAAAAAACAGTTAAAATGATTGAATACTCTAATAATCATCACCTGAAAATGTTTTTTAAAGACAGAAACCATCTACTATCGGGGAAAATTAAAAAAAACAAAAATAATCATTATTTTGTTCGTAACAATGCGAATCCTCGTTAGCCACCCAAGAAGAAAAAGTTTGTTTGACCTTGAAATGAACCTTCAATGACCTTGGTGTCATCATATATCTATGCTACATTAAAGCCATGAGGTTGTACATATATATGTCAACATATAATATAAATATCATGCCATATCGTCGCATTAAAGTGACATTCTGATATTTACATGACATATTATCCTGATATTATAATACCATATTTCCACACTATAGCAAGTCTGATATAGAACATTATAATATGCAATACATCCCTAAATTATATTACTAATATCTCACATTATAATAACATAGGCGGATATTTAAGTGTCACGTATGTCCATAATACATAATATCATTCCAATATAATGGTTTTGATCTAGGATACTAAAATGTCAGATCTGTGGTTACATTTTACTCACTTTGGAACTTAGTGTGAAATGGTTGTTATTGCAACGTTTCGACCTGCCTTCAGCAGATCTTGATCACGCCACCCTTGCGACACGGTTAAACTGTCCTTTTAATATATGTGGCTGCACATAGGAGGATCATTTGTATACAGAATGCCATTTTTGAGAATGACCAAGTGGCCTCGCATAGAAGGTTGGCTGCTCCTAGGAGTGGGTGCTCACAACAGGTTCTATTCACTACTGTATTGCCAATTATATTGCTATATTCACACTTTATAAAGCCATATCCTGACATTATATGCTGATGTTGAATACAATATCTCCACATATAATTTCATTACCAGAACTCACATTGTCATATACAGTTAAGCAAAATGTCCTATATCGACTAGTTAATGTCATATATATATACATTATAATTATATTCTAAAAATATAGTATACTATTGTGACAGTATGCTGATAACATTTAATACTTTATACAATAATGTGGATGTAATATTTTTACACTACAGCTAGTGCAATATAATAGTATTATTCTTTTATTAAAGTACCACATCCTGACACTGCAGTACTCCATCCCATGATTATATGACATAATGTGGAATATCCCACCATTTGAGTGTCATACTGGGGTATAAAAACATTAAGATTTCATTATACTTTTAAATGTCAGTATACCGACATTCTATTGCCATATATTGTCATTATAATTGCATATTATGATAGGCCCTACTATAATTATCATATATCGAAACTATCATGCCATAACATGAAATTTCAAGATTTAGGACAATATTATAACATCATGTAATAATTATAATGTCATGTCCCTACATCGTGATGCCATATTTTAACATTAAATTGTAACTTTATGGTTCTATAATATCGTTTCTGTACACTATAGTACTGTACCACATATATGCATGTAGATCTATTGACATAATGTATCATCCTGATACATTCATGACATATTGTGGCACAGATCTGTTAACTTCACTCCTATACTATTTATTAGGCAAGATGAAGCGGACATCTCACAGCAAAATTAAAAGAAGCGGAATAATTTGTGATCAAACTATACTAGCCCTTTATCATCAACTGCTGTAGAAGTCAATTACCTTCCATAGTAAAAAGCAACAGATCTTAGAATAACACCACCCACAAAGGACGACTTACCTAAAACAATTAGGGTCTGTGCTGTGCTCATATTGCTCTCCTTGGTATATCATCTCTAGAAGAATATGATTATCAGCCCAATTGAATTAACGCAACCCATCGGTAGCTGCTCCAGGTAGCGCCCTCCCTTCAGTATCCCCCCAAAAAACAAAAAAACTACTAATTTAGGCTTTTATATGCTCCAGAAAGCACAATTTTAAGCCTTAGATGTTGACATTTTTCTGGAAAAGCATGACCCCGGACCCCCGTAAAGCACATAAGAGGATGAGTGCCAGCTGTGGTGTGTATTAGAAATTATAGTAAACAAATTGGCTTCAATTGCTGAATCCACCACTGCCTATCCCAAATGAGATGTCAGCTAATGCCTACTTTATGCCCAGAGCTATATGTCTACTTGTGTACTGCAAGCAAATGTATTAATTCGCGGTGTAGTTGTGCTAGACGTCAGATGGGTTGCTCCTAATCGCTAATTGGATAATATGGTTCATTTAACCATGGAAGATTGATGTTTTACTGAATTGTCAACATTCTAATATGTTATTTCTGTGTATTTTACATGTCAAAAGCACAGTATCGTGTGTCATATTTGAAGTGACAAACTATGAGCCACTAGTTTATCATATTTTATTGGTTTGTTAAGCACAATCGGTTTTGAAAATGTATTTCTTTTTAAAAGCTGATGCCACAGTATCTATATTTATGATAATTATGTATACTTATCTGGTCTCCCTAACTTTATTTCTATGCATCTATTTTACATGTATTTGCATACATATGCATTCTCCCAGGTATCATGTGTTTTATACTATCGAGTTTAATATTATTATTTTGCACAGTATATGGTATATCACAACAAACTAGTTTCCTACATAGTTCATATAACTATCACCCTAAAATACTGGTTCTAAAAATAGGCTGATCCTTGATCAATTGCAAATATTTTACTTGCATATGGAAAGTACTCGGTTTAACCGTTTATCATTTACTAATTTTTCGTTGTGATCCAATAAATTAACAAATGTGATTTATTTCATTATAAGCTACATTTTAAATGATATTGTGCATATATCTGGTCCATTCGGTGTCATTTTTAAAACGTTTTGTTTAATTGTGATAAATTAATTTATTCTCACGGAAATATGTTTTTTGCGGTTTCGTAATAAATCTTATTTTGCCACTCAAAAACTCATGCACACACCTGCAAGCCGACAACCGGGTGCTAGTTATGCCCAAAGGTCCCCTTGACATACTAAAAAAGGTTTCAGGTATGCACGCTCAAGTGGTGACGAAACCCTCCTTGGCCACCTCTGGCCAACTGTCTACAGCAAATACAGATCGAAAAAAATATCGGAGCTCCATGTTATATCACCAATTTTACTCGGTTAAGGATAAGGTTATTGTATATTATTATGTCGACTAAATCGATCAGAGCTTAAAATGAAATGGTTCTACCGAAGATAAATTTTTGGATCCAAAAAGTAAAATTGTAATATATGTTTCTTTGTCTAAAAATGGTAATGTAGCCGGATGTAGAGAAGAAGCGATGATATTTCTAATTGCAACCAGTAGTCTCTCTCGTTGAGCAACATAGAGGGGGCAGTCCAGGAGTTAATGAGAAACAGTCTTGTGTGTTACGCCACAAGAGCATCTAGGATAGTCAACAAAGCCAAAGGGAAGGAGATGAGCAGATAACTGTGACATTCCGAGACGCAGACGGGTGTGCCAGATGGAAGCTGTTCGTAAACCTGAATAATAATAAAGTGGTGGGCGTTTATAACCAAATTTGTCTTTTATACGTCACTTAAAGAGAGATTAAAAATCTAGGTTTCGAATACTGTAATCCAAACTGTTCCAGTACCTGATAGACGATGTAAAAGTGTAATATTAAATAATTAATTATTTATTTAATTGACCGTTACCTACACTTTCACCTCTGACACTTATCTGATCTGAAACATATCACAAGTCAAATTACTAATATCAACATTATTATTTTATCATGGACCCAACGAGACTCGAACCCTCAACAACGATATTGGACCAAACAGCCGCGGAGGTCTTGGTGATTTGTGCAATCATATTATCATCTCGATCACTACTGTCATTTACAGGATTTGGCGCCCTGTAGCAGGTGTTTTATTCTATCAAGCGTTCCCCTTAGACTATTAAACTAATATAAAGAGGAATCGTCTGTCCTAACATAATATAATAGGGCCTATGGCTATGCATCACATCATTTCCGAATTAAAGGATTGGGCCTACTAAAATAAAATAAACATCAATTTAAAAAAAAAGATGCTTATTTGTTTGTAAAACTTAGGCCCCTAGAGATTTAAAGACATAATTTAAAGCCGAGTTTTATGGTCTCACACAACTAATTTCCATCATTTTATTTTTGACAAATATGGGTATAGTATGACCTACGCTAACTAAGGCATAAAAATCGGTACGACAAAACCCCATAATAACCTGAAATAACCCATAATAACCCGGAATAACCTATAATAACCCCATAATAACCTATAATAACCCATAATAACATCATAGTGACATCATAGTTATCAAGAAATTACAACCCAAATAATGGAACAAATCGATGTGTTATTAACAAATTTCCGCTCATGTTAGTGGGCTGGCTATCACAAGGTGGCACATAATATGTCGTCTAAAGCTCGAATCAAAGTATCACCCAAAATAACCTATAAAATACAATAATAACATATAGAAACCTGTTCACGGTTTTTTTAAAATCATGTAGTCGTTAGGAAATAGCCATAAATAAACCAAATAACAGCACAAATCGATGTTTTGTGAACAAATACCACCTGCAGTGATGTTGGGCCCATCACCAGATGGCGCACATGTCACATGAAACTCGAGGTCTCACCACACTATACAAAACTATAATACCATTATCACTAATTATACACACTAACAAGCACAACTAATATTTTCATGGACAAAATGTGCGACAGTATCAGGTATGGATTATACTATATTAGTCATTATAACTTACAATAGTCATTATCAGATTATACATAGTAACATACACAAATAATATTATTGAACAAAATAGAACAATAATAATATATACGACGAGACGAATAATAGGCCTACATTGATTGTACATAGTCACAAATAATATATTTTTTATTGAACAAAATCGAATTATAATAACATATACGACTAAACAAATAATGGCCTACAGTCAATATACAATGTAACACAAATAGACCTAATATATTTTTCATTCAAAAAAATCGAACAATAATATATATATTATACGACAAAACAAATAAAAGAATCACCACCCAGCAAACATGAGGCGTTGGCCCAACGTTGGTTTGCTGTTGGGTCAACGTGATGCGAGAAGCGTGATATCGTCCCTCGTCGCCATTGCGCACAAAATTGTTTGATTGTACTGTTGTACCCATTATTGACTATTTTGCTGGTGTCTGGAGTCATACTAAGCATGATGATTGCTCTAAATTACAAAACCGTGCGTTGAGGTATTTTTTAGGAGTTGGACCGAAAACTCCAATCCCAGCACTACATGGTGAAGTAAATTGGGTTTCTCCCTTCTCGAGACATGTCGCATGTATTACAAAATTATGGAACAGAACAATAATGATGAATGAGCAGAGGTTACCTTTAAAAGTGTTAAAGTACATGAGAAACAATAATTTGGGTTGGGTAAAAAGAGTGAAGTCTATATTTCTAGAGCTAGATTTAGATATAACCTCAAATGACATTTCACATATACCGTTGCAAGCTGTTAAAGAACATCTAGTCATAAAGGATACCCATCAATGGAAACTAAGCGTGGCATCTAAACCCAAGTTACGAACATATGCTCTATTTAAAATAAATCTCAAAACAGAATTGTATGTTAGTTTATTAATCCCAAAGTGTAAACGATCTATTTTTTGTCAATTTAGAAGCGGTATTCTTCCTTTAGCAATAGAGACGGGCAGGTATCGCAATGTACCTGCAGATGAACGGTTGTGTGAAATATGTAATTTGAATCTAGTAGAAGATGAAATTCACTTCCTATGTTATTGCCCTAGGTATCAGGAATTGAGAACTGAACTATATCAGAATGTTCTATCTTTAGACTGCCTTTTCCCTCAATATACGGATACTGAGAAATTTAGAATTTTGATGGACGACAGATTTGTAAAACTGACAATAAATTTTATATATGGAGCTTGGCAAATTAGACAGAACGTTATGTTTAATTAAAATACATATTTATTTTGCTTTTTTAATATTACTATTTTTATATTACTTATTTTTCATCTGCTAGTAGGGTTGTTCATCCATGTTTCAAATATATATATATATATATATATGTGTATTGCCATAGTTGTTATAAATAAGTTGTTATAAATGTTATAACACAGTGACTAATAAGCCCTAGAGGGCTGGGTATTTATTTTCGTGTATTATTATACTATGTGAAATATATGTATGTACTGGTCACTTTAATAAACAATTACTTACTTACTTACTTACGCACAAAGAGGTCCGTATCTGACAGGTGTTGAGTTGTGTAATCAAGTATAATAGGCATGGATATGTAGGCCTACACCAATTATCCACGTGAAAAACCCCACGTGTAATACACATCAGAAGGAAATCTAGGCTCAACTATTACAAGACATCCACCAGATATACACGTGGATAGGTACACCAATAATCCAAGTAAAAAATACATGTGGAAAACAAGTGATGCAAAATCAAGTGGCATTCTTCACATGATATCCATCTGATATCCACGTGAACAGGTAAACCATTAATCCACCTGAAACAATTCACGTGGAATACACCTGAAAATGTAGGCCTACACCAATAATCCACATGAGAAATACAACGTGGATTACACCTAAAAAAAAACTCAATCTTTACTTGATATCCACCAGATATACACATGGATAGACCTATCGTACGTACCAATAATCCATGTGAAAAATACACGTGGAAAACATGTGAAATAAAAAAGGGTGGCATTATTCACATTATGTCCATCTGATATCCACGTGAACGGGAACATTAATCCACGTGAAACAATTTACATGGAATACACCTGGAAATGTGCACCAATAATCCACATGAAAAATTCAACGTGGATCACACGTGAAAAAAAATAAGGCTCAAACTTCACTTGATATCCATGGCCACATATATGCGGCAATTTGTATCATAATTAAACTGAAAGTCATATTTTTAAAACTCCATACCAGAATATACTTCAATGTAGGAACCTTTAATGTCACTTTTTGCGATATATTTAAATAAAAACACTAGCTATAAATTTTAGTGGGGCATAATAATAGGGGCCTATAATAGGGCCTACATGGGCAAGCCAATGTAGACGATAATGACAGATTCGGGTAAATAGCTATTATTAAAAAAAAAATAGTCAATAGACATCAAATGGTCATAGGTCATAAGCCGAAATAAAATTACTGATTTTCATGCATGCATTATGAATATGATTCGATGTCTTTGGAGTGTGAACCCCGCCCTCCCCTACATGTATTAGCCTACTGCCGTGCAAAGCCAAAAGGCAGTATCTGCTCAATTCACAAGTAAGCAGATACTGCGTTTTGGCTTTACAGAGCAGTACCTTAGGCGTAACTGGGCAATAATTAATTGTATTGCCAGTAAAATACTTAGGCCTACAGTGCATCTGTTTCTACTTCCTTCGCAAATAAATAAACGCATTTTTTTCGAATGCCAGACGCTTCGGCCCTTTTCCAACTCGGCCCCCATACCAACTCGGCCCTTTCCCAACTCGGCCCCTAGGGTTTACCAACTCGACCCCCTAGGGTTTACCAGCCCGGCCCCCATGACGATAATATATTCATCAACCAGGGTGAATGAATTTCGCGCATTTATTATAGTAGTATCATTATGTCAATCATGCTAATAAATATTAATATTATTGTCAATAAATATAGGCCTAATCTATTATCATTAGGCTATTACCTGGAACAAAATCGGCTTTTTAAAATCTTTTAAACGTACCATACCTATTGTCTGTATTGGCCTATTACCATTTATACGGTTTCGAATCCCGCTTGGTGCGGGATTTTCAGAGAAAGATTATGTTTCTCCCCTCTCAATATCGGGAAATTGTTTTGATGTTGTGTCCTTGGGCAAGGCAATTAACCCTCAAATGCTCCACTTGACTCAGGTGAAAATGAGTACCTGGTAGGACAGAGATGGCAATGTGTAAGATAATTTAAATGCGCCGAAATGGCTGCAGGACTGTATGCTATCCGTGGAGTTGAGATGGAACACGAATGAACAGGTCCAGTGACCAGGGGTAAACATGGTAAAGTCGGATGAAATGCTTGATATCAGACTATAAACCTGCACATTTTCCTTTACATTTACAATTGATAAATTAAGCTAAACCTATGAGAATTACGGTCATATCAACTAAAACAATTGATTGATGGATTTTTCGTTGTTTTACACCATATAAAAGGACTTTTATATACAGTGTGAGCTTTCCCACCCAATAGCCTACAATTGATTCAATGGGCGTTCAACATAGCTTAAAGGGACTGGCCCAGGCTAAAATCATCAAAAAATCGTTGATTTTATTTTGGCTCCTTAATATGACCATATGATGTAAACATGTCCATAGACTAGAACTGCAAAAGTTTTTAATTTTTCTGCTGCGCATTCACCAGTTAGACTAGATATAGAGACGAAATTCCTGATTTGTAATTATTGACAACCATGTCAAAAATTAGAAATACGGGAATTTCGTCTCTATATCTAGTCTAACTGGTGAATGCGCAGCAGAAAAATTAAAAAAACTTTTGCAGCTCTAGTCTATGGACATGTTTACATCATATGGTGATATTGAGAAGCCAAAATAAAATCACCGATTTTGTTATGCTTTTAGCCTGGGCCAGTCCCTTTAACTTCGAATCAGTACAAATTAACATCATGCCTCTTTATTCAGAGTGCCGATTTAACATAGCATAACTGCGTATGAGTGCAAATTAACACATGATTAACACCATGCCGCCAATAACATTATGTTTTTGTATAGGCCTAAGTATCATGATGTATAAAACCCTAGAAATGATCAGATAGATTGATAAAAAACAAAATGGACATAATTTATTCTGTCAATTACAATTAGCTAGCGATGCCATTGAGAGGTGTGTCTTTCATATTTTTGGCGTGACAAAGGTGTGTTTACACAGGCGTAACGGTGAGAAAATTAGCAGCAACACTTCAACACGATTAAAGTTCAGCGATAGCACATTTTGCATGCATGCTATTGGTCATCTGCACCAGTCCAGTCTTAATACACGCAGAGCATGGCTCTAGCCTGGACAACTAGTGTGTACGGGAACTGTATATTAGAGAGGGGTTATCTTAACATGAATATTCATTAGTGCCTGTGAATGACGTCAGCGGTGACCACTCACAAAGCGCGGCACAGATTTCCGAGACAGTCACACCCGGGGTCAGACGATTTGTTTACGTTGCTTACCAATGTGATTGGTCCGAAGATATTTGTATCAGGGCAGATGACAGTATAACGTGAGGCCATGGGATTGCGTGCCGCAAATCACATGGCAGAGTGAAGATGGCTATTGGTCGGTGCCGATTATAGAATTTAAAAGTAAATGTGATTTTGTCGTATACTAACACATCATAAGTTAACTCAATAACAGGTAATAATATTATTATATAATCTTTATATCCACATATATATTGGTTATATGCCTAATGCATATTGATATCAACGGGCCGGGAATTCAAGCTTCCGGGATAAGATACTATTAATATCTTCAGCTCGATGACGATAATGAAAGTAGACTTTTAATTTGCCTAATAATCGTAACATATTTCGAACAGACATCATATATATAAAGTAGGGCCTATCATTATAGAGGGTGCACATGGGTCCTGGAAATTATGGATTATTCACACTTCACTTTTTATCCCTTTTTTTGGCTTCACTATTTACTTTTTATAAGGGAAAAATGATATAAATATAGATAAAAATAGATAAAAAAAAATTGGCTTCGTTTTTTACACTATTTATAAACTGCAATCCTCGATCTTCGGCCTCTTTGGTCCAAAACAAACAAGCGCTTCGCCGTTCTTTCGATTCGTTTTTTGTAACCCATGTGCACCCTCATTTATAGTTTGTGGACATTAAATAAGTCTTGTTTAACCCTCACACTGCTGCATAAAATTTGCAGCATGTGTAGTTTCCCACTATGTCATATCTGGCACGTTTTTTCTTAAAAAACATCTGATGAACAACTGATACAAAAAGCCCTTATATTGCAGAAAAAAAGTTTAGATTTAAACTGTTCTAGTGATTTGCACACTCGCAAATCTGTTGGTAATTTATTCCACAAGACTTAGCCTGACACGGCAAAGGATCGATCTCCAAAAGTTTTACTATAGTCGCCCATAGCAGTGTAAGGGGTTAATACAAATCGGCGGAAGGGTTAATCAGCTGTAAAGTTATATTATTATGTACTAACCAATTTCAATCTGCAGCCGCCGTTAAGCCTATCTCATATTCACTGAGTGATGTATACAAACTACGACATTGATCACATTGATTTCTGTTGTCAGATAAACAACCAGAAAATACGTTATTATGCTTCGGTGTCAGCCTAATTATTTACTATACCGGTAATTAGCTTTTGGAGCTGAACGGGTCGCTAGAATGTCACTACCAAGTTTTTCCAGTGCATTTTTACTATTCAGTGTGTTATTACTACACTAGAGCTTATATCAATAAGCCCTATTGGTGACCAAACAGGAGTGGACTGACGGCTTTCACACACCTTCTTTTCCGGACCCTGGGTGGCGTGAGTTGTTTCATGTCACAGATGACAGGTGGTGTCAAATTTTCATCTCTCGTGTTTTGTTATACTCTAAGCCGGCAACATCTATGATTATACGGATATAATTATAATCAATTTAATGTTCTGAATCTAGTGATATGATGAAGACATGGTAAAGGTGTAGACATGGTTGATTATATTTCTTCATATTTCAAATAATAGGAATCCGTATGTTGCATGAGCAACATATATATTACCTGAAATGGTTCACCTCTAATATCTGGTGTCTATAGTAGTTCCATGTACAATTCGTCAGGTAAGGTAAAGTTTATAAATATATATTATATATGACGGACCGACAGACATAATATTTTTATTTGCCATAAGTTACAAACATGATGATTAATAACTAATTCACATTTAAATAATTTACATATAAATATATAGGCCTATATAGGTCAATATAAATATATTTATGGCTGCTGTTTTGAAATAAAACAAATGAGATATCCATTCAGATTTAAACAAGCAAAATAAATAAACATGAAAATACACTTAAATGATGACCGCCAACGTTAGTTGTTAATATAAATAAATATAGTCCAAATGTTACCTGATTAATCTGGATCGTCAAACGGGGGAACGGGCGGGCGAATTGGCAAGATAACATTTTACAGCTCTACAGCACAGGGGGCCGAGTTGGTGAAGGCAAGATAACATTTCACAGCTCTACAGTACAGGGGGCCGAGTTGGTAAGGGGGCCGAGTTGGTATACTGTGAGGGGGCCGAGTTGGTGGGGGCCGAGTTGGCAAAGGGCCGAAGCGTCCTGATACCATTTTTTTCAACTTACGATGACAACCGGAAGTGCCAAGTGACAGCTGAATTTTCTGCGAATTTTACTGAGAAAAATTTGTCAAAAAGGCATGAAAATGGAGCTGTAAATGAACTAGCAGTGTGCTCACTCTCATCTGTGTAAGGCAGATTAAAATCAGCTTGTTCTTTATTTGATGTTTTCTTTTTTACTGGGAAACAGTTTCTGCTGTCTACCCCTCCGTCATTTATTTTCCCATATTATCGCCCGCCCATACTGATTAATTGAGTCTGAGAGACTCGGTGAGACTTCCGATGTTTCCCACAGGAAACGTCGAAACTGAACTGTGAGAGTAATACACTCAGTACTGTTTAGTGTAACCCAGAAATAAAAGAATATTCCGCTGCCCAACCTGCATAGCCTTGTCCGTGGTCACGGCCAAATCAGTTTGTTTTAGGTAGTCTACGTCCGAAGAATTCATTTTGGTGGGTTTTTTCGTGGTTTTTTTTAAGATTTATCAATTTTATGAGAATTTGTGATACACTGCAAAAAAGACATCTTTTTCTTTGTTTGTTTGTTCTTTTTGCTGACTATTACTGGTAGAAATGAAGCCATCATTGTAGAATTAAAAGAGTTGTTTGTTTTGAATGGCACTTTATCACCTTTTCCGGTAGCCGAGTAAACAACGTCTCTGGGCGAGCGCAGCGAGCCACAGAGCCGTGAATCTAGTATCAAAGTGGCTTTGATCAACTTTAAATTGCTCTTCCAGACTTATTGAGCTATGGCCAATCTAACATCATCTTGCTTATAATAAATACATTTTCTTACATATCTGTGATTTTTGAGCTGATATGTGACATATTGGACCTGAATTTAGGTAAAATACAGCTACAATTCACGGCGATATAGTTTGCATCAACCTTCGCTAGTGCAACATGAGCGACATCTATGTGAGGAGAATTCGTCCTTTGAAGGCGCATGCTCAGACCGCCTTAAAGTTGTTGATCAACACAAAAACACTTGCGAAGACTTCACCTACCACGTGGGATGACGTCATCGCACAAAATCTCGCGTTTCCACCCCACTCCACCCGAGAACACTTGGTAGCCTTCCTAGTTTCGGATAAATAACATGAATATAAACTTACTTTCCCTTTCTAACAATCAAACATCTTCACATATATGCGTCAAATAATGGTAGTTAGGACGTATACACTGCAGGTAAGTCAGCAAATTGTGATTTAACCTCAAATTGGGCACCATTTATTTCCGTGGCACGACAGCGGCTGTACACAATTCAGCGCCGTAGGCCGATCAGGGCTACTTTTCCAGGGGTTCCCATCATGATATTTTTCGCAATTACGAAACATTAATTAATGCTTTACAAAATGTGTTGATAATTGACTGAGATTAAAATCGGTGAAAACACGCAACCCAGGTCTAATGTGACTTGCATTATAACATCCTTTTAACATATAAAACGGCTATAGTATATAATTATATATACAGCTCATCTGTGTCTCTTCTACATTAGGCAGTCTGTCATTGTAGGCCTAGATTAATTCATTAAATAGACACTTTCTCCAGTTGTAGTTTAATCAATGTAGGCCTACGTACGGTCTAAAATGGCCCAACGTAGTATAACTGGCAACATAAACATTTTTCTGTGCATTCTATTTACAATTTACAAAAAAGACATTTTATCTCCATTAAGTTGGCCCTTCATATGAATGGAAACCCACATTTACATAAATTTTAAAATGTCACCTTAGAGATAAACCCATTGGCATCTGAACTCCACCTATTCACATATATACACTTCTTCTGTCTGCTTTGAGTGTGTATTTTATTACGTCAGTTATTGTTTTATTTTTTTAAATGATTAAACATTTCTTTGAAAACAATTTACCAGCGCCGCCGTTGACCAGATCGCAAATATTTAATCAGCATTTGGCCTTGTAGGAGGCAGGCTGCTTACTGTATTTCACGCAATCCGCTGCAGTTATTTAAGCTGTACCATACCCCCCTCCTGTAGGCCTAGTTACTTCTGTAGAAATATTGTCAATGATCTGTAAACTAAACTATTTTCTTATAAAATAGTTGATTGACAGTAAATATTAATAATTATATTTTATTATATTTTATTACATCTTAATATTTTTTTTATATAAAAAGTGTCTTGTTTTATTTTCAGAATATGTTCCCCCACTTGCATTTTTTATATGATATGTAGGCCTAGATACGTGTACTTTAATGTGATAACTTTTGAAACTATAAGAGCTAGATCATGGCACAAGAAAGACTCAGTGTCCTTGCTATGCATGTAGGCTACACCATGACATGGTGACTGTTATCTCTGTCGGCGAAGTTTTCAACACACCACTGAAGACGCTTAAAAATGTTTAATTGGTAACTTGGTGTGTAGGCCTACATGTAGTAGAAGTAATTTTATTCAACTTTAATCTCAAAATTCCACTACATGTTAAATGGTCTAAATTTTGAAATACTCAAATTTCACTACATTTTCTAAGAGTGCTTGCAAAATTTCATAGAAATTCATTGATGATTGGATGACTTATCTGCGAAAAACACCTAATGTTGGTGGAAGCTGAGGCAACTATAACTCTCTCTTGA
The DNA here is from genome assembly GCA_964017125.1 of Flabesymbios commensalis. Taxonomy (NCBI): domain Eukaryota; kingdom Metazoa; phylum Annelida; class Polychaeta; order Terebellida; family Flabelligeridae; genus Flabesymbios; species Flabesymbios commensalis. Next base: position 57,394,273 of record OZ024914.1, on the reverse strand, counting down.
CTCACCCACCTCCATGTCACGTGGCCACATGTATGCTCAGGATATTTAGACAGCAATAAAAAGACAATGATGAAAAATTACATTTTTTTGATATAGCTAACCAATAAATTCGGGTTGCTGATGACCCCAGAATGCACACATAATATTTCAAAATTCTCCTTGGGGGGGGGGGGAATGCCCCCAGACCCCCCTGACTGACCGCCCCTCCGGGAGGGGGAGCCAAGTGCAACAAAATTCGAGCCCCCTCTGACAAATTCTGTTCTATGCCCCTGAAAATGTCACAACATGACGCAACAATATGGTGACTGTACCGTGTATACACAGATGTTGGCACAGCGATGGTCCAGCGTTGGGCCAATATTGAGCTTAGCGTTGCTGTTAGCTGGCGAACCTTGTGTGAGCTCCAAGTACGCCTGTTTGTGTTGTCAGCGGTAATGAGTCGGCACTGAAGACTCACTTTCTGTTTTAATAAACTGTGTAGGCGTAACAGCTGGCTTTTATAACACAATTTTCTGGTGGAGAACCTAGCAAAGGGGTATGAATTTTTGGGGTCCATGACCTTATCGTGCTATAACCATTCCGTGCTGTAACGATTCGTGCTATAACAATGTTCACCTGTATTATGTTTTTGTGATTTCAGATAAACTTGAAATATACCTCACTTGGCAATGCGAGATGGAGATGTTTAATAGATTGAAGAGTACATTGACCAATGTATTGCCAGGCAATCCTCTTGGTACTGATTTTGAAGTGAAATCACACCGAGCCAGTGGGGGTCCAGGGCTGCTCTGGAAAATCTATGATGGAATTAAAAAAACAACTAAAGAGGTAATGGTCACTCAGCTGCTAATCCTGATATTCCAGAATAAATTAAATTTTTAAAAATCGAAAAAGATATAGCTCCTGTGTGAATTGTGGTCTAATAAAGCTCATGTTTTTAAATCACATTATGTATCAGGGTTAGGGTCAGGTTCAAGTGATTGTAACTTTATACGTACTGGTACCCTCACTATTTGGCACAAACATGATACTAAGCAGTTGATAGTATGAATAATAAATCAAATAAATGTTAGGCATTCCATCTGTTAATTTAAAACACTGGTAACATGACTAAATGTACAAGTTACCATGGTTACTTACCACTGACAGGATCAGAATAATTGATATAAATGTGATTTATTTTTCATTTTGATATTGTTTTTAACCTGTTAACTATGTATTTCACTAGAAAATATGAAGTTTGCCCAACATTAGATTGGTAATGTCAATGAGCCAGCATTTCTTGACGTCACATAAGTTAAGTACATAGAAATTGAAATTGTGTCCTGATCTTTGTTGTCTAGGAAGTGTCTGTCTGGGAGTTTGAGAAGAAGCAACTTGAGAGATATTCGAAGAGAGACAAAGAGCTTATTGTAGAATGTCTAAAGAAAGGTGTTTCACAACTGACTAGACTACGACATCCAAAGATTTTATCAGTATTACATCCTTTAGAGGAATCAAGGTGAACTCATATGCAAATTCTTCTCTGTTTTTTTCTTTTTTATATTTTGATAATTAACCCTTTAAGCCCTCACAATGCATTAAAGCATCATTTTAAATCCCTGAAAACAGACTAAATGTTTCTACAAACAAGTGTTTTAGAATGAATATTTCTATGAAACTGGTTTACCAATATATAGCAATTTTCTTTACCTCAAATCATCTTCATCCACTACAAGTGGAGAATTGTCTAGATATTCGGAGAACTGCCACACACAGAGCTTGCGGCCAAATTCTATTGTAGTAAGAGATATTTTACGTCCTGAAAACATTGTTATACCGTTTATATCTGAACACATTTTCTTTTCAGGGAGAGCTTGGCTTTTGCTACAGAACCTGTGTTTGCCAGTTTAGCTAACGTATTAGGAAGGCATGAAAACCTTCCTTCTCCAACACCACCCGATATCAGAGATCATAAACTGTATGATGTAGAGATCAAGTATGGTTTGTTACAGGTTAATTTTTTTTTACTTTAGAGCACTGGTATTAAATTTATATATTTTCCTTCACATTCCTGATATTATCTGAAATCAGGATTCTGATGGTGTCTGCTATTTTTCTGCCACAGCAGGCTCAGCCATGAATAGATTTAGTTATCTCATGTTTTTTATCTGATGGTTTGAAAAAGTATTTTTCATATGTAATTTTCTTTTGTCGGGCAATACCCAGTAGATAGGCTGATTCTGGGCATACTTTTAATGCTCTTATAAAATAGTCAGATTTAGTTTTTTATGTTTTCAAGGTGACTGAAGGATTAACGTTTCTCCACAACGATGTCAAGCTTGTACATTGTAATTTATGTCCGGAATCCATTATCTTGAACAAAAGTGGCTCATGGAAGATTGCTGGTTTTGACTGCTGTGTCACCAACGCGAATCAAGGAGAACAAAATGTATGTAAATATCAATAGGAAATCTTATTAACCCCTAGAGCACGGAGCTATTCAATTTAAATGTTCAGTCACTTGAAGCTGTGTCTCGCTACCGCGATACACAGATTCAAGTGACCGAACAATTATGTGATTTGTAAAATTGAAGTGCCAATATATATCAATGTTTCAAGATTGAAGGCATATTTTACTTTTAACAGCTGGTTATCAGGGGCTATACAGGTGCTAATAAAAACACAGAATGTCTCCTGCAGTCAACATCAGTGCTCTATGGGTTAATATATTTTTTACTTTTTATTCCATATGCATGTGGTTCTTCACACCATTAACCAGTTGACTGATCAATTCTATTCATAAAGGGACATATCTTCTCAAGGGGTAGAAATAATTCATGCCCACAAGATTCAAGCCTGATTTGGCTTGACCCCTTTCCCTCTAGTTTATCTTATTTAAATTTCACCCACTTTAAGTTGCCACCACTACCGCCACCCACAACTTCAATTGGGTGAACATTAATCATATTTGTTTTTTTTGGGATTCGTTTTGATGTTTAAACACTAGCAGTGATTTGACCGACTAATATAATCATGCTTTGATGGTTAAAGGGTTAACCCTTTTACATCTTTTGGTTTTATTTACCTTTTATCCAATCTTTGAATCGGAATAAATGAACAGATTACAGTATCAGCCATCAAAAAAGCATCTTCATATGATTTATTATAGACCTACTCGAATTATCACATAAAATTTCATTCGCATTAACCCTTTAACTGCCGGTACCGAATATATTAGGTTTTTTATGTTTTATTAGCACATTAAGTACCACATTTTAAACATGTTAAAGATAAAATGTGACAGCAATCAGCAAGGTTTGAAAAGAATTGACCTCCATTTTGTCAAATCTTAATAATTTTCACTCACTTGAAGTTGTGGATCGCGTCAGCGTGACACAACTTCAAGTGGGTGAAAATTCTAAATGAATAATTTGGCGGATAAATGGTTAACATACATTTGATACAATGCCCAGGGATTACCCCTTGATGCGCTTAAATTAAATTACTTTAATTTCCACCCTCTTGAGGTTGTGTCTAGCTACTGTGACCCACAACTTCAAGTGGGTGGAAATTACTCATTAATTTGTTTAATTTTGTGATCAAACATTTGCTAATCTTGATGTTTAACCTTTTCAGGCCTGAGTTTACCATTGTCATCTTCATCCACTACAAGCCGCGAATTGCTGTCGCAATTCTCGACTTGTAGTGGATGAAGATGACTTGATGTGGTTTAAAAATTAAAGAAAATTGCCATGTACTGGTAAACCAGTTCCATGGAAATATTCATTCTAAAACCCTTGGTTGTAGGAAAATTAAGTGTGTTTTTTTCAGGGATGTAAAATGATGCTTTAATGCATCGTGAGGGCTTAAAGGGTTAAGACATCATTCATTTTGTTCTCAATAACTGATTTAAACGGCTGATAAAATAGATTAAAACCGACTATAGTTGTGCTTGGCGGTGTAAGGGTTAAGAAAGTAGCATGTGTATGAGGGATAATTAATAATATTATTATTTTTATAGTCTTTACTAGTACGTTAAATTATTTGTGTATTGCAGGCTTACTACAAATGTACAGAATGGACTCCCAGTATTCCACCGTCAACACAACCCAACCTGGACTTCCTGGCTCCAGAATATATTCTTCAGTCAGCGTGTAACACAACATGTGACTTGTTCTCTCTCGGTGTTCTTTTCTATTGCGTCTTTAGCAATGGAAAAACTTTATTTGACTGTCATGGAGAATTGTCGACATACAAAAAAAATGCTGAGCAGGTTTGTCCAGAAGTTATATTTTTGTTTTATTTCGCTACAGCACAGGGGCTGTATTCTAGTACAAGTTATGATATAACGTAAGCTTTGGGCCATCTCGACTAATCCGAAGACTTTGATATATCTTAACTTGTTCGAGAATACGAGGCCAGGACTACAGTGTTTCCCATTCTAATATCACATTCAGCTATCCTCATTTTAAAATTATGTGTGTGTGAAGTATTATCTTTCTGATATTGCTTTAGCTACGTAACATACGAGGCTCCCTATTGGGTTGTGTCCCGGAGGACGTCCGAGATCACGTGAAGATGCTGCTGAACATGGAACCATCTGTAAGACCAGATGCTGATCAACTCTCGAAAGTAGGTTGTGTTCATGGAGTAGCCATTCTAGTCAATAAAACAAATATTTTTTTTTTTAACATTCATCAAATTCAGCAAGCTTAAAACACAACTGTAACTTTTTTTCAGATTCCTTTTTTTGAAGATGTTGGTTCCATGACATTACAATACCTGGATTCTTTATTCCAAAGAGACAACCTGCAAAAGTCACAATTTTTTAAAGGACTGCCACAAATCATAGTGAAAATGCCAAAGGTTTGAAAAATTATTATGAAAAAGTGACCTAAATGGTGTTAATAATTGAAAACCTTTCTTATCAATTTCATATGGATTATAATGACAAAATGTTCTGCATGTTTGGTAGTGACTAGTCAGATACATAATATAGTTTTAACACTTGTGCTGCTGAATTGTTTGTGAGTATTTTTCAGTCATTTGAAGCTGGAATTTCTAACACAATTTCCAGCTTCAAAAGAATGAAAAATAATATTATTTATGAATAATAGACATCTCCCAAATTGAATTATTTGATTAGCTGAGCATCTACCACAGGAGATGTTACAAATTTTAGTGGTATTTTAATTTGTGTGAAATTTGTTTGGAAACTTGTATATACATTCTTAGCAGCAAAAGGTTCAAAAATACTTGACCATATTGCATAAATATGATAAGCAAAGTGTCCTATCTCCCTCTCATTAGGCTGGCAGATAAACCCTTTAGCTCTGAGGCGACGGTTTTATGAAGATATACTTTCCACACATATAAATAACACTGGCAAAATATAACTTCTGACAAATAGATTGCTCTTCATAGGGTAAATGCCCTACCTACAACTAAGACATAATACATGTATCTTTTATTAGTATTTCTCAATGTTTTAACCCTTTCACCACTGAAGCCCTTTTTTATGTGCTGAATGGAAGCCTTTTTTTATGTGCTGAATGCCATAGCATTCAGCACATAAAAACGGGCTTCAGTGGGGAAAGGTTAAAATGATAAATTTAAAAAAAATCAGCCACTTGAAGTTGTGTCTTGCTACAGCGACCCACAATTTCAGGTGGGTGATAATTGCTCATATTTGTTTAATTTGAGACTAAATATTTGCAAATCATAACAGTGAGTAAACCTAAAGAACAGATAAAAAATGATCATAGTCATGGTAAGCATTTAATCCGGTGAGCACCCTTGCCCTATTTATGTATAACATATTTTGAATAAGAAATTGTTTCAGAAATAATGGTATTTTTTGACGTTTTATTCTGCAGAGAGTGTCCTTGCTGCGGATACTGCCATGCCTCAGTAAAGAATGTGTGAACGCTGATATGGTCCCTTTTGTTCTGCCTTGTATTCTATCGGTAGCTGAGCAAGCTACAGAAAAAGAATTCTCCGCACATCTCTTGCCAGTTTTGATTCCGCTATTAAAAATCACAGAGCCTGTGCAGGTGAGTTTCAGACTGAGAAAAAGAAACACTTGAAATGATATCAACCCTTATCCTGCTGATTTCATTTATTTAAATTTTAAATCACTTGAGGTTGTGTCTCACTACCGCGATCCACAACCTGAAGTGGATGAAAATTATTCATATTCGTTTAATTTGACATCAAGCATTTAAAAATCTTGGTGTTTAAACACTCATTTCATCCCAATAAGAGTGATTTAATCAGCTCATAAAACTTTTTAAAAACAACTATTGTCGTGATCAACAGACAAAGGGTTAAACTTTGAATTATCTAATAGGTATTTCACATTTTTATTGTTTTATCTGTATTGTGAGATATTTAAACACTATATAAATTATGATACGCACTGCACACAATACAGTGAGTCTATGTTGGTTTTATGCTGAATCAACATCACAGAAAGTGCTCAATATCTTGGGATGAATTTTTATGGTGCCTTTTATGTTTCTGTCATTGGTTTCTATGGTTTGTTTAAGTGCATTTATTTTCAACATTTACAACCTATAAGTATCCTAAATTGATATGTTTTTAAATTAGTTGTGGTGTACATTGTATCATAGTGGTGACTATGTTATTGTCAACCTGTTAACATCACATAAACTCTTGTGGTCCAAGATAATTTATATACTTACTAGTACATGTATTGACAAGCTGTTTGAAGGGGATGAACAATTCAAACCGAAACTGGGCCATTAAAGTGACAAATTGTCAAGGGAAAGTTGAAAGTTGAGAGCATTCATTATATGTATTGATGAACATTATACTTTCATTGAGCGATATATCTGTCAAAACTACAAATAATTATGCTAGCAAAGTGATGTCCTCCAATGACATAATTTATTTTTCACTATTTCAGGTGTTATTTATCTTTTTGCAAAATATGAACCTGCTGTTAAGTAAGACACCGCAGAATGATATAAGAAATTACATCTTACCATTACTCTACAGAGCACTCGAGTCGAATGCTCCTCCAGTGCAAGTAAGTTAACAGTTTTACACTTGAATGGTGTTCACAGAGATTAAAACGAATAATTTTCCATTTGAACATATTGGCTCTTTAAAAAGTGATTCACAGTGATTGAGGACAAATTGCTGTTTAATTTGAAAGACAGCTTAATGTTTAAGCCTACTTCGATAGTCACATATACACTGATAATTTGTAAGAGACAATATTATATTGATCTGAAATTTATATGTAGGACTATGTTTTGTGTCATTCCAGAAATTTAAAGCTTTGTCATCGATGCTGCATAGATTTTTCTACATTTATGTAATGTTTTCTTTTACCTGAGTAGCTTTTGGCAATACTAGCCATAAATTGCAATTCAGTGAAAAAAGGTAAGGCAAAAAGAAAGATGCTTTATTTCCTGGTAATAAAAACATTGTACATGTACATATTTTACCTTTTTTGCAGCAATTATGTCTTCGAATCATTCCCACCTTTGCCGATTTAATTGAATACAGCTCCATCAAGAATGCCATAGTCCCACGTCTTCGAAAGATCTGCCTCAACACTACGAACCTCAGTGTGAGTAAATACAAAACCATCCCTTGGGAATGAAACTGTGCTAAATGGAACTCTGTAGGTGACACTTAGCACCTTTTAGCTCCCAGAAGATGATATACTTCACTTTAAAATTATTTTACCCAGTTAACCTTTATCCTGCTAAGTTAATTTATTTAAATTTTCACCCACTTGAAGTTGTGTCTCGAGTGGGTGAAAATTACTCATGTTTGTTTAATTTGAGATCTATCCTTTGCAAATCCTGATGTTTAAATACATATATTGTTCCCAATATCAGTGATTTGATCAACAAATAAAACAAGTATTTTATGATTACTTATAGTTTTGAATTTTTTTTAGTTGAGAGTAAATTGTCTAGTATGCTTGGGCCAACTTTTGGAGTATATGGACAAGTGGTATGTGATGGATGATATACTGCCGATACTACAAGAGGTCCCTTCACGAGAACCAGCTGTACTCATGAGCATCTTAGGTTAGTGACTCGTCAAATTGCCACCTTAACCCTCACAACGCTGCAATATTTTTGTATACACCATAGTGACCAAAGTTTTTTTCAATTTGAAATCAGCATAAATGTCTGAGTTAGCTCTTTCCACTTCATTTGAATACCTATGTTATTGGTCACAGGTCTACGACCATTATAAATGTGTAATTCTTTCAGTGCAGGGATCTACTTAGATGACAGAATCTGACGTCCATAGACCCCAGATTCTGAAGTCTAAAGTCTATTCCCGCGCTGAAGGGGTTAAATCTAAAGGGCTCTATCTGTTACTCTAATGAGTGACAGATGGAATGCTTTGGCATCAAGCAGGCAAAATACTATGCTAACTTATTATTATTGAGCAATATCCACGTGAGCCCCTTGTTTGATGTCAGTGTTAGTAAATTGAAAAGATTTTATGTGAAATATGAACTTTGACTTGTATTGTTTTCAGGCATATATAAAGTTGTACTAGAGCATAAAAAACTTGGAATGAGCAAAGACGTGTTGGCCAACAAAATTCTACCTTTTGTCATGCCGATCTGTATTGATAACAATCTCAACTTGAGTCAGGTAATTCACATTAAAGATTTTACCATATCAAATTGTAATATCTATTTCTAAATGAACACTACCTCTCTCATTACTCAGTCACCAATTAGTGTATCCTCCCAGGTTTAGATCAGCCAATTTCCTTAGTGTTTGTCAGTTATTTCTACACCAGGAAACAAACTATAGTAGCTTATAATAAATATTAACAAGTTTATTTGTGTTTGTGATCTTGGATTATTACTCCTTGTGACTTTGTGCCTTTTAATTGTTATACTTTTGGACCTTGAAATATTACAGGGCCTTGAATTATTACACCTTTATTTTTACTTCTCTTTCAGTTCAACGCTTATATAACCGTTGTAAAGGAAATGGTGGGCAAGGTGGAAGCAGAACACAGAAGTAAACTTGAGCAGCTACATTCTATGCAACAAGAGCAGAGGTATCAACCATGTTAACTATTAGTGCATTAATGATGTCCACTCATTTTCACCCTTAGTCTAAGCTGCATATATGCCAGTCTACAACAAGAGAATATTGTTGCGACCTTGACCTTGAGAACCTTCAAAGTTCGGACACAGCCTCAGCCAAACCTGTAAGCTAGGCCGAACTTCAATAGAAAAGTTACCCAAAACAGCCAAGTACAAACTAATTTATATTTTAACTGGGAAAATGAAATACCGGCTAACTAAGGGTAGACAGTTATAGTGAGAAAAAGGGTGAGAGTACGAACAGTATAGTCAGTAATCAATCAGCGAGAAACAAAAAAACACAGGATGTTAGAAATATAAAATATTGATTTTTAATTTGACATTTGTAAAAATGATACAAAAAATTGATACGTCGTAATCACATAATCTCAGTTCTACTAATTAAACTGCTGACAGCAATCAGCCCGGCTCTAACAGGAGCCGTGTTTTGAATCTATTCAATGACTGGAATTCCGTCTTCTTCGTACCTGTGGGTATCTACAGTTTATAATGTTTTCACCGAGAGACAGGTTAATAAACACGTATAGTTCAATATACGTCCGCCTTCCACAGACAGATGCGAAATGGATTATCACCTACAGTTTATACATCTGCATATGACAGACAAAGAAACATCACATAATGTCCGGTATCATTGATGTTAACGCGGACGTCGAGTAATTCAGAATATCACCACAGTTTTAATTACAGCAAAACTAGCAGGGGAGAGAAACAAGGATGTACAAAAACCATAAAGGCTTTCATCATCACCCCAGCTCTCAAACCAGTTACCGTAGGTCTGCCAGTGTTGGCACACTTCCTTACCGCTCTATAGCATTCTGATGTCTTCTAGGCGTATTTGTGGTGGAGAGGTCACAGCTATCTACCTGCCGATACAGCTGCCCACCGTGGGTACGGCCTAACTGGCAATAGATGTATCACCGCAGCAGGTGGAATAAAAGGTAGATGGTATACTGGTAACCGCTGTGCCTCTCCAGAACCACTGAACCACTGAAGTCAACACGCACAGCTCCCGGCTTTAATGCTCCTCAGACGACATACGAAAGCTCAGTGTACACAGAGTGTACAAGACTGTACACTGAATCCAAGAAGACCATGAGGAGAGCAGAGAGCGTGACGACAAGAACGCCGCCAGGAGGTAGCCGAAGACAGCGCCGAACCAGGTAGAAGAAATCGTACACCTATAGTACATCACAGTGAAGTCAGGAACTCGTCTACAGGTCGTACGCCCACACCTTCACTAACAGCACCAACGTTGCTACAATGAGAAAGCAGAAGAGCAGAAAGTATGCCAAGTAATACACACACTAGCCTGACCAGTCAACTGGAGCTTTTGACAGGTGTTCAAACCTTGCAAAATATATTGATTTAGTATGTTTAACCCCCTCCGAGCTAGAAGTGTTAAAAAACATGGCAATAATAATATGTAATAAACGACGAACCGCCAGACATAACATCTCCCAGGCAAGACAAAGGCTATAATAAAGAAAACAAGAAAAAATAATATTTGTAAAACAGGATCGAGAGCTTATTTCAACACTCGATTACACTCGTGACAAATAATCGGCCACTAGGTTATCTTTCCCTTTAATGTGTCTGATATTCAAGTTGTACTCCTGGAGACTCAAACTTCAACGTAACACACGTTGATTTTGTAACTTCATGTTATTCACAAACGTCAATGAGTTATGATTAGGTAAACTGTCGTTTTTTTTCTTCTCAATGTGTGAAGAGTTTACCTTACTAGACGCCGAAAGTAATACCGGAGACACATCAGACAACAACTTTCTCTCAAAGAACGGTTTCATCATATGTATATGTACACGTTGTTCAGTTCTTCGGCAGTCCGGAGTAGCCTCAATGTAATCTAAGTCACCGTCCCTTCTCAGAATGGAATACAGGCCCTTACATTTAGGTGCTACGCTACCCGGAACTGGGAACAACAATAACACGCGATCGTCTGGTTCAAACTTGCGAGTCTTATCAGACAAAGTTTTCATTTTCTTTTGAGACAATCTCAAATTGTGAGAGTCAATAACCTCTGTGCGAGTGTTATTGTCACAGGGTTCTACAGGGTTTCCAGTACCACCAACAACCTTTTCGCGAGTATTATCGCCACAGGGTTTTACAGAGTTTTTATCAGAGTCAAATACTGTATCTCCGGGCATTAAGTCATTCCCCAATATCATACTTACTCCCTTCACTGGAATATTAGGACAAACAGCGACCTTTATTGGGCCAGTCAAAAATGGGGAATACAAAAACACTCTGCAGATAGGCAAATAGGACAAACCATGTATTGATTCAATTATTACATCCCTTCCCGTATATGCGGATAAAGATAATTTAAACGTGTCAGCTAACAATATGGATTGAGCTGAGGCGGTGTCCCGCAATATATTTATGGAGTTAGCAAATGGATCTACTCCGTCTACAATGACACGGCCGGGTTTTACATGAGGCCGAAATAACTCTGCTATCTTGTCTCGCTGGTTCACCATGTTTATTGACCTGACAGGTGGACACTGACTGTCCGACATCACTGTAGGGTCAGGGACTGGTGTACGTGTGGTAGTTTTTTTATCTACGGGCCTAGTATCGCTTAGGGTTGCCCTGGTTACTAAACACATAGAGGTAGTCTGTGCCTTGTCGTACCGTTGTTTCGCAAAACAACGTGCACAGTGTGCCCAGGTCTCTTACAATACTCACAATTTTCATTATTCGGAGTTTTTAATGCGTGTTTAGGCGTCTGATTCTCTTTCGACTTTCCGTAACTACTATCACGGCCACCAGAGTGTTGACCATACTGGTTCGTGTTCATACGGGTGCGGTCATTTACGCCTCTACTTCTATCTACACGCCTGTGGGACAATGCATACATATCGGCACGCCTAGCGGCATCATAGACCAACGTTGCATCAACGTCGTCGAGGTGCATTCGTATATCGTCTGGTATGAAGAGCAGAAAGTATGCCAAGTAATACACACACTAGCCTGACCGGAGCTTTTGACAGGGGTTCAGACCTTGCAAAATATATTGATTCAGTATATTTACCCCCTCCGAGCTAGAAGTGTAAAAAACATGGCAATAATAATATGAAATAAACGACGAACCACCAGACATAACAATATATTAACCTTCAAAGTGCTACCCAGCGAACACGAGACATTGAGTTGGTTCAATGTTCGACCATTATCTATGATGCTGGCCCAACATTGAACCAACAATGGCTCAATGTCTCGTGTTTGCTAAAAATAGCCATCTATTGATGGCAGTACCCCACAGCCAAAGGCTCTGTCTATCAAAATCTGGAAATAAGGAGAAAAAAAATTACCCCTACTACCACCATGTCAATTTTTTTTTAAATGGCTGCAACAGCCATTTTGTTTTTAACGGATTAATCCCAAAAGTTAATCAGATCATCAGAAATACCTAGAGAACAACCATACCAAATTTGAATGCAATCCAACCAACGGTTCATAAGTTATTGTGTCCATAATCTTTTTAGGCGGCCATATTGTCAAACGACCGCTTATCGCTTGGTGCCCCCAAAATATATATGGGATGAATTGCCCAGGCACATAGGTCATGTCTGTAAAAAAAAAAAAAAATTCATCAGTTAACTTTTAAGTAAGAGCTGAATTTCTGACCGCCCGCTCGACAGACCGCCCGCCCGACCACCAGATCGCCCGCCTCTGGTGATCACTATGCCCCACAGCCTTAATGGCTGAGGGGTAAAAATGCAGTATCTGCTTACCTTACAATTAAGCAGATGCTTCGCTTTGGCTTTGCAGAGTAGTATAGCCATTTTTATCCCTCTTATTTGTCTTCCAAACAAGAAACTTAGCAAGAAAAATTGGTATTGACTTTCCTAGATTTACATATGTTTTTTTTTATATTGTACACTGTTAGTAATTTTTACTCACTTAAGGTTGTGGGTGACGATAGCGAGTCACAACCTCAAGTGAGTAAAAATTGTAATTCTATAATTTCGTGCCTTAAGGATTAATAGCATTTACTGTTAACCTTTAGTGTTTCCATCCTCTTTACATCATGTCCAGTTTTTTCAAACAGAATCATTAGGCATGAAATTGTTTTATTTTATGTTCTTTAATTTAATTTGTCAATTTTGTATCAGCCTGAGGATAAATGAATGTGATAAAGATACGGCTGTAGATGTTTTCTTTCCACTTTTTGTTAGCAGTCGATTATTTGATTTATGAATCTACATTATGTGTTTGTGACCATTTCTACCTGTCAGTTTCTAAACACACTTTGTTATTTCCTCAGAACTCTTCAATTTGCAAATGAGCCAGTACCAGACAAGGACACTCTAGTCAGCGGTGTGGGAGGAGAGAGAAAATCTGACTCCATGGTATGGTATGCCCTTATAGACTGCTTGCACGAGTTTGTGCAGTGAACAATTGGCTGATTAAAACAGTTCCAAGTTGCTCACTGTGTGGCGTGTTGTCATTGATAAGTGTGTAACAGTTGTCTGATTAAAACAGTTCAGCGTTGCTCACCGTGTGGCGTGTTGTTATTGGAAAAGGTGTATTCACCCTCACATGCATAATCACTATGATTATGATGACCTATGAGTGTGATTGATAACAATTTCATTCAAATTTGCTTTTTAAATTACGCATTTGATGCACCACGCGGTACCCTGGGGTACCAAATAGAAATCTGCCATTTTGTTTGATTATTTAATTTATTCTCCCGGGCTGTACCCTGGGTACCAAAAAGTGTAAATAATTAAAAAAGAGGGCAGAAATGGATGTGAAACGTTTTTATTTTTGGGCATTTTTGTCACTAACGGCTATTGAAAAAAACATCTTTTAATGTCGGAACCTGTTGCAATGCAAATTGCCGCCGCATTCACCAGGTGGCGCTGCAAATCACGCGGTACCAGCGTGTTGCATCATTTACAGATTTTTTTTAAATTTCATATTTAATTCCAATGCTGCAGATGCCAAACAAACTTTTCTTTAGCCGTGTTTCTTAAAATCTGAAATAAAAGGGAACACATGAATAGGTTCAACAGGTGGTGTGATAGCCATTTGGGGTGATTTGACCTCCTTCTTTCATGTATTTTTTACAAAAATCATTGATTGATTTGTCAGATTGTTAATAAAATGTTTCTTCATTGTATGCATACCAGTACCCTTAATTATGTTGATAATTTTACTCTTGCCTTTTGAATACTAATTTACGACATATACTTCATCACACTGGCAAATGGTTTTTTCTTTAGATGGACAAGTTCCTCAGCGGTTTTGGTTTGAGTAGTCTCATGCCAGGGAGTAGTAGTGAGTCATCTGCTGTGAATGGAGAGAGCGCCAAAAAAGCCGACAGCGCACCCAGTATGCCGGGACCTGCTAAGGTGAGACCTTATAAAAATGTCATACTCTGACAATAAATCATTATGCATTGTACTCGTATTTGTAAAATCTGTGGGCACAATACTGTGGTGTGCTTAGCTATCAGTCACTGGGTGGTTGACGTAAGAAGCTGAGGCACTAAAAAACGTTGCCAGTCGAACCGGGGCAAAATTTCTGTTGATAACATCTCCTCAGCAAAGTTCACCCCTTTCTCAGGATAACTGTTGTTGGATACACCCCTTCAAGTATTGTTACAATTCCTTTAAACATCAGATGATGACACAATATTGGGTTAATTTTCGTCTGATGTCATCTGATGAGTCTCAATATTGTGAAAAATGTGTAATGCATATTGAAATTTCTTTTGCTTGTACCTCAAGCATTATAAAATTCCCGCTGTGTATTTTGTAATATATTTTGTACATTAGCTAAATTTCTCGGGACACGTTTTTAAGCATCCCTAAAATTATTGGGATGTTTATGTTCTTTGTTATTATTCTGCCACTGCCACAAATGATCTGAATATCCTCTTGGTGGGTGGGGGCTTTTTTTAAGGCAGTTGCTAATCGTACGTGATTTTTTAGAATATAACTCTAGCCTCGTTTACAACTGATGGGATCCCATTGACTGTCATTATAATGTACGATTAGCCACTTCGTTTTTAGCTCCCGCCGTCACCGTAGGTGAGCGAAGGGAGCTATGGATTCTACCTCCGTTTTTTTTTGGCCTCTTCTTTTGCCTATAACTTTGTAAGAAAATAAGCTAGGATAACAATTTTTGGTATGTGGGTTACTTCCAGGTGGCTAATGGACAGGTTAAAATATTTTTAATCTGAATTCAATACGAAAGGTTGCAGAGGAGAAAATGATGATGTGACGGCGTTGGGCCGTTGGGCCATTGGGCCGTCCGTAAACAATTCGTTTCCGGAGCATATCTCTGAAAGTACTTGTCCGATTGTCTTCAAATTTTACACACAACACCCCTAGGGGGTCTAGTTGTGCCTTTTGGGGTATTTGAACTTTGACCTACTTCTGGTTCAGAACTATGACCTATTTAGACGTTTTGACGCGCACTTCGTTTCCGGAGCAGATCTCGAAAAGTACTGGGCCGATGACAGTCATATTGCACATACATGTTCTCTAAGGTCCCTAGTTGTGCTTTTTCAGGTTTTTGGACCTTGACCTTGAAGTTGACCCAGCACTTTGACCTAATTTATAACATCGGTAAATCCGACTTAAAGATTTTGCGGAATATCATGAAAACCGCTCAAGATAGCTACACCATTACTATGAAACAAATTGTGAGGTTTCAGGAGAGGATGCATCTTGAAAAATTTCAAGTCGATAAAATTAAAAATGGCCGCCTATCGGCCATTATTCACCTCGACAGGCCTGATATCGCGGAATATCATGAAAACCGCTCAAGATAGCTACACCATTAATATCAAATAAATTGTAAGGTTTCAGGAGAGGATGCATCTTGAAAAATATGAAGTTGATAAAATTCAAAATGGCCGCCTATCAGCCATTATTCACCTCGGCAGGCCTAATATTGTGGAATATCATGAAAACCGCTCAAGATATCTACACCATTACTAAAAAACAAATTGTAAGGCTTCAGGAGAGGATGCATTTTGAAAAAATTCAACTCGTCCAAGTTCAAAATGGCCGCCAATCTGCCAATATTCACTTTCACATGGCCGTTATTTGGTAAACCGTGCTAGATGGCTAGACCATTACTATAAAACAAAATGTGTGATTTCAGGAGAGGATGCATCTTGAAAAAATTTGACTCAATAAAATTCAAAATGGCCGCTTATCAGCCATTATTCACTTTCACATGGCCGTTATTTGGTCAACCGTGCTAGATGGCTAGACCATTACTGTAAAACAAAATGTGAGATTTCAGATGAGGATGCATCTTGAAAAAATTTGACTTGATCAAATTTAAAATGGCCGCCTTTTCGGCCATTATTCATTTTCACATGGCTGATATTTGGTAAACCGTGCTAGATGGCTAGACCATTACCTGATTACTATAAAACAAAGTGTGAGTTTTCGGGGGAGGATGCACCCTGAAAATTTTTAACTTACGAATTCAAAATGGCCGACAATCAGCATTATTTACCTCGATAGGCCTGATATCATATATGCTAGATAGCTAGACCATTACTATAAAACAAAATGTGACGTTTCGAGAGAGGATGCCTATTAAAAACTTTCGACTCAATCGAATTCAAAATGGCCGCCTATCGGTCACTATTTACTTTCACATTGCTGATATTTGGTAAACCGTGTTAGATAGCTGGACCATTACTATAAAACAAAATGTGAGACTACAAGAGAGGATGCATCTTAAAAAAAATTGACTCGATCAAATTCAAAATGGCCGCCTATCGGCCATTATTCACTTTCACATAGCCGGTTTTTGGTAACCGTACTAGATGGCTAGACCATTACTATAAAAACAAAATGTGAGATTTCAGGAGAGGATGCATCTTGAAAAAATTTGACTTGATCAAATTCAAAATGGCCTCCTATCTGCCATTATTCACTTTCACATGGGCGATATTTGGTAAACTGTGCTAGATGGCTAGACCATTACTATAGAATGAAATGTGAGATTTCAGCTGAGGATGCATCTGGGAAAATTTTGACTTGATCAAATTCAAAATGGCCGCCTTTAGGCCATTATTCACTTTCACATGGCCGATATTTGGTAAACCGTGCTAGATAGCTAGACGATCACTATAGAATGAAATGTGAGATTTCAGCTGAGGATGCATCTTGAAAAATTCTGACTCGATCAAATTCAAAATGGCCCCCTATCGGCCATTATTTACTTTCACATGCCCAATATTTTGCAAACTGTGTTAGATGTTAGTCCATTACTATAAAACAAAATTTGAGGTTTCGGGGGAGAATGCACCCTAAGTTTTTAACTAATTTATATCGAATTCAAAATGACCGTATATCAGCTATTAGTTAACTCGATTGGCCTGATATCGGGTAAACCGTGCCAGATAGGTAGACCATTACTGGGATACTGATTAGGATCATTCATTTCAATGGAGGTTTGCAATCTCTGACAGACTGTCTAGTTCTTATCTTACTCTTAGACTGGGCTACTTAGACCTAGTTGTCTTGCATCTTGATTTTTGACCTAGACTAGGACTACATTAATAACCCTATACAAAATTGCTTAAATCAAATTCTAATTCGGAGCGGGAGCTCCTGGACTTATGTAGTCTTGTTTAAATGAGTTTTTTTTTGAAAAAAAGTGATTACTAGAAAAAAGATTGTAGAAAGTATTTTTTCCCGATTTTTAAAAATGTTTGTGCACATTTGTGCCCAAATGTTTAAAGTGGCTTATCGAGCTTTAAAATATGTTTTGTGGGTAATTTTTTTACATAGAAAGCAACATCTAACGGAAAGGCTTACATGTTGAATCCTTTTATTGTTTTTATGCCAAAACAATTCTCATTAAATTATACCTCTCGATGATCTTGATAAAGCTAATGCCCCTGATTTTTTTTAGACTGTGATGACCATGCAAGAGAAGGAGAGAATGGCAAAGCAACAAGAGCAACAGAAACAGATGAAATCACAACAACCACTAGAAACAGCTACCCGAGGTCCATCTACAACACAGCAGACAGGAACGGCTGGCAAACCCAAAGACCTCACCTCAACTCTCATTAATTCTAATCTGACTACTATGAAAAACTCCCCTAAGACGGCCGCCTCAGGCCAGTTAGGAGGGTCTAATGTTGGCACAGGTAGAGGAGGCAGTATGGGCTCTGTGGGAATGGGAACAGCTGGAAGTGGCATGGCAGCCACAGGTGGGGGAATGGGAACGGGCATGTATGCAGGACAAATTGGTACTGGACATTCCTCAGGAGGGGGTTTTATAACCAGCCCTTCAGGAGGAAGGACCACATCTTATGGGGGTAGTTCAGCTGGCTTGCAGAGCGCACCTTCTAAAAATGTTGATTTGTCAGCATTTGACAATTTGCTGCCTTCATCTGGAGAGACTAAAAAGTCCCTCTCGCAGATGAGTCAAGCACAGAATGCTGTGTCCCAAGGTGTGTTTCCTGCAATGGGTCAACAGACAGTGTATAACCCTCAACAACAAGGTGTACCGGGACAGCAGCGAGGCATGATGGGGCAGCAACAGGGCATGATGGGACAGCAGCAGGGCATGATGGGACAGCAACATGGCATGATGGGACAGCAGCAAAGCATGATGGGCCATCAACAGCAAGGCATGATGACTCAGCAACAGGGCATGATGGGCCAGCAGAGTGTGGGTCAACCTTTCGGAGGGAATTCTATGAACATGGGCAGTTTTGCACAAACTAATTCATCGCAGCAAAATCAAGCACCTGGAATGCCAAAAGCATTATCAAGTCAAGATATCTCGGATTTTTTAGGTTAAAAGAAGCGTAAATCTTCAATTAATTAACGCTTAAAGTGCCGAGTTATAGAATGAAATTTTTTATCCATTTGAAGTTGTGTCTCGCTACCGCGACCCACAACTTCAAATGGGTAACAATTTCTAATAGCTGTACAATTTGAATCAAACGATATACCAATCTTGCAAATTCAATGCCCATTTCGCTTATACATTTTCTTTTTTGAGGGACAACTGGAAGGATAAAATTGCTATAATCCCCTTGGAGTTAGAAGGTGCTAAACTGCCACCTTGTAAAGTGGCAGTTTAGCACCTTCTAAATCCAAAGGGACGAGATGCGATTAGGTAAAATATGTATATATTCCCAATTTTCAGTCATTGTAAATACTCACACATGTTTATATATATAACATTACAATCTTTCATTCAATATTACTTCTTGTGATACTGTGATCCTGTCCTTCACTCACATAGTGTACTGTCAGACCATCTGCGACACTGGCCCAACATTAACCCTTATAAGGCGAAGCAAGACTATTGTCATTTCTACTTTGTTTTAGTAGCCGACCAAATCACTGTTATTGGTAATGAAACAAGTGTTAAACATCAAGATTTTCAAATGTTTGTTCCTGATTTAAACAAATAGGAGTAATATTCACCTACTTCAAGTCGTGGGTCACGGTAGCGAGACACAACTTCAAGTGGCTGAAAATTTTAATTATCTGATTTAGCACTTTAATTGAGTCAGTGTTCTTCAAACATTTACTTTGTTTATGTCTTTAGTCTAGTTCAATATTTCGTCCCCTTGGATATGAAAGGGTGTATCTGCCACTATACAAAAATGGGAACAAAAAAAAAATGTGATGCAGCCACTTCATCATAAGTAAACGCAGGCTGTTTTATATATGTTAGGAATTTCTGAGGGAGGTATTAGTGTTGTGTTCCATGGCTGCCAATTTTCTAATGTTTTTTGTCTGCCTACATCATTCTATGGTCATCTGCTTGTCAATTCATATATATATACCTACTAGGGTCATACCTGCCACTCTTGCTGCTAGTGGTCATTTGTCGATCTGTCTATTTTCCGAGTAATCATGTCATATTTTAAAAATTAAGATAAACAGATTTTGACTAATGATTACGGATCAGGTCTGAAGTTGACACATCATAAACAATATATTTGATGAATACTGGCACAGATGTGAGTATGGTTAACACAATTTCCAGGTTCAAATGAATGAGAAATAATATTATTTACGAAAAATAGACATCACCCAAATGTAATTATTCTATTAACTGAGCATCTACCACAAGATATGTTGCAAATTTCAGTGGTATTTTATTTAGTCCGAAATTTGCTCGAAGACAAATATATATGGTCTTAACAGCACAAGGGTTAATAAGGCAAGAAGCTGAATGCTTGTAAAATTAACCATAATAGCGCTAAATTAAGAAAATATAATTTTAACTACCTTAAATTTTGTTTCACCATACTTTCGTGCAAAGCCTAAATGCAGTAAGTTTTGGCTTTCCTGAGCAACATACACTTGGTCATTAACGTATCTGAGGCATATGTAATACCATGGGAAACCCTCTCCATCTATATGAAAAGATTGGCTCGTTAAATTTAATATTTCGTGTTTATATAATAACCCAAGGGCTGCTGAATTGTTTGTGAGTATTTTTCATTCATTTGAAGCTGGAATTGTTAACGCAATTTCCAGATTCAAATGATGAAAATTTTTTAAAAAAAATAGACATCTCCAATATTTAAATATTAGATCAACTGAACATGTACCAAAAGCTATTTTTACCAAATTTTGTGATTGACCTAAAACATGCTTGAAAACTGTTTATATACGGTTCTACCAGCACAAGGGTCAAGTAGAAACTTTTGTGCTTGATTTATCTGATTTATCTAATTGAATTATAGTATTTACATTTCCAAAAAGAAACGATGCAGCTGATTTTAAAATTTTTACATTGCATTTGATATTATATGTGTAGAAAGATAAAGTACATGTAAATATGAATATAACATATTTGACATATTTATTGCATAGCTTAGTACATGTATAGATAGGTTATCAATTTTTACAGTCATTTTTACATTGATTTATAATTACCCAGCAAGCAAGATTTAGACATATTGTCAGGTCAACATTGGGCCAATGTCTGCGAAGCTGGCCCAATATTGATCCAATACTGGGTAGAGGTCTCGTTTTAACTGGATAATTGAAATCGGTTGTTATAAATATAAACTGATACCCCTGAGATGAAGGTGTGAATGGTCCTCATTAACCCTTTAACCGCCGGCGTCGTATATATTCAGGTTTTCATTTATTATTAGTACATTAAGTACCACCTTTTAAACATGTTAAAGATAAAATGTGACATCAATCTGCAATATTTGAAAACAGTTGACCTCTATTTTGTCAAATCTGCATAATTTTCACTCACTTGAAGTTGTGGATCGCGTCAGCGAGACACAACTTCAAGTGGGTGAAAATCAGATTGAATAGTTTGACGGTTAAAGGGTTAACCCTTACAATGCTGAAATATTTATATATTCAAATTATTATAATTTTTTTTAGTTGACTCTTTCCGCTTCATTTGAATACCTATGTGATGAGTCCACAGCCATTGTAAATTTTGTAATTCTTTCAGTTCGGGGATCGTCTTTGTCTAAACACGTTAGATTCTGACATATAAAAATGGTCCCCGAGGCAAATGTATGGTTTCAAATTAAAAAAATATGAGTAATTTTCACTCACTTGAAGTTGTGGGTCACGATTGCGAGACACAACTTTAAGCGGATGAATATTTAAATTATTCAATTTAGAGCGTTAAAGGTTACCTCAAAAACACTTGACACTTCAGTCTCCAAGGTTATTAAAACTGCTGGTACCCGCTGGATTGACCTAGATCTAATAGGCCTCTGATTGGTATAGATCTCTATATCAACCAATTGCAGGCCTGAGATTCGGGTCGATGGTTCTGGAAAATACCTTTGCTGATGGTTAATAGTTTTCTTTCACATCTCTAACTTTGTGTTTCATGATATACAAGTGCTTAGCATAATATGAAGCTGTCTGATCAATATGCCATTTGTAAATACTGCAAACAATCTGAGGGTTAATATTAACCCTTAGCACACTGATGTCGACTACAGTAAACATTCTGTGTTTTATTAGCACCGGTGTAGCCAATTTTTAAAAGTAAAATATGCTTTCAATCTTGAAACACTGATATATGTTGGGACTTACATTTCGCAAATGACACAAATTTTCAGTCACTTGAAGTTGTGGATCGCAGTAGCGAGACACAACTTCAAGTGACTGAAAATTCAAATTGAATAAGTCAGTGCTCTGGGGTTAACCAGAGATATAGAGAATACTATCAACCCTTAGAGCACTGAGGTTTTCAATTTAAATTTTCAGTCACTTAAAGTTGTGTCTCGCTCCCGCGATCCACAACTTAAATGATTAAAAATTACTCGGATTTGTAAATTTTAAGTCATAATATCAGTGTCCCAGATTTGAGACATTCTAAAGTTAACCCTTACAACTCTAAAATATTTTGATATAAACCAAGAGAACAAAGGCTTTTTTCAATTTGAAAAAAGTAGCTCTTTCCACTTCATTTGAATACCTATACCATGGGTCTACGGTTATTAGAAATATTTTACTCTTTCAGTGTGTGATTGACTTCAGACATCAGAATCCGGAGTTTCAAGCCGGTCCATACACTGAAAGGGTTCAAAACGGCTTACATATGAGTGCTAATCAAACACAGAAATATCACTGTAGTTGATATCTAAGGGTTAAGTGCTAGATTATTTATTAGGCCACGCCAATGTGATCTTTAGTTCATTGGAATCGCTGAACCTTTAAAATGAGAAGCCTACCAAATTTTAATTTCAGACCTTTGTCTTTTTACAACACAAATCAGTTCATATATTGTATTGTGTTACACTTGTTTTCACCTGAAAATACATATACCTAGACATACCGTTACTAGGAATTTTGATTTCTAAGAAAAGATGACAAAAGCTAGAGCCCTCTCCTGATTTATCAGCCAAAGATAATTTTATTTCAATAACAATAATACATGTACTGTCCAAAAACCTAATGATCAAATTGGTGTGAAATTAATTTGAAGCAGTTTCAAACTGGAGAAAGCTGCTATAGTCAAGATGGTTTTGACAGATTTTTCTAGTTAGGTTATATCTGCGAAATTCTGAGTGAGTAAAGTACATTGCTATATGATAGCACATTTCATATAAATGATAATATGTTGACTGAATATTTTTCTGTTGGAGAATCATAGATCACTTTGCACATGTGCAAAGTTTATGATTTAATGGTGAAAATGCTTATGTTAATGACCATATTTATGGGAAAGTCCCCTACACATTCCAATGTGATAAATGTTTAAGTATAGCGTTGCTGTTGATTTTTTTTGTTGGTAATTGTTGTCCATTATTGTTCAGCGTCATTGATTTTTAGATCTTTGTGAGAAAAACTATTGTCAAAATCATGTTGCTGGCATAATTTGTTTCTAGCCACACATTACAATAATGTTTCATTACTGCCACATTCCAATGGTGGGGTGCAATGATCAATAAAACATTGGATTTAGGTCATGCTGGCCAATCTTGTTATTTGTTCTGTTAGTAGAGTAGAACTTCAACCCTTATGACACAAGAAAAGTGGCATTTTAACGCAGGTGGCTGTTTATAGCATGTTCATTTGTATACAAAATGCCATTTCGGGGGATAGCCCAGTGGCCTCCCATAGAAGGTTGACTGCTTATAAGAGTGGCTGCTCATAACAGGTTCTACGGTAATAAAGCTAGCATTGGCTTAGTGCATCACATAATGATTTACCAAAATAGTAGATGTCACTATGTATGTGAGCCATATATAGTATTATCAAAGATTAAGATAGTCGACTCTCCCCAAAATGGGAAATCACTCGCAGCGGTGGTGAGATGTGGAACGAATGCTTTTCTACTCTATCTAGTATGATTTTAACAGATTACGATGCTGCAAATTATGACATTGATGCTTCAAAAAACTATACATATTTTACCTCAGAAAAAAAAACAGAGAAATAAATATTGACAGAGCTTAACTTTAATTATTTAAACAATACTTTTTTGTTGAATTATTATTAATTTTTAATTTTCATCTCCCCTTTGGTGCTTCCAGCACAAAGCCTGTATTCTGTGAAACGTAGTGACGTCACTCGGTGAAAACAAGGTTATATAACACCCCCTCCCCCATATTTCATTCTGTGAAACGCAGTTATGTCACTTGGTGAAAATAAGGTTATATAAGAACCCTCCCTATACTTCATTGTATTAGACAGCTCGGTGACAAAGGAGGTCGAGGTCATTGAGTTTCACAGAATACTCTCAGCTGACAGACAGCAGTTCACGTCCAGGTAACACGAGACATTGGCCCAATGCTGGTCTATTACTGGTCCACCGTCTGTGACGTTGGCCCAACATTACACCAACATTGTTCAGCGTATTGTGTTTGCTGCTATGATAGATACTATATACATTTGTATAACATTTATGCAATGTTTGACCAATGTCGAAGACGTTGGGCCGACGTTGTATATATGTTATAGAAATGACGTCGGCCCAACATTAAAACAATATTGGCTCGACGCCTCGTGTTTGCTGGGCTGTCACTGCTATCAAACAAATACGAGACGTTGACCCAATACTGATTCATTGTTGCATCAACGTCTATGACGCTGGTCCAATATGAAGCCAGCATTGGCTCAACGTCTCGTGTTTGCTAGGTGACCCCTCCCTTGGTGTGCCCAGATATTTGTGTACATTGTTTACATAGCTATTTTTAATTGAAATGAAGAAATTTTAATAGAAGAGCTAGTTCCTGTAGGACCTTTCTTTGGGGAGTTGGTACAAACCATCATACTGACAAAATCTGATTGTATATTATGTTAGAGCAAACCTTATTGATCATTTCTAGGGTGGGCGTAAAGTAGAACTGTGGTATCAATTTTTATGAGCCATAGTTTGACACAGGGGTATATTGATTTTAGACGCAAAATGTTGTTTTTTTGTCACTTGCTTACTAATCTTACAATTATTATAAATAGAGTGTACAAAACACATATGGAATATATTTACTTCGGGTAAGAATCCTATGTCGCGTTTGACAGAAAACGGCAAAAATCCAAGATGTCTGTCAGCAAACATTTTGAAAAAAACAATATTTTTTAACTAATAATCCGATAAGGAAGTGTGATATGTCATTTCTGAATAATTTTGGGGCGTGGAACCCATTTCTGGGCATCCGATAACAAGTATACGCTTATGTGACCTTCAAGCATCAAAACATGGTCATCAGAGGTTATACTGACATAATGCAGTGGTCCAATAGTTACATGTGATATGTCCCTTCTGGCTGACTATGTGGCACATAATTTATTCCTGTTATCAATGATGTCATATTATGCATCAGTGACCTCCAAAAATGTAATTTGGTGACATTCAACCTTATTATATAAGCTTCAAACACCATATCAAATTAAAAAAAATGACCAGTTGTTGTCATATTAAAAATAAAAGTTTTAAATAAGTGGTCCAATAGTTACACGTGATTTGTCATTTCTGACTAGTGTCGGGTGCAGAATTCATTTCTGGTATCAATAATGTCATGCTAGGCATCAGTGACTTTCAAAACTGTATTGTATGACATTCGATATCCGTATGAAGTTCTGAAATGACAAACAGTGGTCATAGGGACAATACAACTTTTCATAAGGAGTGCTGAATCCATTTGTGGCATCTAAAAGGTCATTTTAAGCAATACATCAATACAAATTAGTTGCAATGTGTCATTTTAGTCATTTTCGAATCCAAAAATGTAAATAGAAAAAATTCAAACTTGGCGAGTGGATAGAAAGAAAATATGAATAAAATGTTTAATATCTGGGGAATGCAATACCAATAGTTTCTCGTTTACTATAACTAGTTAACCAGTCGCTCACAATATGTTCACTCCTTTAATTGCATGTAGCCTACGTACCGTCATTACATTCCCTCGTATCGTGTTTGCTGGTCATGTTGAGCTGCGATGGTGGGACATCCTTAAATCAAAATTGGTTCAACTTCGTGTTTTCCAGAAGCGCTTCCAGTAGGTTAGTTAAAATCTAAATGCTCTTTGGCTAGTATTTGGGTCAAGACCTATGCTTGACATACATATCTGGTTCTTGTAGTATAATACATGAGAATCAGTCAATGTTATGTGGAGGCAACATATTGAGAATTGAAAACTAGTGCAGAAAGCAATCTTCCAAATTACACGTACCAAACAAGTTATTTCCCATTGATGGATGGTTAAATGTGTATTGATTATGAGAAACACCCACATATTTACTACATGTCTAAGACAATATTTATTCACTATTGTGGTACTGGGATGGTTGTTAGTGGTAGTACTTTTTGACCACCTAGGCAGCTCACCAGGGAGTCATTAAGTCTGTTGTATGCTGTGTGGCATGGTACATAATCAACTAGTATACAACAACCATCCAAGAGAAGCTGAAGCATACACGAGTCCGGTCATACTCTTTGGGTGCATTGCCGGTACGCTGGTTGTTCCACTCAACGTTGTAGCTCTCGCATCAGGGAGTCTCCGTTGAGTGACAGTATAAATCTTTACTAAATCCCAGTGCGGGTTTCAAAATGGTAAAAACACAGCAGATCGTATGCCTAAACATGTTGATTAAGTTGGAGACCTATATATCCGTCAAGCTGTAAAACAAAATCAGCTTCAACCGGCGAGCCTGAAATAATTGTTCACCGATCTTCAATTTAATACTGTCATTAATAGAGGTTCTATATGCCGATGAGCATAATCTCAAACCTTGGTCGGCGATCAGATTCAGTACATTCAGGTGCAATGTTCTCCCCGATCCATACACAATACAGCAATAATACAGTTTGGATCTGATATGTGATCAGTATATCCTTAGCAGGGTTGTCCGATTACCACCCTTGTCCTTGCTAAATATAATTTTCTTTCTGCACTTCTCCTAAATATTATATGTAATGTGCGGTGTACATTTTAACCCTTTAACCGCCGGTGTCGCATATAATTATTCGGGTTCTAATTTTTTATTAGCACATTACGTACCACTTTTTAAACATGTTAGGTATAAAATATGACATCAATCAGCAGTATTTGAAAACGGTTGACCTCCATTTTGTCAAATCTGAATAATTTTCACTCACTCAAGTTGTGGATCGCGTCAGCGTGACACAATTTCAAGTGGGTGAAAATTCAAAATGAATATTTTGGCGGTTAAAGGGTTAACTTACACCGCCCGCGAAAAAAATATTGATCAACCAGACGCATCATGCACACTGCAGTTGCAAATAACCTGTGATCAATTTTAATTTACTCTGTGAATTAGGAATCAATTGGCCTGAAATTTAGCACCAGTATGTAACTCGGTATCTGCTAATTTAATGTGTGAGAAATTATGGGGAAAAGTGTCATTTTTTGCAAAAAAATATGTCATCAAAAAGTTGTAGTAAGAATAGGATATTTTAAACATTTTTTTGAAAACTCTGGGCATGGCATCGTGGTGGAAGTTCGAGATAATATATATGTGAAACTCTCAAAATGTCCTCTTGAGTAAAATTGACTAACACAAATAATAACAAAACGTTTATGACACTTTATTATCATCCACTTTAAAAATAATCACTATTTCTTTAAAATATTGTGTTTAAACCACCGCTGCACTATCAAAAATGTCCTGATTTATTCCGTTTTTTATGTGAATGAGATAATTTACTGAACAGTTAATATCTGGTTGAATATCCTCTTGCTCTCATCAAGGCATCGACGCGACGGGTCATTTCGTCACATAGTCGTTCCAGGGAATCCTTTGGTATTTCATTCCAGATCTCAAAGTTGTTGGAGGGTTGTGACTGAGTTCTCTTATCACATGAGCCCAGATAGACTCTATTTATATAAGATTCATATCTCGACTACTTGGAGGCTACCGTACTGCATAACCTGGATTCCCTGGTCTTTAAACCACTGTGTTGTAGCTGCTGCTCTGTGAGGTGGTGCATTGTCCTGCTGCAACACAGATGGATGGTTCTCTACAGATTGTCGGAGGTTTTCCTCAAGACTGTAGTAGTGCATAGGTCCAAGTTGTAAATAAATCTCCCTAACTCTTCGTTTTCATTGTGTTAAAATTCTGTAAATTACAAAATAGCAAAAAACAAAGATGAAAATCTAACCTCAGCCTAGTCGTAGTAAGACTGCTGATAACAATACCATGATCCCTATGCATAGATCTTGTAGATGGCTGTACTTCTTGTGCAGTAGTACGTGGACGGGAACTAAACTCACGTACCATAGTGCGGTCCTCACTAGTAAATGTGATGCGGGGGTGCCCTCTCCCAGGCTTATATTTAAAATATCCAGTTTTTCTGTATCATTTAACAGTTTGTTTGTAGGCCTACAGCACCCCTGTAAGCACCTCAATAATAACACCTCAATAATAGCAAGACTCTTGATAATAGTCATGTTTCTGGATTTAAAATAAATAGCAAAGTCGTCTACAAATCGTCCTCTTGGATATGAAAGGGTGTATCTGCCACTTTATAAAATTGCAGATACACACGTTCTTATCCAAAGTGACAAAATAACAAACAAAATCAGTGACTGCTGTCGAGGCCTTGACTATGCTGTTAACTGTTATTATTGTAAATTAATTTGGCGACAAAATGCTTCCTTGTGGGATGGATACATTCCTCTTGCAAATTTAGTGCGGTGTATGTGTTATCTAATCTGACTTTACGCGTTCTACCTTAAAAAAACTATTTGAGGCCTTTTGTGGATGAAAACATTCAAGGATACACGCCTCCAGCCTAACCAAAATTGAACCAATGTTGGTTCAATGCTGTCCCAGCGCCGCAACTCAACGGGTCTAGGAAACACGATACGGGGGAACGTGATGATGGTATATAGGCTACTGTACACGCATCTAAGGAGCGAACATAGAGAGAGCGACAGATTATCAAGTTTTAAACAAGAAAATATTATTGGTATTTCAAGAATTGAAAGTCATATTTTCATTCCATCCACTCGCCAAGTTTGAATTTTATCCAGATCCATTTTGGATTTGAAAGATTCTGAGGATTTATAACTGATGCCTAGAATAACATTTTTTATATCAGAAATGGTTTCAGGGCCAGAAAGTAAGTCAGAAACGACATAACACATGTAACTAATGGACTATCAGTAAAAATTGTATTCCATTTTTACCGCTGGTGATCATGTTTTGACCTTCTTGTGGTGCTTGAAGGTCACAGAAACATATAATTGTAATTTGAGGTGCAGAAATAGGTTTCACACCCCAAAATTAGTCAGAAATGACATATCACACTTGATTATAGGATTATTAGTTAAAAATCTATTTTTTTCGGGCGGCCATCTTATCTTTGATTTTTGCCGTTTTAAGACCAAGCGCGACATAGGATTCATGGGGAATCTTATGAGAGCGATATATAGCTATTTATGGATAATCAGGCCAATTTTTAGCTCTTACACTCACATTTTTACCCCAAACCCTATTTTTTCATGAGTTGACGACGGTCATTTTGAATAAAATAGTTACTATATAATTAAAAATACTCAAAGATGCAAGTCTGGCATGCTTGCTTATATCACACTAGACATATCCTGCATCAATAATCCGCAAAAGTATTGAGTATTTTTAATTATATAGTAACTATTTTATTCAAAATGACTGTCGTCAACTCATGAAAAAATAGGGTTTGGGGTAAAAATTTGCTCTAACAGAATATATAATCAGATTTTGTCAGTATGGTGGGTTGTACGGTCGAATTTTTATCAGGTCCAATTCTTCTACTATCTATATATATTTTTTTAAGTATAAAAAAATTATCTGCTGTATCCGCGGGTAATTTTTTTCCCAATTTTTTTTTTTTTCAAATGAATGAAAAATACTCACAAACAACTCAGCAGTACAATGGTTAAAAATAGTTTAATTACAATTTTCATTCTAAAACCCAGGTATTAAAAAGTAAAGCGACATCATCAGACTAAAATCATCAAAAAAGCAGTATTTTTATTTTGGCTTCTTAATATGACCAGAACTGCAAAAGTTTTTAAAAATTTTGTGTTGCCCATTTACCAGTTAGGCGACATATAAATTCGAAATTCCCGTATTTTTTATTTTCCACATGCATGTCCGAAATAAGAAATACGGGAATTTCATTTTTACACTTGAAATATGGACATTTGAATTGATTTCAAACAGAAATTCTACAGTACACTCCAGGCGACATTAGCAATGTAGGCCAACGCCAGGTTAACCCCTTACAGTGCGGGACCGAACTTAGACGTCACCCAGTAAACATGAGGCGTTGGCCCAATGTTGGGCTGACGTTGGGCCAGCGTCGGAGACGATGGGCCAACGTCAGCCCAACATTGGGCCAACGCCTCGTGTTTGCTGGGCAGAAACTGACGTCTACAGACATCATATTCTGATGGCTAATGTCGATCCCCGAACTGTAAGAGTAAAAATATTTACAATGGTCGTAGACCCATGACTTGGGTATTCGGATGAATCGGAAAGAGACATCTATGATGATTTCAAATTGAACCCTTTGGTCTCCATGGTTTGTACAACAATATTTCGGCGCTTTAAGGGTTGATCGTAACTACCAGCTAACCACACAACTTCAATTGTGATTGAAAAAAATAGACGGGCAGATGCGGGTGCCCTATGCAATTTCAATGTCGCAACCACGCGAAATCTTATTTTCTGAGATAAACAGCTTCCTAGAAAATCTCCTGTATGCCCTATATACAACTATTTAACCCTCTAACCGCCAAATTATTTAGTTTTAATTTCCCCCCACTTTAAAGCTATAGACCACTCTATGTAGGCCTTTGCTTCCAGGAGTCATTACATAACTCCCCTTTCGCGACTGCAAAGAAAACATTCGTTTACGGCTACAATGGTAGTCTGATGTCTAACAAGCACAGGCACTATGACGCAAGGGTGATCAGTGGTTTTCCACTCTCAAGATGTATTTTCTTTTACAATTGTCATCGCATTGGTCGAGGTATTAGGTGTAGCCTACAGTTAATTGTTACTGTCCAAGATAAAATTGAATGATCTGAGATACCATATTACACGTGGGTCTAAATTTCCAACAAGTCACTTGCTCGTGTTACCTTAAAGTTTTTCTACATGTAAAGATGATCATGTGGAATTATACAATATTCAACTACAGAACATCCTGTGGAATAGACTCTAGTAAAATAGTTCGTAAATTTTTTTTCTGCCATTTAGCACATTGAACCAATAAGACAATCGAGAAAAATATTGATATAAACAGCCCCCATGTTGTCTAAAATGTTCCTTATAGGTGGCACGTTATCAACGCCATATATATATGGTGTCTTATAGCCTCCCCCCCCCCCCCCCCTTGTAGCCCACCTATCTGCGTCCCACATATCATAATGCCACAATCGAATTTATATTGTCATTGATGAACTTAAAAGAGCCAAGTGTACACGAAATCCACTGCATTACTATTTCTTGAGTAGTTAGACTTCAGGCCCGTAGCCAGGAGGGGTCGGAGGAGTCGTACGACCCCCCTGCAAGCTGAAGGTCCACATTTTGGCCATCCCTTGTCGCCGATTTTTGGCCAATTTGAAAAACTTTGGCTCAAAGTTTGAAGAATATGAATAAACATTTTACCAAGTCATTGTCTCGTGTTTTGCAACGTGGTTGACGTTTGTAGCCGTAATAATTTGTTCAGTTATGTGTAAGAAAAAAATTGGTTGTTGACAGCCAGCAGATCTTTCCAAATCTGCCGGAAACTGCCAAAGAATGTTATACCGGCACACTGGAATGGGATTAAAGGTCTAGTCAACTGTTAAAACTTGCAGTTCAGCTTTTCACATGTAAAGTGGATGAATAGTAGAACATTCAAACACATCTGTCAGCACCATAACAAAATTTGTCAGCACCATAACAGAAATATGTTATGGTGATGACTGTTACGGTGATGACAAATTGTATGTTTATTAAAGATTTCCCCTGAAAAATATCAACCTATTATCACCCAAACTATCTCATACATTTGGGTCATTCAAGTCAAACTAACGACATTGACTTTTGATTTTTACTTTCAACTGTGGCTATATGTGGACCGTTACGGCGCTGACTTACAATAACCATACCTTTTAAAATTCTTCCTTAGAGTGGTATTCTTGAAGGACAAAATATAAAACTTTCACCAACCTCGTGTGTCCCATGCTAGACCAGCAAAAGGTCAGTCGTATGCAATGATCATCACAAGGTACCAGTTGCAACGAACACAGCTGGCCACATGAGCATGCTGTGTTATGGTGTTGACATTACTTTGATGGACACATGTGTTAGTGTAACTTGTAACAACATGCACCATGCGACAGACTTTTTCTCTGAAGGATCTGATTGGTATTCCCTGGGGTTACAACTAGGAAATACACTTCCAGATACCTGGCACCTATGTACGTTGCAAAACGTTATTAAACACAGAAAATCACCTTTCGGACACGTTACGGTGTTGACAATTGTCATACTCGGATATCAAAAAATAATATAATGGATGCACTTAAGAGAGTGATTTTTTTTGCCAACACTGTTCGCATTGATAGTGAGCTGCTGGCATACTACATTTAACACCTTTAATTTAGGTGCTCTATATACAGGACACTAAAGTTCACAGTTTGCAAAGAATGGCTCATATATTCAACTCATAGGCCTAAAAAAACACATAAATTCAAAATGACACATGATCGTAATAACTTTAAGGGGTAGCCTATTTAATTTAGCATAGGGGAGGGGGAGAAGAAATTGTGTTTAACCTTTTCACGCCCATACGGCCCCTGGGGGCCGGTGAAATATGACGTCATTTTTCAAATGCCCGTATTTGGCCTTCAGATTGCCACAATACATTTAAAATTGTATAATTTCGGCCAGAAAACATTGTGCAATGTTTAATTAGTTCGATAAAAATTAAAAAATATATATTTACCTTCTATTCCATTCATATCTCAACTTTGATTGTGCTAACCCTTTGCCTCTCAAGTTCGTGCCAGGACCCAGGGATAATGGTGGTCATTTAATGGAAATGCACGTCGTTTGGTATAATGGCTGTAACTGTGGATCTACAAGGTGTATTAACCATATGTACACATGTGGGATTCGGCAGCGGCGGGCCTTTGTGAGCATGCAACATTTTGGTCAGTCAAAGGTCACCTCAAGGTCATTGCAAGGGCAAAGTTTCATAAATTCAAATAAAAAAAAATTATACAAGCCAAGCCATATTGCTTACTTCTGGATAGGCGCGCAATATATAGAAACATATACATGTGTGGCCATTCCCCAGAATCATGTGAAGTGAAAAGACCTTGAACGGGCCCTGAGTACCTGAAGAGTCTAACCCCATCCCATACTAATAATGATATCCATTTTGATATCCTAAAAATGTCTTGCAAGCCTAGCGTTAGCTACTGAAATTACTCCTTTTTTACATTTTATTTTGAAATAATGAAATATTTCTCATGGATAGGGTTAATGGTTGTTGACGTATATACCCATAGCAACAACAGCTACTGATCTTATATCGAGGATTCGTTGTGAAACATGTTCCACGGACATCTTACAATTCTATTAATATATAAATAGATAATTATTCGATATTAATTTGATCTCGTGCGTCTTGAAAATACACAATACATAAAATAGGGTACTGTTTCCATGGAAACCATGTTTAGGGAGTAAGGGTGCGTCTTCGAGGGGTATGATAAGAAGCTTGTGTTGATCCCCCAAGTGTTCTCCATGTGCGTGGAAATTTTCATGTGCATTGAAATAACCGTTTAAAAGATATTGAAATATTTGTATTGAGTTATTATTTTTATTTAAATTTCATTAAAAGACTCGGGCTGGAAAGGGTTAAAAGCAGGAAATGCGAAATATGGGGTTTTTATATTTTAAACAAATTAGGAGAGGCATAATTCCCTCGCACCACCCTACTGGCATGACTGGCGGCTGCCGAGAGTGGAAAAAAGGTCCAACTTTTGGCCTAAAACGACCCCCCACACAAAAATCCTGGCTACGGGCCTGTTAGTCGGTGGTAGATAACATGCAGCTATTTTTAGCACTCTGGCATCACCTGATTACTGTTAAAATCATTCAACTGTAACCATGAAATATCTTCATATGATGATAATGGACATATTAAAATAACGTAACATAATAACACCTGCTATTGTCAAATTAAAGCTAAAACTTCGCGTAATATTTTCGGATTCACTATTACATGTTATGTGAAGCGCAATAGTGAGACCTATCATAACGTTGGTGACTAGATGGGTTGTCAAGAACATTAAATTTACAAAGTTTTACACCTGGAAATTCGCCATGCATGAATAATAATTTGAATACATTCCTTCCAAGAATTCGCTCCAACTGCTAGTGAATGTGGCTGGCTGATTTAAAATAATGAATAATCCGAATTTTGACAATATGATATATAATATTGTAAAGTAGTATTATACAAGTATGTATAAATAAAAAATGACACGAGACTATCTACCTTTAAACCTAAACATGCTATATATACTACCAGTATATAAAATGTCTCTCTTATAACCAGCAGTATAACTTTTATATCCGATTGTTATACATACATTACATTATTATTAATGTCTTACTATTAGTGCAGCAGATACAGGCTTATTTTCATAGGAATTGTGCTATTATTGATAAAAGCATGAAAGTTGGTACAGTGTTAGAGTATATATCACTGAGCATTTTTAGCTACAGGGCCATTTCAAAGTCACTTCCTGTCAGAAATGGTGGCCATTTTTCAAAATGGCTGCCATTGAACATAGATAGGCGTTAAATATTTTTCTTGCATCGGTACATAAATGGAAAAAAATGTTATCTATTGCATCCTCACTGTGCAAAAGATGAAAATGTTAACTTTCATTGGCTTATTTGTATAATAATGAATTTTCGTTTTGAAGAGCATGTACTCGCCATGTAGTTCCGTGGAACTGTGATAGGCCCTATATTTCGAACACCATGAAGAAAAGGGCCATGAAAGTAGTAGGTGTGTCTATTGAGATCAACAGAGTCAACATCTAGTCATATATATCACCTGATATCCCCCCCACCTATTAAATACAAATTAAGGTGGGGTATTGACAAAACATTGTTTATTCGCCCGTTTGTTTGTCCATCCAAAAATGCCGGCCGGCTGTTTGGGAAATATGTTTTTGCTCATTTTTATTACAGGGAAACAAATGTATCATTTAAATTTGTACACGTAGCTTCTAAGGCTTCTTGATGTGACCATTGCAAACATCTCAATATGTATGTAGGCCTAAATGTTGGCCTATCTTATATTTCAGACTGTCAACTGTTTGGGATGCACTGCCAAAGGTCATCAATGCTGTTGCTGATAATTGCATTGGTTTGTCATTCTCTCCTATATATATATATATATTTCTTCCCACTCTTCCACGACCAAGCAAAGACACTTGCCATGATCCGCCACTCCATGGATGTAGTCAGAAAAGCTGTGGAAATAATCAACCATGGACAAGTATCAATCATAACATGGTCTTCACATTGAGATGACCATTCTCAAAGTGCTCAGTGATCTTCTAGAAGGACGCGGATGGACTGCAGAACTGGTACAAGCTGATATTGCCTCTACTGGAGCAGCAGACTCCTTCTTGAAAGCGTCACATGTGACTTGCACCTGAAATGCCCAACAGTTCAAAGCTTGTGCTCTCTGTATGGTCTTCTTAAGAATGCTTATGTGGCATACACAAGTGAATTGACTGAAGATGCAATTATCCTCTCCTTTAATGACTGGTGTTCTAGAACAGCCAAGACGTGCCCAAGTTTTCACTTCTGGTCCATAATACTACAACTAGAAATTGATATGTTGATCTAGGTACGTGCAATCAGGATATCAGATTTTCATCTTTATGTAGATGCCTTGTGAATTATTGTACCGTGGTTCTTTCCCCTCGATCACACACATTATCCGAGATGGATATCTGTGCACATGCGGGACATAGTAGCATTACATGCAAACCATCCTGATGTATATGAACATTTTCTAAAGGGGGAATTTACAGTATTGAAAACTGGTAGAGAATTTTCGGCAATAGATATTGACCAAGCCCACCAACAGAAGAATGATGCAGTAAAGGGTGATGGTGGTGATGTGGGCTTAACAGAAAATCCTGCCGCACTACAAAGGTGGATGGTTTCAGGCTCAGAGTTATTGAGGAATTCACAGCATCTGGTGATGCCAGACAAGACACTGACGTACGACACCATGGACAAAACAAACACAGAAACGATTTTTGAGGGAAATAAAATATTTAATATCGACAATAGACGACATGGGTAGTTCCTTTTATGAGAACAACAGTGATCTCCTTGTGCTTGACACCAGAGATGTAGCAGACAAAACTGTTGCTGATGGTATTCACACCATTGAGAATATTGATCAAGTGACCCGATAAAGCGGAACAACTTTCTATTCACAACAACCCCACGCAGAGTAAAACCCATATCACCAAAAAAGGTTTCTTCCTTAAAATGTGACTGTTCCCTTTTCTCTAGATTGTATTTGGCATCACAAATTCGAAATGATGATCTGGATGACTTTATTAACATGAAAATCGATCATATCCTCCAGCTCTGTCCAAGATGGGTTCTATGAGAACATGTGCTAAGTTAGACCTGGTAGACTGCTTGGAAGATCTTGCAGCTGCCGATCCATCTGGCGACACTCCTGCTGTCCAAGCTGTCATAATTGACAGCGCTGAGTTGTTCGCTTTTCTTGCCCAAATTGTGACAAATAGCTCTTTGATAACTGACTAAATGATCCTAAGCACATACCATGATAATGTGCTCTGTAATCTGAAGACATTGTTAAGGAAGGCTGTGACTAAGTCACAATACGCACAGTTGATACAGACGTGGTAGTCGCATCTCAATGTCTGAGTCATATCCAGTGGATTGCATGTGGTATT
Organism: Flabesymbios commensalis; assembly: GCA_964017125.1. Classification (NCBI taxonomy): domain Eukaryota; kingdom Metazoa; phylum Annelida; class Polychaeta; order Terebellida; family Flabelligeridae; genus Flabesymbios; species Flabesymbios commensalis. The sequence continues at coordinate 57,357,227 of OZ024914.1, read as the reverse complement.
GGTAAACATGTTAGGTTTCTGGAAGCTCATGACATAGCAACAGCATTAGTGCTCAGTCCTATCATTCTTTCATGCACTTAGTGGCTGTGATATGGTATATTTCTTCCACGGTAAGGGCAAGAAAACTGCTTGGGCTACATGGAAAAACCTTGATGCTGTGACAGAAGCATTTTGCTCTCTCGGGTCAACACCTCAAAGAAATTGAACCACATTTTGAACTAATTAAACAATTTATTGTATTGCTATATGACCATACAACTAGCCATACATTTGTGAATCAGGCACGGAAAGACTTATTTGCTCAGAAAGGAAGAACCAGTGAACTAATACATCCTACTCAGGCTGCTCTGATCCAGCATGTGAAGAGGGCTACATATCAGGCTGGGTACTGCTGGGCACAATCTTGCATTGCAGCACCAGAAATGCCCTCTCCATCTGTTTGGGGGTCGAATGACACTGGGAAGGGGGATGTTTTTGGACATATTTACCCGAAGCAACTGGGGCTTGTAGAGAGAATTGCTTCGATGTGGATGCAAAATAGGATGTTGCGGGCAATGTAAATGTCTCAAAGGAAATTGCAGGAAATTGTGGCACTAAATAAGCATTTATGTACGACACTTTTAACACAATTGCGATAACACTGTCACCAAAACCTTGCTTTCTATGGCAGAATTATGCCGCTCAATGTTAAAGAAAATGATGGATTATCACCTTAAAAAGATATGTTTATATACAAATGAATGAGTAATATCTCCATTATGACATGTAATTAAGCATGTAATTAAGTTTGGAAACATTAATAATAATTATCCACCCACATAACATGTAAAACTTTGAATCCACAATTGATCTAAACAATATGTTTTTGTGTAACAAGTAACTGAGTTACTTGTTACACAAAAACATATTATTTCGATCGATAACACTGTCGAACACAATATGTTTTTGTGTAACAAGTAACTGAGTTACTTGTTACACACCCATATTGTTTCGATCAATTCTGGATGCAAAGTTTTACATGTTATGTGGGTGGATAATTATTACGCTGGCATATTTCAGGAAAAAATCCGATATAATTGTTTGTTTTGTAATAAATTAGCATGGATCACATTTATTATACATATTTAGTTCAGCAGCTATGCACAGAAAACAAATAAACCTATTTTTTCACTCACAAAACATTGAAACAGCGCCGTATAAGAAGAAAAATAATCACCGGTGGCGGCCATTTTGAGAAATGGCCGCCATGTGCGTCTTGTGACAAATTTGATATGGCCCTGTAGCTGAAAAGTTTCAAACTACCATACTACAAGTGTGTGCCAAATGTCATGCTTTTATCACAAAAGGCACAATTTATTTCTATGTCTGCTGCACTATATGGCATGTATTGTAGCAAGTATTATTGTATCATCATATCATGGTTGCAACCTCACAAAATAAACAATGCAATTTATTTATAATCATAAAATTCGTGTACAATGCTATGAAAGCCAAGCACAATGTCCGACAGAGTGCTACGTTGGTTCAGTTCCAGATCAAATGCCAAGCTACAACTTCATGTAATTGCTTTAAACAATGCTAAGGGACGCACCATTTGATATCTTGGGGGGGGGGGGGGGCGGAGGCTAGAAAAAATATGAAAAAGAAGTTTGTCGCCACGTAAGTCAGAAAAAAAAGTTTGTTGAAAATGTAGGGAGAAAAAAACGTTTAAAATTATGGATTATTCCAAGCTCACTTTTTACCAATTTTTTGGCCTCACTATTCACTTTTTATAAGGGAAAAATTATATAAATATAGATAAAAATAGATAACAGTTAGTTCGTTTTCCACACTATTTATAAACTGCAATCCTCGATGTTCGTCCCCTAAGAACAGGCGATTCGCTATTCGTTCGATTAAAATTCGTTTTTTAACCATATGTACCCTCACATGACTTTCTATGTGATTGTAAGGTTTCACAAAAAACAACGTAGGCCCTACGCTACAATGATTTCCAAGAACTGAATACGATAAACGTTCATGAAGCCAACTATGCTATTGCGTGTATCATTTCGTGTTGATATTACTGTAAACAGCTGGGTATAAAGCTACGTGTACCAGGGGCGTATCCAGGGGGGGGGAGTGCTCACCCCTCTCACATTCACACATTTTTTAGACCAGACGCAGGATAAAAAATACCAACTTTGCTTAGTCTTGGCCAATAATTCGAACGTTGACCCAGACTTGAAACAACGTTGTTTCAAAGTAAATATGCTAAGATTAATGGTAATCATTACACACGACTATCACAATCCACAGTTAAAAGGCTGGGGGAGTCGTTTACAACGGTCAACAACTTAGAGATGGACCTGCTCTCCCAAGCACATGACGTTGCATTAAATAAAGAAAATAAGAACGAAATAAAGATTATTTCTTAATCAGCATTATTTTTTCACCTGCGTGATGGCGAATTTATTTCTCAGGATATATCATCTCTGAGATATAGGCCTGCAATTATAGGCTACAGGGTTTGTTTTTTCAATTTAAAAAAAATGAAATTTAGTCCTCCAGTATAGCCACAAATCAAAGAGGCTAAAATCGTAAAAAAGCTTCATTTTTATTTTGGCCCATTAACATGTCCATAATATGTGAGCATGTCCATAGACTAGAATTGCAAAGTATTTTTAATTTTGGGTGGCTATGGCAAGTGTACCGAAAACCCCGTTTATCAGTTATTCTTGTATTTCATATTTTGGACATGCATGTCCGAAATTAAATCTTCTCCTCATTTCTCTTTTAACTAGTAGTAGTAGTAGTAAATCATTGCTTTACGTCACTTTTCGGCACAAAATGTCTTTTAAGTGACATTACAATACGATAAAAACCTTGTAGTCAATTCATGAGATGAATGATGTACAGATGATGATGTGAGGGTGGGGGTGATAGGGCATGGTGGGTTATTGAGAGCGTTTTCCTTCGCTCACCCGATAAGGGGTTTTGGGCATGTCATATACCCCCAGACATGCCCATACGGCCGGAGACTTGAGTTTCGCTGTGCAATTTAATGCTCAAACTCTGTGGCATTTCGCGCAGCCCCGCTATCCTCGGGTCGGATAGTCCCCAGAGTAACAATAGGACGGATCATTCCCTCTGGGTAACTCCATTCATCCCACGTGAGAGACCTAATGTCAAACACGCTATTGCCGGTTATTCAAGGCTACCACGGCCTACATCAACGCCAGCACTGATGCGGGTGCTGCATTGGCTCCGCTGTTGAGCGGAGGAACCAGGGTACGCCACTAGACTAGTGCTTCCGTACAATGCCGTACACAGCATCCAACAGACGGAGCAGATCCCTAATGACCCTTCCCAAATGGGGGCGAAAAGTACAACTACTACTAGTAATCATCCCAGTACCCCTCTCTTTTAACTGGTAAATTTATGCGCAACACAAAATTGAGGGGGTGAGAACAGAACCAAGGCTAAGTCATTTTTAATTTTTTCTGCTTTTTTTTGCATAGGACAAAAATGGTTGACTTAGCCTTGATTTTGTTCTGAACAAAATGGCCGCTTATGTCTTCAAAATTGGTTATTTTTATGATATGTTGTGGTAGATACATGGCACACTGGTTTTTTTTGTCCTATTGTAGCCCAAACTTAAATAGCTGACATATTGACTTACCCTTGGTTTTGTTCTGACCCCTTCATTATTGAAAAAACTTACGGCAACGCAATTCCAGTCTATGGACATGATGACATATTATGGACATATCAAGGAGCCGAAATAAAAATGATAATTTTGGCCAGATTGTGTAATAATTCAGATATAACTGGGTCTCAACAGTTTTTTTTTGCTAGAGACGCAACCAAGCATAATAATTGAAAATGGACAGTAAACTTCTAAAAATGTCCACTGAAATAATTTAGTGGATGAAAAAACAATATCAACAAAAATATCTGCTATAACTGATGATGAACTGGAAGCAGATATATGTGCATCAAAATATTGTGTTATACAAAATGTCTGCAACACCTTTAATAGGGGATCATAGGATAAATATTATTACAATGACTTTGACTCAACGTTGTTTAATATTAATTTTGGTCCACTATCTGCGACGCTGACCCAACATTAACACAACATTGGGTCATGTTTATCATGTTGTTGGCTTTTCCATTGTGTAGTTGTCTTCGCTTAAAGCAGCTCCTTGGGATGACATCAATTTTCGTTTTTAATTTCGTACTGAAGTAGTGTATCCCGCGGATCATGTTTTTATCTTTTTCACAATTTTCATATTTTTACAAATATTTTTAAATAACATTTCTATGAAACCAGAAGTAACCCAAACAAGCTATTTGTATACCTGAAGGACGATTGAATGTTTTCACAGCATTTGGCCACATGCTGATGGCATCGGCCCAGCGTTGGGTAGTCAATCAGTGCTGCAGGTGTCTGATACGTGGGAATATGTGATGTAAAGTGCTGAATATTGCTGACTTGTTTTGTTTACATGGCAATATACGACCTGGAAATACAACTATTTCACTCTTTTTCGGTGCTTTAAAATTGTTTTTTGACTTTTTCGTATTTTCAGTTAAGATCAGTAGGCTATATAGCCTTATATAAATTAAATTTTCAAAATGTCTCATCCCAAGGGGTCCCTTTAAATAGATGGACTGGTCTGAGCTATTCTAGGCCTGTGTTACATCTGTCAAGTTGAATAAAAACTCACATTTCAGCTAGGCTCCCATATCTTCATTTTACAGCAAAGGTACCCGGTAGGCCTACCACGAAATGGCACAATTTGATGTTCATTTTTTCAAAATTTTCCGAAGGGAATGCTCCCCGACCCTCCTAGAAGTGGCCGCACAGCTTCAAATGGATTTTCAGAAATCTGAGCACCCCCCTTAATTTATTTCTGGATACGCCACTGTGTACCTTAAACCTTATGTGTAGGTTAGGGGCCTACTCATTTGCAGATCACCACACTAGCAATGTGTGAATGACTCTGATAGGTCATATAGATATTGAGGATTTTTCAATTGAATCTACCGTGAAAATCATCTGATACATTTGTCTACTTGCATAGGCTTACATCACTCGAAATGGCTGAAAAAGAAGAAATGTTGGTAATTATTGTTTTATTTAAAGGGACCGCTCCATGCTAAAATCATCAAAAAATCGGTGATTTTATTTCGGCCATATGATGTAAACATGTAGGGCCTACATAGACTTGAACTGCAAATTTATGATTTTAGCCTGGGCCAGTCCCTTTAATTGAATATCACAACAAAAGAAACATAGCATATTATATGCTAATGCCTATAGCTTACAGTATCGGATAACCCCACATGTTATGTAAAATGTATTCACTATAAGAGATCCAGATCGTATATCTCCACGCAGCAAACACGACGCGTTAGCCCAATGTTGGGCCGATGTTGGGCCAGCGTAAATGTGCAAATGAACTTTCTCTCGTACCGTGATAATCTTTCACACTTGTTATAGCCAGTGTCTCTTATCTAGACTGCAGATATGACACTCACTGATAAATCAATTCTCGCACATCAAAAACAATTCTTCAAATCTATTTTTAGCGAAACAGAACGATATCAAAACACATTTAACACATTCTATTTTTTTTAATCTGTAGCCTATTTATTGCCTTAATAATTAATGCAAAATGCGAGGATGAGGCTCAGGACAGAGAGAGCTTAAGGCAGGCTTGGGGCCAAAGTACTCGGTACTTCGGTACTTTGGTACTCGAGTACCGATTTTGCAGTACTCGTCGGTACTCAGTACTTGTACTTTTAAAAAGTACTTGTACTCGTACTTGTACTCAAGTACTTTTAAAAATAAAAGTACTTATAACGAGTACTTACGAGTAATTTACGAGTACTAGTCATCTCAAATTGATTCAAAATAGCTCACAGACAAATCCTAAATCCTTATTGCAGGATATGGAACATTCAGTTAATGATTCTTTCACCATCCGTTAAATAGACAGGGATATATCCTAATCAATCTAATAAACATGTCTGTCAAACTTTTCTCAACGGTTTCTATTGTATTTTTTCCCGTAGATTTTAAATCTGCCAGATACCATTCGAGATTTTGCATATTTAATTAGCTAATTTGCATATTTCCAAAATGGCCGCGGAAAAAAAAGTAATCGGCTATCAATACATTTCCGGCAATCCTAGAAATGTGTTTTTTGGCCTTAAGTTCGGGTTTTGAGATCCTATAATGCAATTTTGACGACAATATTAATTTTGGGGTCATTGGAAGGTCATAGGTCACGTGACCATTGAAATACAATATCCAACATTCGAGTTTTAACAAAAAGTGCACAACTTGACCTTTTTTGGATAAAATGATGGTTTGAATGCCTGCTAATATATATTTAATTTCAGAGAGTTACATCTTATACACAATACTATATTTATTAATACAAGATGGCCGCCATAATTCAAAATGGCCGCTAGCCGAATCCAAAATCAAGATATCTTAGTTTCTGGATATCATATCTAAGCGATCTTAGTGGCTTGATTAAGGTTTTTTGGACCAAGGAATACAATGCCGAACATCATTATACTGTCAAATGATTTTTTTTAGGTTTTTAAAGTGTTTTTGATCTCTATAGTTTGATATTTTGGCAAAATTGTGTGATCCATCTACGCCACCATAGTTATATTTGAAAGACTTCCTCCCAGAATGAGTTTATCATCCGCACACTGTTCTGAATTCACATACTAACATGATATAAAGTTAAACCATATAAATTACATGTGTATGACAGCGACAAAATAGGTAAATAAACATCATTTACATTATAATACGGAACTGTTATGTTGTAGAGTATGTAAAACTACTACCCAGGGGGTTAACATCATATTTTCTGGAAAACTGACAGTCTGACACGGCGTGTTGTAAACGGTTGGGCACCCGAAATTATATCTACATATATTTAGGTTCACAACCTAGGTGCACAACCTTGCAAATCGACTACTGGAAATTGACAGGAGGCCAATAATGGCGGCCATTACCGAGAGACCTTAAGTTGTCAATATCTCGGTCAATATTTGGGATAATTTGCTTTTAAAGTTGTCTAAACCTATCTTTTTAGGGTCAATGAGCAATATGGAGACAACCCTGAAGTGATTTTATGTCTTCTTAACAAGATAGTACACAAAGCCATGCATTTGATAGTGTGAAAAAATTGCTTTGCGCTAGATATTATTATCTCGTTTGATAAGAAAACATTTGATGTGATAACAATGGTAAGTTTATTGATTATAATCTAACATAAGTATTAATCCTTGTTGTGTTACATCACTTGTTACAATAATCACTTTAAAACATAATTAGCCGAATGTTACATGAAACAAAAATTAAGAGCGCTGAAAATAATACTGTCAAAGGAACTAGTGTTTGCAGGAAGCAACATGCACACAACTACATTGTATATCGATTTTTAAGATTATTGAAAGGGAGTGTGCCTAAAAAGTATATGATGCAGTTATGCTATTTAATTATAAGGATTATGTGTTGTGTTGTGCAAAGCTGCATTTGCTTGGGGATCACCGACAGTCACATCATAATTAGCAGGGATTTTTTTCCTTTCCTCACACTAGCAGTTCTTGTTGCAATCCTTTATGCAGGGATGAAATTTTGTGAATCATATGTGGTGGCGACGGTGGGTTTGTACATATAGACTGAACAGGAAGTTTGCATGACCCATTGCAGCGGTAAAACTCGTTAATGGATAGCTGTCTTGAGATGAACGACCAATCACCAAATATACAATGCAATGTATGTGACTGTAATTAGTACACTCTGTTTTATCCACCACCTAAGTGAAATTTAGTTGAACAAATGGAAGGATCACTTTGTTCCTCCTGGTACCATGTCTGGAATAGAAAAGCAAGAAAGCGAGTCATGCTGGAAAAACTCTTGAAAACCACTTGGATCGCTCCCTGTTAGCTATTTTGCTATGTTCAACAGAGCTTCTGGTCTTGATGTGAAAGAAATGGTGTCCAAAGCTGCCATCACTTTCAAAATCATAATTATAGGAAGCTCTTGGCACCCGTGAATGACTAGAATCAGAACCAAAAACCAAAATAGTATTATAAGCGAAATTGATTCGTCTGACAAGAGTAATGACATTTCTACTCTTCGGCAAATAACACACAAAAAGTAAGTGGTGGAGACATTAAAATTAATACCTTTATTGGTGATCATGAATGTAGCAATCTGCCTCCATCATTGCTCGCAGAAAACGGAACTAGCATGATAGCTGATGATGCCATGGTGCTCACATTGAAATAACGGTAGATGTGTATGACCAGGCAAAGTAGCTTCTTGCGAACACATAATTCAACTTCGAAGGCTGTGATATAGCTATATAAACTCCGATTCATCAAGTTTTATATTAACAAATCACTGCTGAAATTACTGCCATCCCCCTTGCTTTAGAACATCATCTAAAGCGTGCAGCATTGGCAACAGCACTTGACATGTCAGCTTACATAGCCAAGCTTACCTGCAAGCCTGAGGACTATGGACGGGTTGTATAAAATGATAAACTGATCCTAGGTAAATCTACAAACCCACCAAGGCCACCATATATGACACACACAATGACAAGTAGCTGCAAGAAGGGTTGCAATAAAAACTGCTGGAGTAAGAGAAGAAAAATCACCTGCTATGTAGAAGACTGTCAGAGATATTTAAGCAAAGGTAGCTGCGTACAACACCTTGATACCTTGATGACGTGAGCGTGGGGTGATAGGGCATGGTGGGTTACTGCCTGATGTTCTGGGCATGTCTAGGGGATTTACCCTCAGACATGCCCAGACGATCAAAGACTGAAACACGGAGGCCTTTAGCACAGCTCCGCTATCCTCTGGTCGGATAGTCCTCAAGAGTCACAATAGTTGAGGGTAACTCCCACATGAGAGACCTAATGTCAAACACTATTGCCTGTATTGCTGTAGCATGGCCAACATCAGTGCCTGTACTGATGCGGGAGCTGCATTGATGCCACTATTGAGTGGAGGAAACAGGCTACCCCGCTGGCAATCCACCACGATATTATAGCCAGCCACGTGTAGACTGCAGCTTCCCCAACATGCAACAGACGGGATAGATCCCGAATGGCCCTCCCCAGGTGGGTGCGAAAAGTACTACTACTAGCAATCATCCCAGTACCCCTTAGACTGACTATGTTATGAAGTGATTATATTACCAAATGCTATATCACTGGAAGGGCTAATACTTATTCTATTATCAAGTTTTTGATCAATAAACATTATCATTGTTATGACATCGTACGCTCACGATGTTTTCTTATCAAAAGTGATTATTATTATACAGTGTGAAACATTATTTCCAAAACATAAAAGCAGAGTTGTGTGTATATAGGCCTACTGGTATACATATTTACAAGACATAACATCACTTCAGCAAATTATCTTAAATATTGACCGAGATATTGACAATTTCAAGTTTTTCGGTAATGGCCGCCATTATTGGATTCCTGCCAATTTCCAATTTATTTAGTCGATTTGCAATGTTGTGCACCGAGGTTGTGATCCTAAATATATGTAGATATCATTTCAGGTGCCCAAACTTTTACAACACGCCGTATCAGTTTTCCAGAAAATATGATGTTTATCCCTTGGGTAGTAGTTCTGGGTAGTAGTTCTACATACGCTACAAAATAACAGTGCCGTATTATAATGTAAATGATATGTCTATTTATCTCTTTTATCGCTGTCATATACATGTGATGTTTATGGTTTTACTTTAAATCATGTTAGCATGTGAATTCAGAACAGTGTGCGAATGATAACCTTATTCTGGGAGGAAGTTATTCAAATATAGCTATGATATAACACAATTTTGCCAAAATATCAAACAATAGAGATCAAAAAGACATCAAAAATCATTTGAAAGTATAATGATGTCTGACATTGTATTCCTTGATCCACAACACCCCAATCTAGACACTAAGATAGCTTAAATATGACATCTAGAAGCTCAGATATCTTGATTTTAGGTTAGGCTGGCGGCCATTTTGATTTATGGCGGCCATCTTGTATTAATAAATATAGTCTTGTGTATGAGATGTAACCCTCTAAATTAAATATATAATATCAGGCATTCTAATCATCATTTTATCCCCAAAAAGTCCATTTGTGCACTTTTTGCTAAAACGTAAAGGTGGGATATTATATTTCAATGGTCACGTGACCTATGACCTTCCAATGACCCTAAAAATAACATTGTCGTCAAAATGGCATTATGGGATCTCAAAACCCGAACTTAGGGCCAAAAAAACACATTTCTATGATTGCCGTGATTGTATTCATAGCCGATTACTTTTTTTTTGCAGCCATTTTGAAAATATGCAAATTAGCTAATTAAATATGCAAAATCTCGAATGGTATCTGGCAGATTTGAAATCTACGGGAAAAAACACAATAGAAACCGTTGAGAAAAGTTTGACAGACATGTTTATTAGATTGGTTAGGATATATCCCTGTCTATAAGCTATTATATTGAAAAATGATTTAATAAATACTTCTAAATTATTTCAAAACTAGTCCAATAACTTTAACAAAAGTGAACCTTTTTTACAATATCATGCAGCTAATTGCTTGTTCTGCCTTGTATATACTAGTATCCTCGTGTAGTTCACAAGATAATTAAATAACTATTCTTAACAAAAGACAAGAGACGTTTCTTTGGAAAACAGGAATATCTTGATATATAACAGTTACAAGTGATTATACTATACAGTAGGACTAGTAATCATTGATGGGGGGCGTGATTGTAATATTAATGTCGCAAGATTTAAGAATCACACTTACAACACCTCGTTCTTCGCAGCTAAGCCCCAGAAAACATGAGGCATTGAAACAATGGTGGTATAATGTTGGGCCAACGTTGAAGACTATGTACTAAGATTACTATAGGTTCAATTAAATATCGTTTTTGTTGGGACGATAGATCGGTATTTGCATAATATTTGCACAATATTGGCCAAATTGCGTAGACACTTAGCCGACATTTCCCCAGCACCGGACAAATAATATCACTTGAGTGAACATGTAGTTTATAACTGTTATCTTTATAAAGCAGTTGAGACTCGGTGCGGACTAAGATATATAAAACTGCCATAGCTCAAGTACCAGTGTTGTGTAAATATCAAAAAACACGACCGCGACAAAATGAAATGAAATGAAATGAATCGGGCTTTAGGCCACCTTTGTGCACATATAGGCTAAACTGGGCCAGGAGAACCTCCTGAGGATGGTGAGATGATTGAGATGACACTGTCCTCCAGACACAGGATTCGAAATTCGAGCCCTGGCGGTCTGAGGCCGAGCACGCTACCTCTCGGTCACGGAGGCTCCCCACAATACTGACTTTCACACGTGGATGGGGAAGAAACATTTTTGTTTCTTTCAAACCGCCGAGACCGGGAACCGATCCCCGAACTCTGGCGTGAAAGGCAGCGGTGCTAACCACTACCCTAGGGCCCCCGCCCCACGACCGCGACAACGCGACATCTTATCTACAGAAACCTTACAATGCCGGGCCAATGTCCACGACATTGGGCCAAGAATTAACCAGCAAGTACGTAGGATTAACACATGATAGCCTATAACAGTACTGTTCAAACAAAGATGACCAAAGTAATTCGACGGCAAACATCACCCTTTAACTGCGGGACACCACTATTTTTTGTATATCATTATTACAAATCATTTATAAAGCGGTTCATCCAAAAAAAAATCGGATCGCTGTACATACTAAAAACAAGAAAAAATAAAATAAAAAAGTAAACGAAATTATGTGTGTTCAGGCTCATTTAAACGTGTATTATAGTAAAAGAGCTGGACCTGACAAAAATTCGGTCCGTACAACCCACCATACTGACAAAATCTAATTATATTTTCTGTTAGAGCAAACCTTCCTTATCATTTATTGGGTGGGCGTAAATTCGAATTGAGGTATCACTTTTTTTATGAGCCATATTTCAGCACAGGGGTGTAATGATTTATACGCTCAAAATCACATTATTAACGCTAAAGCACTAAGCTGAAAATGATCATAAATAGACTTCTGTGTCTTCAAAATACACATATGATATACCAAAATGAACAGAATTAAAGTATTCAGTAAACGCATGGACAAATTTCTGACATTAAGGGGGGGGGGGTGGTAAATTACTTAATATACCTTATATACTAATCGCATTAAAAATTCTATTATGATAACAACTGTCACTGATGTAGTCAGGTCGCCGAGGGTGGAACCTTGCAAACTTATTTTTGTGATTATTGATGCATGATATCGCTAACTAGTGTGATATGAGCAAGCATGCCAGACTGACATCTTTGAACATTTTTTATTATCACTATTATTAAAAAAATGGCCGCCGTCAACTCATGAAAAAATAGGGTTTGGGGTAGAAATGTGTGTTTCAGAGCTAAAAATTGGCATCATTATCCATAAGTAGCCATATATCGCTCTCATAAAATCCAACATGAATCCGATGCCGCGTTTGGCTTCACAACGGCAAAAATCAAAGATGGCCGCCAGAAAAAATAGATTTTTACCCCTTCACTACCATACATGACGGAAATTTCCGTCGTCATTCGTCAAGTTACGTAACCGTACATGATAGAAATTTCCGTCGGATTTACTATAGTTACACAAAGATCCCTGGATCCTGGCACATGCACTCTGGCCTGGAAGTGAAGTGGTTAACTAATAATCCGATAATCAAGTGTGATATGTGCTTTCTGATTAATTTCGGGGTGTGAAGCCTATTTCTGTACCTCAAATTACAATTATATGTTTCTGCGACCTTCAAGCACCAGAAGAAGGTCAAAACATGATCACCAGCGGTAATAATGAAATACAATTTTTGCTAATATTCCAATAGTTACATGTATATTCTTGTATGAATGTACATATATTCATTTTTATGACAAATAAGTCAGTAATGACTTTTCTTTATGTCATTAAAATATCTGTCTGTCTGTCTGTCTGTCTGATATGTCGTTTCTGACGTACTTTCTGGCGCTTAATCCATTTCTGGTATAGTTATTCTAGGCATCAGCTATCCGATAAACATTAGCTGTAATGTATCATTTTAGATGAATTTGGTGACTGAAGCTATTTAAGGGTATAAAAGTAGGCTACAATTCGAGTCCTCAGAATCTTTCATGTCTAAAATGGATCTGGATAAAATTCGAACTTTTGTTGTCTAAAACATGATAATCTGTCGCTCGCAATATGTTCGCTCCTTTATATAGAGGCGGACGTGTAGCCTACGTACCATCATCACGTCCCCCCGTAGCGTGTTTTCTAGACTCATTGAGTTACGACGCTGGGACAGCATTGAACCAACATTGGTTCAGCTTTTGGTCAGGCTGGAGACGTGTATCCATCAATGTTTTGATCCGCAAAAGGCCACAAATATTTTTTAAGGGAGAACACGTAATGTCACGTGATAATACTTACACGTCACTAAATTCGCAAGAGGAAGGTATCCATACCACAAGGAAGCATTTTGTCGCTAAATCTATTTACAATAACAGTTAACAGTATAGTTAAGGCTACCCTGATGACGTCGCAAAGCTTCAACGATGTGAGTAGCCCGATTGTGCCGGGTAAGTCAAGGCCTCGCCAGCAGTCATCGGGAAATCGTTATAGCGTCACTTTGGATATGAAAGGGTGTATCTGCCACTTTAAAAGTGGCAGATACCTTTTCAAATCCAGGGGGACGATATGTAGACGACTTTGCTTTTATTTTAATCAATCAATCAATCAATCAATAAAACTTCTTGTAGCCTACGTTGCTTTTATTTTAAATCCAGCAACATGACTATTATTGAACAGGTCTGCAAAGTTGCTTTGATAAGTGGTTTCTTGTGGAAATAACGTTAAATGTTCTTCCTAAAAAACTGTGTGTGTACATTTCTCCAACAAAAATGGCTTACACCCTGAGCCTCATCTCAATCTATAAAGAGAACCATTCCCTGCTGAATAAAATGTCAAATTCCTTAGTATTTTCTTTGAGAGTAAGTTAAATTGTATACCGCACATTGCATATATTATTTAGAAGTGAAGAAAGAAAATTATATCCAGCAAGGGCAAGGGTGGTGATCGGACAACCATACTAAGCATATACTGATCACATATCAGATCCAAACTGTATTATCGCTGTATTGTGTATGGATCGGGGAGACCATTGTACATGAATAATGTACTGAATCTGATCGCCAACCAAGGTTTGAGATTATGCTCATCGGCATTTAGAACCTCTACTATTGAAAATATTAGAGTGAACACCGGCGAACAATTATTATTTCAGGCTCGCCGGTTGAAGCCGATTTTTTTTTCACAAAACCGTTACAGATATACGTCTCCAACAAAACCAAAATGTTTGGGCATATGATCTGCTGTGCTTTTACCTTTTTGAAAACCGCACTGGTATTTACTAAATATTTTTCTATCACATGACGGCCATGAGGCTCCCTGATGCGAGAGCTCCAACGTTGAGGGGAACAACCAGCGTAATGCAATTGGCAATGACCCTAGCTCCTCAGTAGTCCGGCTCCCAGTTGACAAACCTGCTTTGCTCTCGACTACGACACAATATTTCGCTAAGGATTTGTGCGCCTCTGAGCTCGGTCCGCTGAGGATATAAGCGCTATAGAAGTTTTATTGATTGATTGATGGATTAATTGATTGATTGATTGATTGATTGATTGATTGATTGATTGATTGATTGATTGATTGATTGATTGATTGATTGATTGATTGATTGATTGATTGATTGATTGATTGATTGATTGATTGATTGATTGATTGATTGATTGATTGATTGATTGATTGATTGATTGATTGATTGATTGATTGATTGATTGATTAATTGATTGATTGATTGATTGATTGATTGATTGATTGATTGATTGATTGATTGATTGATTGAATGCACCCAAAGAGTATGGCCGGACTCGTGGATGCTTCAGCTTCTCTTGGATGGTTATTGTAGACTAGTTTATTATGTACCCTGCCACACAGCATAAGTTACAGACGTAACGACTCCCTAGCGAGCTGCCTAGGTTGGCAAAAAGTACTACCACTAACAACCATCTCAGTACCACAATAGTGAATAAATATTGTCTTAGACATGTCATAAATATGTGGGTGGGAAGAGTGTCGTTTCTCACATCAATACACATGTAACCATTCATCAATGAGATATAACTTGCTTGTTATGTGTAATTTGGAAGATTTGTCTTTAGTTTTCAATTCTGAATATGTTGCCTCCAAATAACATTGACTGTTTCTTATTTATTATACTACAATAACCGGACATGTATGTCAAACATATGTGTTGACCTAAAGACTAGCCAAAGAGCATTAAAATTTTAATTAACCTACTGGAAGCGCTTCTGGAAAACACTCGAAATTGAACCAGACAGACAAACAGACACATATTTTATTGACATAAAGAAAAGTCATTATAGACTTATTTGTCATGGAAATGAGAGAGACATATGTACATGTATATACATTCTGATTATCTATCTCTCGGTGTCAATAATGGCAACCAAAATCATTATTGATTTTTATGTATGAAACTAATGTGTTTTACCATAATGTATTGTATTTCATCCACACAGGACATGGCCCTCGCACAAAAACATTACAGCTTATTTTAATTAACTATATTGTTTAATTCATACCATTTCAATCACGACCCAGTTAGTATCACATACTCGGGAGTTGCAATCTAAGAAAAACATTCCCGACCTCATAGAGAAATACAACGGTCCTAAACGTCTAAATAAAAATCCGAGAGCAACAGCCGTCTAGCTGATAAGAAGTCAGATCACGAAAGCATGATAATATGGATAATATAGCGACAGGTGACTTGTGATATTCCAGATGGAAATGTAACGTTATAACAATAATAATGACACATAAGCATGATAATAATTATTTAATTCAGTCCCGCAAGACACGACACTGATACAAAATATTTCAGCTTATTTTAAATTAATACTTAAGTCATTTCATTTTCAGTCAATGTTGATTTAATGATTTACCAGCGTCCCAACTCAACGGGTCCAGCAAACACGATAGGAGGGAACGTGATAACGGTACGTAGGCTACACGCAACTAAAGGAGTGAACATATTGTGAGCGACGGATTATCTAGTTTTAGTAAACAAAAAACTATTGGTATTGCATTTCCCCAGATATGAAACATTTTATTCATATTTTATTCTATCCACACGCCAAGTTTGAATTTTTTCTATGTGCATTTTGGATTTGAAATATCCTGATGACTCCATAGATTCACAATCTCCAAATGCGTCTAAAATTACACATTGCAGCTAATTTGTATTCATGACTGATGCTTAATTGACACACAAATGGATTCAGAGCCACAAAGTTAATCAAACACGACATATTACATTTAACTATTTAACTATTCCCAGCAAACACAAAATATTTGCATAACATTTATAGAACGTCGGCCTAACGTCTTTGACGTTGGACTAACATTGTATAAAAGTTAATCAAACACGACATATTACATGTAACTATTCCCAGCAAACACAAAATATTTGCATAACATTTATAGAACGTCGGCCCAACGTCTTTGACGTTGGACTAACATTGTATAAATGTTATACAAATATTTTGTGTTTATTGGGTTGGACTACTTTGTATAAACATATTTTATTGAGCAATTGAAACAGATAAAAAATAGTAATACGAGGTTTCGTTCGCTAAACATTGTTGGACTACTTATGAAAAAGTTGTATTTCCCCTATGACCGCTGTTGGCTGTTGGTCATTTCAGACTTTCATACGGATGTTGAATGTCATACAGAATAATGTTTTCACTGATGCCTAGCATGACAACTTTGATACCAGAAATGAATTCTGCACCCAAAACTAGACAGAAATGACACATCACATGAAACTATTGGACCACTTTTGTAAAAGTTGTATTTTCGCTATAACAACTACTGGTTATTTTGTTATTTTGATATGTTGTTTGAAGGTCACATAATAAGGTTGAATGTCACCAAATAGCATTGTTGAGGTCACTGATTCCTAATATGACATCATCATTGATACCAGAAATAGATTATGTGCCACACAGTTAGTCAGAAGGGACATATCACATGTAACTACTGGACCACTGTATTTCAGTATACCTGTATAACTGATCAGGTTTTGACCTTCATGTGCTTCTTGAAGGTCAAAAAAGCGTATACTTGTAATCGGATGGGTTCCACGCACAAAAATTAGTCAGAAATGACATATCACACTTGATCATCGGATTATTAGTTAAAAATATTGTTTTTTCAAAATATCTGCTGACGGCCATCTTGGATTTTTGCCGTTTTCTACCAAACGCGACAAAGGATTCATACTCAAAGTAAATATATACTACATATATTACAGCCCTGTTGATTCTGGTTATTTTGGTATACCACATACATGTGTGTTTTGTACATAAAGAACTGTATCTATGATAATTATTAGATTAGTACGCCACCGACAAAAACATTTTTAGCGTATAAAATCAATTTACCCCTGTGTCCAACTATGAATCATAAAAAAAACTGATACTACAATTCTACTTTACGCCCACCCTAGAAATGATCAGGGAGGTTTGCTCTAACATAATATACAATCAGATTTTGTCAGTATGATGGGTTGTATCAACTCCTTAAATAAGGGTCCTACGGGAACTAGCTTTTCTACTATTACACTGGCGGCCAAATGTTGGCGGCACAGGCCCAAAATGTTACCATCATTAGGACTATTGAACGTGTTTAAACTAGTGTTTTCCAACGTAAAGCTTTCGACACAGACAATTTGTATACTAGCATGTGGTTATTTATTTATTATGATTTGCCAAATAGTAAGCCTACATGTAGCATACAATACGTTGTACACTGATTGGAAAATGCAATATCATACTATAGGCTGGGATCTGGCATCATGCAATATCAATAATAGGCCTGTCCTATAAAATATTATTTTCACCACTCATATATCTATATGTGACCCGACCTGACAAAATGAGTCGTCAGTCGCATATTTAATTATTAGAGTTATTAAGATATCACGCACTCACACAAAATTACCTTTAAAATGGTATATCACACAACTCTGTAGCGTGTTTAACTCCGAAAATATGACTCGACAAACTCAGAAAAATATGAAGTCTGAAATTACGATTTTTTGGTGAAAGTGGCATTTGAAGTTCAAAAAGGCAATTTGGATACTTTTGGAAAATACCACACAATTCTATTCAAATAAACTAAATGGAATTTTTTTTTTAAATTCATTTGCCAAAGTGCGACCTAAAACTCATTTTCACGGATCGGGTCACATATATCAACATGAAGTAGGATATATTATAATCAATTATTTATTTAATAAATTTTATGTAATTAATTAGAGTTTACAACGAAGTACTCGGTACTTGTACTCAAGTACGTTTCAAGGTACTTGTACTTGTACTCAAGTACTTTTGAAAATTAAGTACTTACTCATTTTTTCAAGTACTTGTACTTGTACTCGAGTACTTTTGTCCATATTGTTCATTATTGTAAATGGTGATGTAATGGTGATATAATAAAAAAACGGCCGGACCCAAAAAGCAAAAAGGGATGTTATTGTTGTACAAAGGAATGTTGATGTTGCACATAATAGATAAGCATACAGCATAATAGTTACAAGTAGCATAATTTACAATTGAAAGACTCAGGTTTATAGGCCTATTTGATTTATAAATCCGTTGTAAGAACTAGATATGGTAGCTTCATAAAAAAATTTTGCAGGACAGGCTATCCAAGCTGTCATCACATCATGGTGTCGTTTCATATGAAGACTGGAAAACTTGTTGGGATAAGAACATTCTTCCCTGGCAAAAGGATCATTTCGATGGGTGAGTTGTGGATTTTTTTGCGAGCATAATTTGGGCCTACACTCACACACGCTTGTGAGCAATATAGGCCTATATATAATTTTGTGATTTAAAAATCTATATCTACATTTATTGCCATAAGGATTACATTGAAACAGGTTCTGAGTCACTAAATAGTCACGCCTATCCTTTATTCGCAATTTTGTTTATTTGGTTAAGGGAAATAGCCAGATTTTGATATGTATGACATTTTAAATACTATTTCAAATCATTAAAATAGAAGACATTGAAAATGAATTATATGTGTGACTACTTCGTGACTAAAAAACCTGTTTTATTGTAATCCTTTTCTAAAAGAGTTCATATAAAAAAAGGTTTTCCAATGGTTTTGGCACCTATGGGAGTTATTTAATAGCAGGAAAAAAATCTATCAAGATCTGACTAGCGGAAAGGTGTTAAATCCAAAATAGAAGCCAATGATGTAGAAGAAGGAAATTACTGTGACTAATTTAGTGTATTTATAACAGTACTACCGTTTATGCCTACTCAAAGCATTAAGTGTTACTGTCAGTGCAGAAAATGATGTCGTGGTAGCCTTAAACTGTTAAACAACCGGCAATAGCGTGTTTGACATTAGGTGTCTCACGTGGGATGAATGGGGTTGCCCTCAGCTATTGTTACTCCTGGGACTATCTGACCCGAATCTCTGGACGTCTGGGCATGCCTGGGGTTAAATCCCCTGACATGCCCAGAACCACTTATCAGGCGAGTGAAGGAAACACTCCCAACAACCCACTGTGCCCAATCACCCACCCTCACGTCATTATCTGTGCATAATTCATCTCATCAATTGACTGCACTGTTTTTATTGTATTACAATATCACATAAATGACCATTAAACGTGAAGTCATAATTCATCTCATCAATTGACTGCACTGTTTTTATTGTATTACAATATCACATAAATGACCATTAAACGTGAAGTAGGCCTAAAACAATAATTTACTGGGAGTACGTTATATCATGAAAATGCAGTGAAATTCTAGGAATACGTGTACATTGTGCTTACATCATTCATTTCATTCTGTTTTTCTCTCAAGCTAAAAACATAAAAAGGAACTTAAGCTCTTGGTGTATCACTCACCCCTCTAAATTCCCGGTAAGGGTGAAAAACATATATGCCACAAATTAGAGGCATAATACCGCATATAGGTGTGATTTTAACTGGATAATCTAATTCTGGTAAGTTTTTAATGATTAGGCATGCTCAAGGTGAAAAAGATCAATTTAACTTTCTGAAAATTGATTTTTAATAAGGAATTACAAGGAATCAATTACAGTAAAAGAACAGATACAATATCAAAGGGAAGGTATTGAAGGGCGATGATGAGGCGTTAATGGACAATGGGGAGGCGTTTGAGGGCGATGTGAAGGTGTTAAATGACGACGAAGAGGCGTTAAAAAGGGCAACGGAAAAGTGTTAAAAGTCGATGAATAGGCGTTAAAAGGCAACTGGAGAGACATAAACCACATTAAAAGGCGATGGACAGGCGCTAACAGGTCACGAAGAGGCGCTAAACGGCAATGTGAAGGCATTGAAGGACGACGAAGAGGCGTTAAAGTGCGAATGGTGTGTTAAAAGGTGGTGGGGAGGCATTAGACGGCGACGAGGAAGCGTTAAATGGCAATGGGGAAGAGTTAAAGAGCGATGGGGAAGCATTAAAGTGTGGTGGGGAGGCGTTTAAGGGCGGCGTGAAAGCGGTAAAGGCGCTGAAGAGGCGTTAAAAGGCAATGGGGAGGCTTAAAAAGGGGTGACTAAGATACGTTTAAGTGTGATGGGGAGTGTTAAAAGGTAACGAGGAGGCATTAAAGGGCAACGAGGAAGTGTTGAATGGCCATAGAAAGACGTTAAAGGGCAACGAGGAGGCCTTCAATTGCAACTAAGAGGCGTTTGAAGGACGACGCGGATACATAAAGGGCGACAAGACAAGACAAGAAGTTTATTCTGGAGTTTAAAAAAATCATGCAGAATGCCAGGCGTACAGCCGACTTTACATATAACACATTTTAAACTTATTACACATAACTTTTATACATAATGTTATTAAAATACATGTATTTAATATTTTAGAACATGTTGTTAATGTAAATGCGAGGTAAAATAATATTAATACTTCGAGGCATCATTTTCAACATGAATGTATCCAATTCTAACGTATGCAAATTTTTAGGTGCATTCAAACAAACACGATACGTCGAACCAACGCCGGCTCAATGTTGGCTCTATGTCAACGACGGTAGCACAACACTAAACAAACACTGAGCCAATGCATCGAGTTCGCCGAGATGTGACAGCATTGTGTCTAATACGCTCAGTACTGCGCACGCAGGCTGCAGACCGAGGTTCATGACACAATGCTGTCACACGATATCGGTTCAATAAACATAAAAATCAAATTCAAGGTATGAATATACATATAATAGTTGTGTACATAACTAAATCTACATAGTACTGGGTAAATTTGGGAATCTCAAACAAATTAACTAGTATGAAGCTTTAAAGTATGTTCATAACAATTTTGGTAAGCAAAGCCAAATTTGTAATGACGTTAAAGAACGACAAGGCAGTGCTAAAACGCGACAACGAGGCGTTGAAAGGCGACGAAAAGGTGTAAAAATGGTATGCCCTAAAATGCGATGGAGGTGGGACAAAAGGGGATGAGCAAGTAATAAATGTTGACGGAGAGGTGCTAAATGGCGACTGGTATGTGTTGAAGGGCGATTGGCGGGAGTTAGAGAGCATCTGGAGGCGACGGGAAAGCGCTAAAGGACGATGGGAAGGGCTGAAGAACACTTTATTCAGTCAAAAATAGCTAACTAAACTTATACATGTAGCCACAAATATGATATTTAGCCATCAAAATACTACAAGAAATGCAATTAAAACCTCATTAAAGATAGGGATTACACATGTTTATATTTCTATTAATAGGAAAGGTTTTTGGAATGAGACGACTATTACCAGTCATAATCAAATTAAAACAAGGTATTACATTGTGTGTTATTTATTTGTTAGAATCATATTTTCGCTCATTTGACCTTGAAATGAACATTTCTACTTTGAAGATGAAGTTGAATCACTAAAATAATACCAGAAATAGGTCTTTCAGTAGTTTAGGTTAGATGGGTTACCTCTTCTTACACGAAAACAAGATATTACACTTGTTATCACCTGACCTTAAAATTGACGTTTTGGCATGGAATACATTTAATCTTACAATGATAAATTTTAATAATATTTGTTTTCATTTTGACCTTGGAATTTAGTTTTGGATCTTGAAGAAGTCTTTGAATCACCAAAATAATACCATAAATAGATTATCCAGTCAAAATCACACTAAAAAGGCTGTTGTTGATATTTGTATATGTTAAAAATAATATATTATTTAATTTGATCTTAAAATTGACCCTATGACCTTGAAGGTCACCTTGAATCACAAACATAATACCACAAAAGCATTTACCAGTCAAAATCGCATGAAAATGAGGTATATACACATGTTCTAAGCTTTATTTAGTAGAAAACATATTTTCGATTATTTGACCTTTTGGCATTGAAGATGATCTTAAATCATAAAAATAATATAAGAAATCTTAGACTTTTGACACTGCCTAAATGTTATTGTAACGAATGAGTTCCCCAACTCTTAAAACATGAATTATAAACAAGACTTATGATTTAACTGTAAAATTTTAGGCAATTTAGGATAGTTTTACCGATTTCACGGCCAATTGCGGCCGTGTTGGAGAGTTTTAATCCAATTTTAGGGGTCAGATTTGGATAGACTTTTTTTCTGTCATTCACTATGTCCAGTAGGACGGAAAACTGTTGAGAAACCTTTTGTTATATATATTTTTTTCTACCCATGCATATTTTGTATTTTACATCAAAATTACAATAACAATTTACTTAACATATATTTCTAAGTTACTACTTTAAAATACGTTATTATTGTATATGATTCAGGTTTTTAATGAATCATCAGGAAAGGCTTCTGGGGAGACGGAAAGGACTTAAAATATTTGTACCCTTTTGCGGTAAATCCCTTGATCTTTTATGGTGAGTGATTATTATTATATTTTATTTATCTTACATATTATAATATCGTCACCTAAGTATTAAAGAGTAGTAAGTATTAACCCTTTAACCGCCAAATTATTCAATTTGAATTTTCACCCACTTGAAGTTGTGTTCCGCTGACGAGATTCACAACTTTAAGTGAGTGAAAATTATTCAGATATGACAAAATGGAGGTCAACTCTTTTCAAATCTTGCTGATTGATGTCACATTTTATCTTTAGCATGTTTAAAACATGGTACTCAATAAAAAATGAAAACCCGATATGGGCACCGGCGGTTAAAGGGTTAAAGAGTAGCATCTGAGACTGCAAAAGTGGCAGATACGACTCTTTAGTACTGTCGTCCCTTGGATATGAGCGGGTGGTTCAAAATGGTGTATCTGCCACTTTGTAAAGAGTTCGCTATAATCTAGTATGAATATCAGCACATAGTAGTCACTTGCTCATGTCTGTAGCAACGATATTTCCAGAGCAAGCCTTGACACACATAACCGTCGCTTGAGCTAACCCTTTACCGGTAACCGCCAAGTTATATAGTTAAAAATTTAACCCTCTTGAAGTTGTGTCTTGCTACCGCGACCCACTACTCCAAGTTGGTACAAATTACTATTAAATATACATTTAATTTGAGGCAAATCTTGATGTTTTAACACTCATGCCATGCTCAATAACTGTTGCCATGCTCAATAACTGTGACTTAACCTGCTAATAAAACAGATTAAAAACGGTTCTAAATAGTTGAGATAGCGATAAAATCTTGCCGGGAAAGAAGTGATAACATGTTGTCTGATTGAAGGTTTGCAGAGCAAGGTCATAATGTGATAGGGTTGGAATACGTAGCTAAACCCATAGAAGACTTTTTCAACGAGAATGGAATCAGCTACGTAACGGAGGCTGTGCCTGGTATGAAGAACGCCACCCTCTACAAGGTCTTTAATAGTTGATATTGTACTTTATTTTCCCAAGCTCACGAATACTTGATATTGTACTGCACTGCGGTACAAATTAAAGCTTACAAGTAAGCAAATACTGCCTTTTGGCAATGTGGCATTGTGCAAATCCAAAAGGCAGTATCTGATTACTTTACAAGTAAGCAGATACTGCCTTTAGGCTTAGCAGAGCAGTATGCCCATTAACTTAAGTACGCCTCGTAAATATTGTTTTTTGTGTGTTTGTAAATGTTACTCTTATATAAGTATATATTATATATGTATATAATGAGCATATTACATGGTAACATGCTTTTATTGATTACCCATGTCCTTGTAGGCCCGTGATAAAAGCATAATGATATATCGGTGTGATTTTTACGAGTTTTCAAGGTAAGTAATGAACCACGGTCAAACTATTTTTCAAAGAAAGAACAATTTTACACAGCGCTGTTTATTAAAATATTTAGGCCTATATCTCTATTGATCGCAAAGGATAATCATACGATGATAAGAACCAAATAACGGGTGCTTCTTAACCCTTACAGCGCGGGGATCGACTTTAGTCGTCAGAATCTGACGTCTTTAGTCTACAGACGTCAGACTCTGACGACTAAAGTCGATCACCGCACTATACGAGTACAGATATTTCTATTGGCCAATGATTCAAATGAATCAGAAAGATCTAACGAGGACATTTATGCTGATTTCAATTTGAAAAAACCCTTTGGTCTCCAAGGTTTTCATAAAAAAATCAGCGCTTTAAGAGTTAAGACTTTGTGCGCGTTAGGTGTGTCATTTTGAGCTGGCTGACATTTTAGTGCCTATTGTCATGCATAGATGACACATGGTCGTGTACTGAAAATTTAAAATTTCAACCTTTTACTGGACATGCATCAGCAATCGTTCGTGGAATATGCTTCATCGAAATTACATTTCAACATGTGTGCTTGGAGAATGCTGCAATAGCAATACTTAACTAATTACACCACCAGAAGTACGCTTCCCCGAGACAGGCAGACGCGCCACATCAACGTCAGACACATGCAGAGTTCACGCCAAATATTAGTTATATTTTTGTCTCACAGCGATGTAATTTTTATTTTATTAATTTTCAATGTATGTATTTATGTATGTATGTATTCAATGTATGTATTGAGCTATAAGAAATACAATAATTTTCACCCACTTGGAAGTTGTGTCTCGCAGCGACATTCTCGCTAATGCGCTATAAAAGTGACTGAAGTGATTACAAATCACATGGGTTTAACCCTTTAACCGCCCGTGCCGCATATATTCGGGTTTTCATTTTTTTTATTAGCACATCAAGTACCACCTTTTCAACATGTTAAAGATAAAATGTGACATCAACCAGCAAGATTTGAAGAGAGTTGACCTTCATTTTGTGAAATCTGAATAATTTTCACTCACTTGAAGTTGTGGATCGCGTCAGCGAGGCACAACTTCAAGTGGGTGAAAATTCAAATTGCATAATTTGGCGGTTAAAGGGTCAAGCCTCTAAAGCATATTATATGCACAGCGATTGATGAAAACAGTAGGAGACTAAGGGGTCTTCTCAAGTTAAAAGAAATCCAAAAATCCGAGAAAAACTCGGATTAATCAGACCCCACTCACTCACCCCCATATCCATTTTTTGTTTTTTTGAAACATGAAAACAACACAAAAAACACAAAAAAACACAACATTTCCAAAAAAAAATTAAAATCCGAGTTGGGGCTTGACCCACCCACCCATTTCCGAGTTTTTCTCGGATTTTCGGATTTTTTTTAACTTGACAAAACCTAAAGTGCATAATAGCATTTGTAACGAGTTCCTCCATTTGTTGTTCAGGGAAATTGAAGGTGATTTTGATATAGCATGGGACAATTCTGCATTTGAAGCTGCTAATAAATCTGACAGAGAAAGGTATTTATTGATTTTATTTATTTATTTATTTCATTCTGTAATTTTCTAGGCAATACGGTTGCTATACATAATCATTGCTACTAAATATAAAATGTGTGGTTTATTACAGATATGTGAGCCTAATGACGTCCCTGTTAACAACCGAAGGTAGAATATTATTATGTGCGGCTGATTATGATGGCAGCAAATATGGCGGTTTGTCCTGATTTTATTAATAACCTCATACTTGTAGGCCTATATATAGCTTTACATTTGAACAACTAATATATATTATTGTAATAATAGGCCTACAATACATCATAATATAAATAGATTAACCTATTTTGTTTGCAAATTTTATAATTATAATATAATGTCTATTATCTGATTACATAAAAAAAGTTTATTAACCAGGTTAATTAGCTTTAATTACTTGTAAAAAACATTCAAATTGAAAATCAACATGACTATCAGCAAGATTACTATTATCAATAATTATATGTAGAAATCAAAGTAATATAAGGGGGGGGGGGTATTTGTAGGTCCTCCCATGAATGTGCCAACATCAGTTGTTCAGCAGATGTACGGTAGGTTGGATTTTTTTCAACATAAAGGTACTATTTAATAATCATAAGTGAAGAGAAAGTAATTGCAATGTTTTCTTTAATAATAAGACCATATTCAAAATATACAATAATAATATGTTTTTGAGCTCTTTAAATGGCACTGGTACAATTTTATGGCATGCAGTACGGTAGAAAATATAGTAAATATTTTACGTTGATCAATCTAACCTCGTTGACATCTTGTGCAGGTGAAAACTTTACTGTGGAGCTACTTGAAACGCGGGAGCGCCCCGATGCGGACAAGAAAGCTTTCAACTTGGACAAAATGGAGTGGAGAGTTCATCTGTTATGCCGAAAACAGTGATGGACAGAATAATCGTCACTTGACCCTTTGACCACTGGTGCCACATATATTCGGGTTTTTATTAGCACATTACACATTAAGTACCACTTTTTGCAATATATTAAAGATAAAATGTGACATCAACCAGCAAGATTCGAAAAGAGTTGACCTTTGTCAAATCTAAATAATTTTCACTCATTTAAAGTTGTGGATCGCGTCAGCGAGACACAACTTCAAGTGGGCATAAATTCAAATTCAATAACTTGGCGGTTAAAGGGTTAATATATTTACATAGAAAACACTTCTCCGAATTGGCATCCTCTGACTTCACTTCATTTGTCATTTCTTACTGTGATGCATGTGGACCGCAGTGAACGTGTTGGGAGCAATTCTTGTGATTTGTATACTCATTTTAAATGTTTGTTTTTATCTTACTGTGCTCTTCGTTCGTTGATGCTCTGAGCACGTTGTGTCACTGTGGGCCCACCAAAAATGCTCTTTCGTGCTCGATCGGTGCCCAACAAATAGATGGAAATAATTTCCCAAGCGCATAAAACATAGGCCTATGTTAGCAAGTTTGAAAAATTGCTTTCCAACCCCTCAAGTGTCCGCCCTAACAAACACTTTTAAACAATATATCATATTATAAAAATCTTCCGATAGATTTGGTTTTAGTGAATTCTTCCCAACAGCTAATCAGATCAGTCTGAAGAAAAAACAACATATTTTAACTCAACTCTGTATTGCAGCGTCATACCCACGAGCCCGTCGGGCGAGGGGGGACTGCTCTGGTCACAGAATGCAAGCTGGCATGCTTGGGGAAACTTTTTTATTGTCACCAATCTAAGATGTATTTGACGTTGGTCCAACATTGTATAAATGCTATGCAAATGTTTTGTGATTGCTGGAAAATAATTTAAAAATATATAATGGACGTATACCCATAACATATGTATTCAATTGAAGCAAAAAGAGACATTTATGATAAATTCCAATTGAAAAAATCTTTGGTCTCCATGGTTTATGCGAACATATTTCAGCGTTATGAGGGTTGATAGGGCCAAGTCCGGGAGCTCAGGAGTGAAAAATCTCTCCAACGGGGCCAAAAAGTTTGAAAGTTGTATCTGACTTTGAAAATTTGTACTGAATCAACTAATATCGATGAATGTCAACTTCTGCCATTGTAAAAATAGCAAAAAACTGAAATATTTTTTTCTAGTAGCAGTTGTAATAAATGTGATGTGTGACCAATGTCTTTAAAAGTCAGTATTTGTAGTGAATGACATGGAATTATGTTTCATAAGCGTTTGTTTTGTTGCTTCGTGTAAAATGTTATTTAAATGATTTCTGTTACCATGGTTACAACCATATTTTATTACCTTCATAAATATAGTAATTATCATATTTGAATTTAAATGAAAAATAGAAAAACGCTATTGTTTTCTTCAATTTATTCTTCTATGATAAGTTACATTTCATGAATTGCCGCGCATAATATACCAACATTACTAACGTCATAAATATTATTAGCTCAGTGTACATAGTGAGATGTAACGTCATATAAGATCATTTCTTGCGACGTTCAAAAATATGTTTTTAGACAATATCTCGTATATTACTCATCGTATCGTGATGAGTAATATATGTAATCAGACATTTTTGTGGTCAAGGAATGCGATGAAGGCCTTCTCAATGGCATAAATAGCATAGATAATGGAAATTCAATACAATGTACATAATCTGTGGCTTCTTTAAACATTTCTCAGTGCAGTATTAATTAATCGTCCTTTTTTGTTCCTTTATTCACAGCCGGGTTGAACTGAGGTGGATGAGTCGTCATTAATAAACCGTTATCATGCAAACTGCGGAAATAATTATTAATAGTTCACAGATTTGTTTGAAGTATTGTAAATAAGCTGTATAAGAACATTAGTTCGATGGCACGCAAGCTAATGCCAAGCGTACCTGTAGCTTTCAAGTATTATGGGGTGTACTCAATAAATGAAGAGCCCTAGAAGCTAGAAACTGCACTATGACACTCTTATGTTAACCTAATCATACATGAACAAATGACAGGAATAATTCACCTAGCTTTGAAAAAACCCTTTGTTGAAATGTAAATATTATTTGAATATTTATTTAGAGTATGTTTTTTTCAATGACGGTGCCTAATTTATTATATTTATATACAGACAGACACGCCATTTAGAAATTACACGATGTAAATAATAATATCGGCATACACTGACATATACTAACATTATGGGCGCAGGGGCCTGTTGTAATGGTTAACACAATACTGCCTGTCACTGCGAAACTCAACAGTTCTGTATTCAGGTTTCGAAGAAATAAAGTTTTTCACCACCCACATTTTGGTTGGGTTTGCAAATAATAGCCATCAGGCGGAAATGGTGGGAATTCTGTGGGGATTCTCGAAATTACAACTGGGCAAATAAAGTGCAAGAACAGATACTTGGACGTGCTTTGAAGGCATTCGAAAAGAGCTGGCCTGGTGGTTTATATTACCATATCTAAGAGTGTGAACACGATGACCATGGAACGAAAGAATCTGAAAATTGGTGATATCAAAATGTTTGATACAGAAACCATTTACGCCAGAGCCATGTGCCTGCAATCCACTTATCGTAATATTGACACTGAGGACGAATTAATAGCTCATGAGCTATCCCCTTATCCTACATCGATGTTTGATGCAGCTGGACAAAGTCGTGGGACCAAAATAAAAGCAAATCTCAAGAATGGCTTTAAAGTAGAGATATATAGCATAAATGCTGACTACATTGATGCAGTATTCCTCGATGGCTGTGCCGTGCTCTGGGTGGTCAGCGGCTGGCACTGTGCAGGACAAATTTGACAGATTCCAGAGCTACCTCCACACTCGTCTACATGTATTTCATATTTTAACGGTAAAAATGTGTGTAACTAAGAACACTGTTCAGCTCATTCCAGCACTGTTCCAATGAAAATATATTTTTCCCTAATTTAATATTATCCTTTAAACATTAGGTATTCTGGTATACCTTTCGCATAAGTACAATTTACACCATATGCATGCTACAATAATAGATAATGCCTTTTTATAATCTCGCTTGATACAAGCTCCCGTTCTGCTTTCAGATACAAAGAGGACATTATTATAGCGTCAACCAGGCAGGAACAGTTCGCAGCTGATTGATCTCATCTGTGAGGACCTCATATCACACCAGCAGGACTTCAAGCATCACAAGCTTGTCATCACTGGCAGTGACCCTGTGCCAGTGGAGGCCAACAGTGGTATTGTCATCAAACAGTTGTGTAGATGACGATATGCAAATTCATTTATGTACACTATAAATATAGGCCGTATACATAACAATTTGTTAATGTATACATAAAGCAATTATTTATTTT
Organism: Flabesymbios commensalis; assembly: GCA_964017125.1. Taxonomy (NCBI): domain Eukaryota; kingdom Metazoa; phylum Annelida; class Polychaeta; order Terebellida; family Flabelligeridae; genus Flabesymbios; species Flabesymbios commensalis. The sequence continues at coordinate 57,326,969 of OZ024914.1, read as the reverse complement.
ATCTATCTTCTGAAAATTATGACAACACAGCCGAGCTGTGAGCTTTATTTGATATAATCAAGCCTTACTATAATTGTCTATTTTGAAAATACTTTGTTTTTTTAGCTGAGAATGTTATTTAAGCTTATGTTGAGACTGTCATCTAATTTGCTGCTATCTAATTTTCTGGAGATAGTTATCAAAAGAAAATCCGAACATATCTGCATCCGGTTGATATTTTTCAAACACATTATGCAAAATATCTTCCGGTATGCTAGCGTACATTTGTTTGTATTTTCCTAAATGTTCAACTCCCGCATTCATGTGGGGGAAATCGTCAATGTAGCCTGTGGCATTCAGTTTAGGTAACAGTTTCTTCACATCTTCCTGTAGTGTCTCCACATGAGCGATGAAATCAAAGTGAGCAGAACAAGGGTGACACGTTTGTACGTAAGGATACCAATGTCTGTTATCTTTGTTCACATTTTCTGGTAGCCAGTCATCATCTTGTTCCGGTGTGAGTGTCGTCACAATTAGGAATTTTTCAAAATCAATCGTTTCAACCTTCGATCTGTGTCCTACAACTTTATCCAGATAGGCGGACGCGAGACGATCTAGCGGATGACGAACCATAATAAATTTAAAATATCCCTTCAGAGCTTCGGGATCTACCGCACTGTCCAAGGCGGGACCAAAACCAGAATTGTTCAGGATACCCCACCTTTTGCTGAGACGAGACCAATCTCCGGGATGTTTTTTCATCCATAATTGACGAGATTCAATTTCTCTGTCGATCATTGATTTGAAAAAGTAATTCCAGCTGGATGAGGATACCTTCTTTATAGGACAATACATAAAACGATGGTAATGGTCAGAGAGAAGGCCACCGTAATCACTCTGCTTTATGCTATAATACTTTGTGTGGTTATAAAATCCACTCTCAAGCAGCTTGCATACCCGCTTCATTTGACGTTGGCGTTGTTCTTGCTTCGTCATTAGGCCTATTTTCTCAATTTTCATCGTCGGTAACAGCTTACTTTTATGAAAATGGATTTCATCTACGATTTCCTCTTTTTCTCTGAGTTTATATCTCTGTGTAATATGCATATGCTGCATTTCCAATGCTGCTGTTTTCTGAAATCCAGAACTTGTGTTTTCTAGTGTATATCGCAAACTCACAATCACTGGTCCAGGCTGTTGTGTTTGCAGTACCGCCCATGTTATGAAATTTGCTGTGACAAACACAAGACAAAGTGACGATATTCTATCTGTTCGTAATAAATATAATACTTGATTCGTCATTGCTGTGACTCTTGATTGCTTAATCAGTAAGAAAAGAGGTGGACAAGTTGTCGCCACATCGCCACATGTGGCGACAGAGCACCTGAAATTAGCAGTTTGTGTCGACAGGACTCATTTCGTCTGCCCACCCCTGAATAATTATAGTACTGTTCAAGGTAGCCTGTTTAGAAACAAATAGGCAACGTGTCACTATCCACAAACAATTTGCCAAATTTACCAGCTGAGATATTTTGCAGAATCATTATATGTGACTCTTGTTAACAGATCGATTCCCGCACTGGAAGAATTACCACATTATAAAGGCCGTAGAAAGAGGCTTGTCAATGTATTGTCAATGCCCTGTTCATCACGGAGTACTACGATAATGTGATTGCTATAGCGCGGAGGGTTGAAAATCGTGGCAATTTCATGTCAAAGGAGATAATGACATCGACATGAGCAAGACTGTACAAAGACTGTAGATAATTGCTGCAGAATAAATGGATACACCTAACTTAACGATGTAATTACTATTGCGAAAATGACACAAGTGTAAAGTTCATGCCATTGGCATTTTCACCTATTTTATACATACCATGCTGAAATCACCATCACCTGCATATAACTTTGTGAAAGGTGCCAAGTAACTGTTAAAAATGTCAGATACAATAACAAACATGAAACGATTAATGTCCCACAAAGGAAGTAAATAAAGCTGATATTTAAGCAACCAAAAAAACATATCAGTACACATTCAACTTTGAGCAATAATTACCCAACTTAAAGACAAATAAAATATTCGACAAACGCTGCAGGGAAGAGCAAGGACAAATAAAGGTCCAAACATTAGCACATCTTGATGTTTAACATGTTTAATCACACATTTAATTTCCATTACCTGTGATTTATAATCAGCTAATAAACAGATTGATAACGACTAGATCAGCAGTGAAAGGGTTAACCTTTAACCCACCAAGCGCGATTATGGTCGTTTTTTAACCTTTTAAGCCCTCACGATGCATTAAAGCATCATTTTACATCTCTGAAAACAGACTTAATTTTTTCAAACAACTAAGGATGTTAGAACGAAAATTTCCATGAAACTGGTTTACCAATACATGGTAATTTTCTTTAATTTTTAAACCACATCAAATTATCTTCATTCACCACAAGTCGAGAATTGCGACAGCAATTCGCGATTTGTAGTGGATGAAGATGACAATAGTAAATTTAGGCCTGAAAGGGTTAATCTGTTTTATCAGGTTAAATCACAGCTACTTGGGAATAAAAAGAGTATCGAGAATTGCAAATGTTTGGTCTCAAACGACACAAATGTAAGTATTTTAACACACTTGGAGTTGTGGGTCGCGGTAGCGAGACACAACTTCAAGTGGGTGAAAATTTGAATAAATTAACTTAGCGTGTTGAGGGTTAATACACATGTATCACATCTCAAAGTCAATAAAACCTTTAATAAATACTTGTATGGAGCGGGGTTCTAGAGCAGCTAGGGTCCTGCCCACGGTGGGCGGCGCTGGACGGCCGAACACACGGCACTCTCTGATACACCGCCCACCACAACATGTGGGGAACATGGAAAACTGAGTATTTTAAGTATAAAAACTTTCACTGCCCAATGTCTGCCCCGTGGAGGTAATAATATTTAATGCCTCCACAAACATGGAAATAATAAATTGACAAAAAAATGCGATATCCGATCCCCACTGTTCAATATAGGCCTACTTAAGATCAGTTTTTGGATACCATTTTTATAGTTATATCACATATTCTGTATAAAGCTGTACTAATATTTAATTATGAAGCGACAGAATTATTATATGACTATCCACAGTTAATTAATCTGAATGTAATTGTTATTTTTAGCAACATAGATCGTCTTGGTGCTCGAGGGGTTAATTGATCCCATTTACCACAAGTGCCCCATAAAGTTTTGACTTGTGAACGAGTTTAGAAGCAAAGTGTTAATGCCACGATGCTGGTTATCTAACATTTTCTTTGGCCCAGGAGTAGTGTGAAGAAATACCTACTTATCATTACTTATGTTAACTACGTGAGCAAGATCGGACATAAGTGACTTATTCTGATCTAAAAGAAATATATGACGAAATAAATAACTGAATATCCAGTTAATATGGTGTTAGTATTACAATAATACAGTGGTGCATTAGAGAATATCAATAAATATAGCCGCTTAAATTTTTTTTCTTCTGTCAAATTATAACTGGAAAAATCTACCTCTGTATTTAAGTGTGTGTGTAGCACGCAGAATGTTAATAATGGGAAAGGATTGCGTGACCGAAGAACTAATTTGTCACACGAAGACGGACTCTGGTCAAGTATACAAATGACCGCTCGACGATCGGACCAGCAAGAAACTGTCTTACATATCAGCAGATTCTACTGGGAAAGGCGAAAGTTTCAACAAGTTTGGCGATAAACTCGAAATAAGGAGTTACTAACTAAGTAAGTGCATTGGATATATGCCATGTTGGGATCTTTATTTCAGAGTATATTAGAAATACTACAAGCAGTCATCATAGTATTACTGGAAACATCAATATTATATTAAGTCCACCAGTAGGATTTATATTGTTAATATTTACAACCACATTTTTCTTATTATTTCACAGATATGGAGAAGAAGACACTGGACGGGTTTATATGCCTGGCGGATGGTTTCTATTGTAAACAGCCAATCTAACGTTACAGGTATAACTTCCTAGTTTTGATCAATACATCCGGTTAAAATTACCATTATTACAAACCATTTCTCACTTGTATTCACTACTGATATATAATTGGTAATATACAGATAGTGCCTATTATTAGTGGCTAAAATAATATGCAAGTATACATACTATTATCTCGTTAGTACGTAAATGTATTATGAACTCAAATAATTAGTAGAATCAAATCAAGTCAATTAAACCTTTACTCAGAATGCATCCATCTACCCCGGGTCCACGGAAGAATTATATAATAAAAAATAGCATATATTATAGGAAGAGGCTTTATATGCAATTTAACTTATTATTTCTAGTACAATTTTTTAATAGAATTATTACTAAGGGAATAGCTTTGTTTATTATTTAAAATAATTATGCCCAAACCCAAGTAGTTTAATAAGTAATATGAGTAGTAGTGGGAATAAGCTGCTCTTATATTTCTCAGAAATAATATAAATTTCAATAAAGTTAATTTGTTTAGTTTGTATTATGTGAGGAAAATCATTTCTAACAAATCAAGACCATATTCTTTTCAAATAACATAAGAAATGAAGAAAACATCGTTACATGGTGACATGAATGTATCATTTAATTTGTATAATAAAAATGTAATAGGTCAAATGTAGCTTGCTTTTTCTTTTTTACATTGTTTTGCAATACGGAGTTGTAACGTTTTTAGCGATACTATTCCGTATCTGGTCTAAACACATGTCGATGTCGCCGTCTTGGGAATGACCCTTAGATACCACTGAGACATAAAAAAAACCCTTTTTATTGGCTTTGTTATCCTTGATGTAGACAGACAGGAGGGATTGTATAAGACGACGGAATTTTACAGTATGTTTCTAACCCGCTCATTGGAAAAGATTCAGAGAATCTGTGTCTGAGAGGTAGCGTGCTCAGTCTCAACCCGTCAAGGTTCTGATATCAAAAGATTCAGAGAATCTGTGTCTGAGTGGTAGCGTGCTCAGTCTCAACCCGTCAAGGTTCTGATATCAAAAGATTCAGAGAATCTGTGTCTGAGAGGTAGCGTGCTCAGTCTCAACCCGTCAAGGTTCTGATATCAAAAGATTCAGAGAATCTGTGTCTGAGTGGTAGCGTGCTCAGTCTCAACCCGTCAAGGTTCTGATATCAAAAGAGTCAGAGAATCTGTGTCTGAGTGGTAGCGTGCTCAGTCTCAACCCGTCAAGGTTCTGATATCAAAAGATTCAGAGAATCTGTGTCTGAGTGGTAGCGTGCTCAGTCTCAACCCGTCAAGGTTCTGATATCAAAAGATTCAGAGAATCTGTGTCTGAGTGGTAGCGTGCTCAGTCTCAACCCGTCAGGGTTCTGATATCAAAAGATTCGGAGAATCTGTGTCTGAGTGGTAGCGTGCTCAGTCTCAACCCGTCAAGGTTCTGATATCAAAAGATTCAGAGAATCTGTGTCTGAGTGGTAGCGTGCTCAGTCTCAACCCGTCAAGGTTCTGATATCAAAAGATTCAGATATTCTGTGTCTGAGTGGTAGCGTGCTCAGTCTCAACCCGTCACGGTTCTGATATCAAAAGATTCGGAGAATCTGTGTCTGAGTGGTAGCGTGCTCAGTCTCAACCCGTCAGAGAATCTGTGTCTGAGTGGTAGCGTGCTCAGTCTCAACCCGTCAAGGTTCTGATATCAAAAGATTCGGAGAATCTGTGTCTGAGTGGTAGCGTGTTCAGTCTCAACCCGTCAGAGAATCTGTGTCTGAGTGGTAGCGTGCTCAGTCTCAACCCGTCAAGGTTCTGATATCAAAAGATTCGGAGAATATGTGTCTGAGTGGTAGCGTGTTCAGTCTCAACCCGTCAAGGTTCTGATATCAAAAGATTCAGAGAATCTGTGTCTGAGTGGTAGCGTGCTCAGTCTCAACCCGTCAAGGTCCTGATATCAAAAGATTCAGAGAATCTGTGTGTGAGTGGTAGCGTGCTCAGTCTCAAACCGTCAAGGTTCTGATATCAAAAGATTCAGAGAATCTGTGTCTGAGTGGTAGCGTGCTCAGTCTCAACCCGTCAGAGAATCTGTGTCTGAGTGGTAGCGTGCTCAGTCTCAAACCGTCAAGGTTCTGATATCAAAAGATTCAGAGAATCTGTGTCTGAGTGGTAGCGTGCTCAGTCTCAACCCGTCAAGGTTCTGATATCAAAAGATTCAGAGAATCTGTGTGTGAGTGGTAGCGTGCTCACTCTCAACCCGTCAGAACATCTGTGTCTGAATGGTAGCGTGCTCAGTCTCAACCCGTCAAGGTTCTGATATCAAAAGATTCAGAGAATCTGTGTCTGAGTGGTAGCGTGCTCAGTCTCAACCCGTCAAGGTTCTGATATCAAAAGATTCAGAGAATCTGTGTCTGAGTGGTAGCGTGCTCAGTCTCAAACCGTCAAGGTTCTGATATCAAAAGATTCAGAGAATCTGTGTCTGAGTGGTAGCGTGCTCAGTCTCAACCCGTCAAGGTTCTGATATCAAAAGATTCAGAGAATCTGTGTCTGAGTGGTAGCGTGCTCAGTCTCAACCCGTCAAGGTCCTGATATCAAAAGATTCAGAGAATCTGTGTCTGAGAGGTAGCGTGCTCAGTCTCAACCCGTCAGAACATCTGTGTCTGAGTGGTAGCGTGCTCAGTCTCAACCCGTCAAGGTTCTGATATCAAAAGATTCAGAGAATCTGTGTCTGAGTGGTAGCGTGCTCAGTCTCAACCCGTCAGAACATCTGTGCCTGAGTGGTAGCGTGCTCAGTCTCAACCCGTCAAGGTTCTGATATCAAAAGATTCAGAGAATCTGTGTCTGAGTTGTAGCGTGCTCAGTCTCAACCCGTCACGGTTCTGATATCAAAAGATTCAGAGAATCTGTGTCTGAGTGGTAGCGTGCTCAGTCTCAAACCGTCAAGGTTCTGATATCAAAAGATTCAGAGAATCTGTGTCTGAGTGGTAGCGTGCTCAGTCTCAACCCGTCACGGTTCTGATATCAAAAGATTCAGAGAATCTGTGTCTGAGTGGTAGCTAGCTCAGTCTCAACCCGTCAAGGTTCTGATATCAAAAGATTCAGAGAATCTGTGTCTGAGTGGTAGCGTGCTCAGTCTCAAACCGTCAAGGTTCTGATATCAAAAGATTCAGAGAATCTGTGTCTGAGTGGTAGCGTGCTCAGTCTCAAACCGTCAAGGTTCTGATATCAAAAGATTCAGAGAATCTGTGTCTGAGTGGTAGCGTGCTCAGTCTCAACCCGGCAAGGTTCTGATATCAAATCCTGTGTCTGGAGGGCAGTGTCACCTGATTCATCTTACCAGCCTCAATGTAGTTGTATGCAAAACAAATCGGACTAAAGTCGCATTCATCCATTCAAAAGTTAAGAAAAGCCATTGATTGCATAGTGTATACAATCAATGGAATAACCCGGACTTAAAATGACTGACGTATTCTATTTGACCCGTATAATATATGACATTGAAATTTATATGAATAATGATTCAAACTGAACACTGACTTTGCATCGGATCCTCCATACCTTTAAATGGTTAGAGGTGATGAAAAAGCAAAATGACCAAAAAATCCCAGCAAACACAAGACGTTGAGCTAATGCTCGTTTAATGTTGGTCAACCGTCTACAACGCTGATTCATCATCACTTAAACATTGGTTCAACGCCTCGCGTTTGCTGGGATCTAAAGTTTTCAGAAACTATGTTTAATAATTCTATATTTAAAACAAATCAAAACCTAATAAAGGAAGGTGGAGTTGTTTTTTTTAATCTTTGGACTAATTTCTGAAAAAGTAAAGGCAACACAAATAAATAAAAAATAAAACCATTATAATATACTATGACGGTTATTAAAGAAATATATGAGGGTAATAATAAGTAAATTAAAAATCATACCATATATAATATATTATGACGGTTATTAAAAAATATATATTAAGTTATTAATAGGTAATGTGGACTACAAGATAATGTGACTAAAATAGACGAAGCTGCCGATGTCATGAACTTTTCAGTTATGCAATTTTCACATTAGTAATTGGACTACAGCATAATTATATCCATTTATTCCGTAACAATTATCTATAGGCGCCTTCTAACTTGCCCATATCGATGTTATTATATCCTTTAACACTTTAAGTGCCACCTGGTGAATAACTGTTATATTACCTCTGTGATTAGTTGCCGTCAGCGGTGTTAAAACCACCCCGAACCCTCGACCCCACAACAGCCTGCTCCACCATCCCCTCGAACCCGACTTGTGAAAATATTGGATGTAAAACTGTTGATAGTCTGACAACATGGCGTCAAAACACGCTGATTTCTACGCAGAAGTATGCACCAATCATAATTATGGGCCCTACACCTTGCGACTAATCGGGGGGGGGGGGGGGATTGATGTCCGAAAAGAAGGTGCGTGAGTTCTGACAGCCAAGAGAGATGTCCATCTAGCCTATGCTTTTGCTTATTGGATAACTGATTTTCACATTAAAGAACACAGATGAAGATTTCAAATGTTGTATTTTGACGATTTGTCCCATAATATCGCCTACTCGACATGCGCAAGCATAAGGTGGAAACCCAGCAAACACAACACATTTGAATAAGCTTAGGGGGGGGGGGACTAACATTTGTACCACATCGACCCAACTTCTTCGACGTTGGTCCAACATTGTAGGCTTACAAATGTACGTTATAGGCTACAAATGTTTTGTGTTAGCTGGGACCCCCCTCCCCCCTCCCCGATCCAGGGCTTCGGATGAATAGCGTTAGCCACGAGGGATACCACATTGTAATAGCCTAACAGGGAGAGAAGCTCCAGATGTATGCCTAAACGAGAGACAGCGATGAAAAAGGCAAGAGCCAGAAGCTATTACACTACATGCCAAAAATGTATTCTATGCTTATATAATAATATAATTATTATGTCTTGTTCCCGTACATCTAGCATGGGGCCAAAGAGGGACGATATGTTTCTCGTAAGATAAAATTTGTGGTGCGTTTGTTCTCTGTTTTTTTAGAGGGGGGGTGGATACATTTCGGATCAATAATTAAACAAATTATACCCATGTGTAGGCCTAAAGCAACAAAAATATGATAGATTCATGACGATACAACTACACTCACATTCGCCAGGTGGCGCATTGCTGGCATCAGTGCGGTGTCTTAGTGGAGGAACTTGGCAACATTTATTAATTAAACTAATAATTATTGTTCTTTCTTGCGGAGAAAAATCTCTCAGTGCGTAGATTATCCTTTTTTGGCCTATATCATGGGGGGAGGGGGGAGGATTTACGTCTAATATAATTGTTCTGAATTTCATTGCCGTTGGGTTATTATATTTAGCCAAAAGAATATATAGGTTTATAAATTGTTTATTAAATTTTGGACGTGGGGCGAGGAGGTCGTGGGTTGAGGGTCGAGTCGGTCGTGGGACGAGATGGTTGTCGTGTGGAGGGGTCGAGAGGGTTTTAGAGACAATTGATTGGCAGGGGTAGTCCACGTGGCGTGAACTACTCCTGCCAATAACAGGTTGGAACAACCCGCCGTCACCTGTTTCTTTGCAGTGGGGTGAATCTGTTATAAATGATGAAATTACGGGTAGGCCTAACCCAATAAACGTATTTATGCCCAGTGGGATAAATTCAGTACGTTCAATGTCCATGGCATTATCATTAGGCCTAAACTTGACAAATTTGGTTAATCATTTACTAGCAATCCTACTGATTAAAGCAACAACTCTATTATAAATATATCTCCCCTGTATCAAGGATATACGCTTCGCGGGGTCTGCGACCTCGGAAAGCCTAGGCTTATGGTTGGGAAGATGTTATGTGATATTTGAGTCAATATGCGACCATTCTGACCCTTCATGCGTGATGTGAGGTTACGTCTACGTTTAATTTATCCACTATTTTTTTCAAATTTGGTGTATTATCTTAGCCGTTTACCCAACATTGAAATAATGTTGTATACATTACTCTGACATTACTCTGACACTGCTAGGAATGTTAACAGCTCAAGTCATTTATATATTGTAATTGCCTGTCTGATTCATTTATAGATGGTTCAGTATGACTAACGTTATGTCCCAGAAAATAACCCCGCAGTACGGACGTAACCTGTTCACCATATACCCAACGTGCTGAAACAGAACTTACTGACGGTTTTGGCCACAGATTGCGTCTACACAAAAACGTGGGATTTTAATTTCGAGGGTCACATGTAAGATTTCGCCTCGATTAATCAGGTCTTTAAAAGATTTATTAGAATCAGCAACATTTTACCTATCACATCACATGCTCAGCTCATTTGTCGCAACGTCATTAAAACGTTATGGACATTTTTTCGGGCCTTGGGTTGGAGATCGCTCTCAGTCAACGCTATGTTGAAAAAAGGTTGATTCTCCTGGGTGAAGCGAATATAGCAATCCACGACCCACAAATTTGCGGTGTGAGCTCGTC